>JAOXYM010000003.1:27984199-27998011 GCA_028567055.1 Leptatherina wallacei | reverse complement strand
AAAAATCGAAATCGAATCGAAATAGACTATTGTGAATCGAATCGTTTCAGGGAATTAGTGACAATACCCAGCCCTATCATCAACCAACATTTGCTGTAACTCAGCCAATGTGGTCACTCTGGCATGAACAGCACGCCGAAGCTGATCCCACAAGCGGTCAGGAGGACTGCAGGCAGGTCATTCCATCCCAAATTCTGGAGATAGTATCTGATAAATCCCGCTCTGTGGGAGCAAGCGTCGTCATCTTGGAGGATAGTGTGGTCCCAGACTGTGGAGGTATGGGATTGCCAGTGTTTACAGTCTAATCTCGATATCTCTCTGTATTACCTCCAAATGATGACGACCTTTCTTTTTCCCGTGAGTAAGATGCTCCCCCACACTTTCACACCAACTCCCTCCAAAGCTGTTAACCTATCCGTGCAGTAGGGCTCTCCGCATCTTTCCCAAACTTTGACCCTATAATCCCAGCTGCCATAAGCCGAGTGTGGACTCATCACTGAACTTAACGTTCCTCGGCATGTCCAGGTCCCAGCGCTTGTGCTGCTGACACCAGCACAGTTATGGCAGTCAATTGATGAATTCCAGAGAAGCGTCGTTACAACAAAGAAATTAATCAACCAATTACAAATGTCCTGACTTTTTCTCCTATGTCATCTCCTTCTGTCTTATCCTTTTTCTTTGTCTTTTGTTCTTTGTAATTGAGATTGTCTGTTTCCATCAAATTTCTCTCGTTTTCAACACTTATCACTTTTTGATGAAAGAAAATGTAATACAGCTGATTAACAACATCTTTAGAGAGAGGATGTGTGTGTGTGTGCTTGTGTATATATTGGTGAGAACATCTTTAAAAACACAGAACTCTATATAAAGCCAAGCCGGACTGAGACAAAGCCCGGTCATATCCTCTGTAAAACAATCAATAGGAGAACGGTTGCCCAGCTGTAAATAAATATGAGAAACAGAGAGAGAGAGAGAGAGAGAGGAGAGAAACAACAGCAGAAAGGTTGGATAATGCTCCCAAGGGGTGCTAGAGGAAACAGGTTGTGTTTGAACAGCCCTCTTACTGGCCAGAGTGCAGGAGGAGAAATATAGCACGGGCTCTAACCGAGGAGTGGGAAAAGGAGGTGGGATCTGGGAAAACATGCGAGAGGAGGCCGAAATATATTTTAGAGGTACAAAGGTGTGGAGAAACCCAACTCAGACTCTACACACTTATCAGCTGACTTCACTATGCAAATGTGTAGAATATGTACGTCTTGCCTTATCTCCGACTCTTCCCATCTCCTTCCCCCTCCATCAGCGGCTTCTCTCAGCACGTAGGCACAGTTGGTTGCTAGGGTTACTGAATTGCCCCCATTTTTTTTCTGGGTTTGTGAGGAGCAGAGGGAAATGAGAAGAAATAATGTAGATTTGCCTCCCCTGTAGGGTACTGCTAATCAGGTTAGCACTATACACATACACACCCTTTGGTTCCATTTTGAACCCTCAATCCTTGTTCTTCTAGTCCCCCCCCCCCTCTCTCTTTCTTACATTGGGTTCCTTTTTTTCTCATTTCCTCTCATCCCCTTTCTCTATTCATTCTTTCATTGCTTTCTTTCTCTGTGTTGCCACTGCTCTTTCCTCATCTCCCCCTGGCTGCAGGGTGGTATGCCAAGTAAGAGTGTGAGACGAGGCTAAAATGCGATCCGAGGAAAAAGGGAAATCTGAGTTGCTGCCGTTGTTTCCTGAAAATAATGTTGCCTATCATTAATATTCGAAGATAGACATTTATTAAGGCTTTTTTAGGTTCTGTAAATGGGTCATCGGAGGGTAGATGGGATGTGCCGATTATAGTGTGTTTTGCGACAAGTTTTCTTCTGCATTGAAACGCAGCGGTCACAGCAGACTGGGAGTCTCTGTTCAGGTTCACACCTCTCTTAATGCTGTTTTAATGAAGCCATTCATCATGTCTTCTGAGCTAAATCTGCATCACTTAAGACACACACTCACAGCCTCCTGCTTTCTCTTTTCTTTCATACAAACAAGTGTGAGAACACAATGTTCTTCCCTCTTGTTGCTGTGTGAATGTACCAGTTCTATTTTAGTTTTTCCCAGCATCCGAGCTGCTCTAGTTGAGACTTCTCCCATTTTCCCCCAGTATTTCTTGCAGGCTTATCAAGGCTGATTTAAAGTGCTGAGTACTACCTTTTACTTTAAATCCACGTTTATGCGGGAGCGCTGCAGTCTTCTTTCCCACGGTAAACACACGAGCATCCCACAGCCACAGTGAAATGACTGAAAAATAAATAAATACAACACAAACCCTAAAGAAGAGCATCCCTTTGCACTCTGATCAGGAAAACAGGAAGTGTCAGCCCCTCTTTACACCTTTCATCCCCAATATCTCATCGCTTCACACTTGAACCAGATGCATAACCTTTACACGCCACCGAGCACATTATTTTAACAGCATACTGTCTGTGCAGCAGGTGTCGGGGTGTGTGCTAACATCTGACTGCAGCTGAGGGCTACGTTGTCAGAGCGAGCCACTTAAGTAGGATCAGGAAGTAGATGTGGAGATCAAACAGAACCTCAAATGTTTCACTCATCGGTTTGGAACAACTAATTAGAGGAGGCCGTTGCTGTGTACAGACAAGGTAGAAAAACTGCCAAACGAAGGGAAACATAGTGTATTGTTATAAGACAGTGATATGAGCTTCATCTGCAGTGAAAACTAAACATGAAGCGTCTTTAGACTCCTTTAGCATACACAGGAAAGCGACTGGGTCCTGTTTGCATTGGCTGAGTTCTAGATTCAGTCATATGTCTTTGTTACTTACACATTGATTTTGAGTGTCCGTTTTCCACTTTTTCTACTAAATGAGACACCCTAGAGGCACATATATCATTAGTTGGCTCTTTTTACATAAACAGGTTATTGCCATCCTTCTTGCGTGGACTGCAGACATCTATTTTTGGATCATCTGCAGCAAATCTGAGAAAACAAAAACATCTTCCATCCTAGGAATGCTGATGGTATGTATGAGCAGATTTAGTTGTTGGTGAAGTCCGTGTTGTATTATGTACATGTAATATCTTCACTTTGCACACATTTATTGAATTAATGTGTTGATAACACTCTGGTTGGAATATGCTTATGAAGCGTGGTAAGGGCAAAGGATGACATGGGACTGCGCCTAAAATGATACTGTTGTTATTTTTCTAACATTCAAAAAGTAAAAAAATATCTGAGTGAGTGTTGTGGATGAGCCCACCATGAAAATGGGATTTACCTGCAGTGCACTTTGTGCTCAAGCTATCAGAAACTGGAGGCATGCGCTCATACCTGAGGTCTGATATTTAACTAACTGCATGAACCTGTTTATTGACTCTGTCTCCATGTGTCTCACCCCCGAGCATGGCCAGGAGGGGTAACAGTGGGATGAGCAGGTTTAAATGTATGCTCTTCACTCATGCATGTTACAGTGTGTCCTCAGGCTGTGGGACGTGTACTGAACTTGTCTACAAACACAGGCGACTCGTTCATCCATCTTTGGTGGCATTTATGACGATATCTTCAAAGCTAAGATACTAAAGATACGCTTGTAAAAAAAAAAAAAAAAAAAAAAGAAGCTGTGCAATAAATCCTAACTGTCATCATCAGCTGCAGATGTTGTGTTTTGCAGAGATGTCAATTTCTGGTCCTCGAAGGCCGCTATCCTGCAGGTTTCAGGCAGGTCCTTGCTTCAACACACCTGATTCCGATTAAAAGGATCTCCTCAAAAGATTGTTAACTTCTGCACAACCCTGTTAATGACCCATTCATTTGAACCAGGTGTGTTCAAGCATGGAAACATCAAAAACCTGCAGGATGGCAGCCCCCCAAGGACTGAAGTTTGACATCCACGAGGCTTCAGTAGCTCTGAATGAAATTGCTGACTTTTTTTTGTGGGAGTACTTATATAGAAAGCCTTTTAATGTAAGGAAGGTGAACATTTTTTACAGAGCTATCTGTAAAATAGATATCAGGTTTTTTTGCTCTTTATAGACAGAAATCAAAGGATTGTCCCCCTTGTCATTTCTGAAGAAGAAAAAAGTCCTCTTCAATATTTTATTGTAATCATGAATTTATCATTTTTAATAAAAAAGAAATACTGTGAAAAGTTGGGAAGTATTTGCTTTGATTATAGAAGCAAAGCCTTTTAAAGGTTTGAAAAGGGAGTCAGCTGTTTCCGAACCTTTTTACAAATATCAATTGTTCATTTATTTCTCAAAGACAAAGGAGCATCACTGAGTTGCTGCTCAGCAAAGGTTAACATAAAACAAGTTTACTTGTTTTTTTTTAACCCACTGCATTTTACTCTATTACCTTCCATTTGATTCAGATCAGTTGTGTCTCCCATGCATGTAAGTCTATGGATGAATTTTCAACAATTTTCAGGTTGTTTGGTTTTTTACAAATGCAAGATGTGTAAATTAGAAAGTAGGGATGCACCAATTACAGTTTTCTGGCCGATCACCGATCTTTAAAAAGCATACAAACTATGAGGTAGTGTTCTCAAATATAAATGAAAAGGTTGACCAATGAGGTATGTTGTATTGGACATTTTGTCTTATTTCTTATAACTTATTTCGGCCTTGCATGAATTACAAATTGCAAATCTTCGCTCTTTTTGTTGGACTGCATAAAATCTGCCGATTTCACATAAGGATCCCCCAAAATTAAGGAAGTCGAATGCCGATCGAT
Source organism: Leptatherina wallacei (assembly GCA_028567055.1). Classification (NCBI taxonomy): domain Eukaryota; kingdom Metazoa; phylum Chordata; class Actinopteri; order Atheriniformes; family Atherinidae; genus Leptatherina; species Leptatherina wallacei. The sequence continues at coordinate 27,993,285 of JAOXYM010000003.1, read as the reverse complement.
CGGTGCACCCCTGTTAGAAAGCTGAAATTCATGTAAAAAAAATTCAGTTGAACTGAAGTTTTGCAGTTGAGTTTACTCTCTTTTATTTATTTATTTATTCATATTTTTGTAATGTCATGTTTGTATGATAATGATGTTGTGCAAGTGGTCAAGTCAAGCTGCTTTTATATCCTGGTGGTGGTCTAAGCAGTTAGATTTGAAGAAGATTTGAAGAATGCTGTGACCCTGTCCCAGACGGTCAGCTGCACACACCCAGACAAACAAGCTGTAATTATGCATCCACAAATTATGAACAATGGAAAACAATGCCTGTATGAAATGGTATTAGTGTTTCCCAGGACAATGAGGATCTAAAGTGATCGAGAAGGCAGAGGAAAGTCTAGAAAAGCTTTTAATGAATCAGTCCATCAGAAGTTTAAAAACTGGTTTAGCTCCATGGTGGATATTGGACATACGGATATTTTTCTACAAGTAATGCTACTCCAAGTCAAATGTAATTATGCTCATCAGTGGTGCTTTGTTGGTAGTTAAATTTTGCTATGGCGACCCCTACCAGGGGCTATTGTATTCCTCTGTTCAGGCCTGTGATTGATAGGGAAATCTGTTCTGTCAGTTTCCTCTCCTTGTGCACCGAGCCCACAGTAGTGTGTAAAGACCATGTGCCTGCCTGCACTGTGGGATACCCCTCTCAGATTACTGCCGTCGCCCATCCCCTGACCCTCCCTCCGCTGTTCTCCTCCCCCTACACATTCCGACTCAGTCCATGTGCTTCAAACAGGCTGGAAAATGTGAACATCCCAACTCTCATACATGCACACACACATACTCATTCCTGTTGTTCAGTGGCCCATGCAGGACAGGGGTTTGGAAGTGGCTGGTGGTGGTGCACCGTACGCTACATTATGTCTAAGAGAAAGAAGAAGGAAGTAGGCTTCTGTGGGATGAAAGTCGAAACCGAGAGGTTCCTCTTTCAAATGAGCAAAGACATGTCCCAAGTGTCGGGCTAATGGAGATTTTGACAAAGAGAGGAATAAAGCATCAAGAGGGGGATGTGCTTTAGCACAAAGATCCCTCCCATCAATCACTTCATCACATTTGTGGCATAGCTATTTGACATGAGCATGTTCTTGTGACCCCATCACTCTTTTTTTTTGTCCCATCCGTTTTTCGCAGAATCTTCTTTCTCTACTTTTTTCTGTGATTTCTTTCAGTGTGAGGGTAGCATTGCGTGTTAAAGGTTGCTGCCCATGACACATATGCACATACACACAGGCATTGTCTGTGTGTAAAAGGTTTCAGTGGGAGGCAGCAGGCTAAGTGACCGAGTGTGAGTGGGGCTCTTGTCATGTGCTGATGGTGTTCCCTCTGAGGAATGTGGTGGAGAGAGTTTCCCAGTCTGGAATGGCAGATTCCATAGCGCTCCAGCGTGATTATAAATCATTAGGAATTATTGCGGTCCCATTTGCTTTTTGCATTTATTTTAATGTCCCGTTGAGAAATTGCAGACATTATTGAACGGCGACATTTTAAAGATAGCACCCTTGAGCACGGGCTAATTTAGCACCATATGGTAAAGTGTGTTTTAATGGAATAGATTCTGGAGTTTGTGTGGAACGAATGCTTCTTTCAGTCCATGGGGGCATCAAACACATCTTCAGCATGTTAGATAATCGTATAATTTAGCTTTAATGAAAGAGACTAATGTAGACTGTTAATAATATTTTCTGATATCATGCTACTTAGCTCATAATTGCATGTCATCATCCATTTTGCTCTTGGTTTTGTGCATCAGGTCCAGGATGTGCATCTGTGGCTTTCTGTGAAGTACTTCACTAGAATCTGTTTTAGACCAATACAAGCTGTTTGTATGTAAACACAAACAGACTGCACTGATTGTCTTCTGTTACCTCAGCCTTCTGCCATAGTTGTCTCGTTGTATGGCGCAATATAGACAAATCTACTGGAATAAGGTGGACTAAGGAGAGAGAAGATGGAACTTGCACGGAACAAGGCTCCATTCTCACTGCAGCTCAATTCAGATTTTTTTTTTTGCTCATATGTGACTCAAATTAGATTTTTTTTTTTTTTTAAATCCGACCCAGGCCACTTTCACATGTGGTCCTAGATCTGATACATATCCGATCCGTGTCGAAACAACTTCAGTCTGAACGGTAATGCTGCATTTCTACCGACGATGAGGTCACAGAAGTGAGCCAAACATCCCAATTCTGAGCCGGTGGTTTACATCCGTAAACACGACACACTGCGTGATGTCGTGTTTTCCTCTGTTCATGCGTGTCACTTCAGGGCCATGTAGCATTCATACTTAAGTGTGATGAAAGTCACATTGAAGTGATAATATGAACAAGCAGGCAAAAAAAAAAAAAAGCCAAACAGATTTGAGCATTAAGACCTGCAGTATGAACGTAGTGTAATTGAACCATGTTGGCAAATACAACATATGCGAATTAACAAGCTGAAAGGGTTCCAAAATCTTTTTGATCAATTTATATATTTTTCAAAACTAACTTAGAAGATCTTGGATGCCAGAAGAGATGATAAACTCTTTCAAGTCTAAGATTCTGAAGATTACATCTAATGGCTTATGGCTTTTTTCTATGTATAAACAATTTTCTTTTTTCAAAATCTTTGCTCTTTCAGGGTCTTTCATCCACATGTTGCAGCAGTTTTGCATCACAGAAAACAAATCTTTTGGAAAGCTCAGTATTTTTGTTTTTTGTTTACACATTACAGGACGTGGCAGGATAAGTAAGTGGGAGGATTTATAGAGCTGGTACAGCAATCTGTGATAAAACACAAAGAAGAAAAAGAGGAAGGTGCCTGTTTGGTACTTATTTCAGGACTCTACTTTTTGTGGACAAACTTTTTTTATTTTTTTTACTGATGCCTTTTGGACTTTTTGGACTTTTTTTAAATGAAGAAGAAAAACTCAAACTGAAATCCAGTAAAGTTTGCTGGCAGTGATTTTTTGGAGTAGAAAAACAGCTATTGTATCACCACACAGCACGTTGACACTTACTGCCCATTGTTTCCAGCTCCTTTTGTCACCGAAAAACAGCCAGGAAGGCTTACAGTATGTGTGAGTCAGGTCCCTGGCTGTATCCCTCTCCATTGTGTCCTGCTTTGCTGGAGATGACAATGATGGCCACTGTGCTCAGAATGAAATACATCGCTGACATAGCTTACATTCTACGTGGTCCATATGCACACCAGCACAGCTGTCCTCGCCACAGCTTCTGCTGCATCGAGGCCATTTTGAATTCATGAATAATTTTGTTGTTTCTGGTGCAAGAAGCAGAATGTCTCTGATTTCTCACAAGCACGTGAGGGAGAATCTGGGACTCTCCTTTTTCTGTGAAGGACTGAGAAATGGAGTACTCCTCTTCAGTGAGTGAGAGAGGAGTGCACGCTTGATGTCTGGGAGCAAGAGAGTCAGAACAGCAGGACTCTGCTAGATCAAACAGGCTTCCTCTGCAGATAAGACAGATAGCCAGGTCGGTAGAAAGAAAGAAAAACACAAGCTGTGAAAGGATGAGGAAGCGCAAGAAGATGTCTTGTTCTAGTCTTTCAGACTTAGGAGAATAGTTGGGTAATAAAAACCACTAATGACCTTCTCATTTGTTTGTGTACCTTGTGCCTGCCTCCTGATCAGCGGCCTGTGTGAGGGTACCTGAACAGGTGTGGACCACGTGTGTGTCTTCTGGTTTGCTGAGATTCTTAACTTTTTCCATACCAGCCACATGCTTCTCTGGGGATTTGCTCACAACTCTCAAGCCTGCCATTACTAGGGACAATCACTGTATATTTTCCTGACAGCTCCGTGTATGTGAGCACTCGTGTTTATCATCCGGAGATTACAGTGTGCGAAAGTACTCCCTCTTCTCACCCTTAAACTCAAAGGCAGCATCAATAATTCAGCTACACATTGCAGAGTACAATGCTACACACTGCACTGCTTCTTCTCTCTTTTACTCACTGTTTTCTTCTATTTTTATTCTCCGAGATCATTACTGTACCCCCATTTTATAACCTTAATCCCTTCCTTAAGACTGCTAACTTCTATCTGTCCTTGCTTTCTCAAGTTTCCACAGAAGCTGATGATCTACAAACCTCTCACTTCCCCTTGCCTTTATTAGTATCCGTATCTATTTTTTTCTTTTCCCTCCCATGCGATTTTTCCTTACCCCCCCCCCCATCTTTTTTTTCCATTTCTGGTGTGTAAATTCCCTTTCTTCTCCCAACTCCTCCCCTTTCTTTTTAAATCTTTGGTTTTTGAGGGGCCGCCGAGGAGGCTTTGGAGGGGAGTTCGGAGGAAAGGGTGTGGCCACCCACACTGCAGTGCTCCATTGTGTTGCCCTGATTCCAGCATGTCCTCTCCCTGACGAACACACATAACATCACACACTAAATAGAGCAAGCACTTTATGAAGAGTCCTCGACCCCTTGTCCTGGTCTAGCCCTTGGAGAGGCGTATTCTCTTGGTATCAGGGCTGTCCGTTCTCCAGTACAGATAGCTTTGTTTCCTATCATGGGTTTGAAGCTCACTGACCAGATTGAAGGCTCTTGTTGTGTCAAAGGTCAAAAAGCCTGAGAAAATGACTAAAACTCAGACGCAGGACATAGACCACTGGACCCTTTCTCATAGGAAGTGAAGAAAAGGAGTGAGACATGCTCCTCCAACAGGAAGTACTCCACAGAGACACCTGGGTAGAGCAAACAGGAGACAGGATATATTGAAAAAAGTATCTTTGTTTGTAGCTTAAAGATACCGGATGAAAGCCAAGTTTTTCTCCTTTTACGTACTTAGATAGGTACGTCTGTTTCAAACGTCACTGCTCTCATACTTTAATATGTCCCTTGCGTTGTTTAGAAGGCAATACATCCACCAGATGGCAGAGCAGAGTTCACCTCCGAGTTCCGACGTCAAACTTTTTACTTGGCATATTTGAAAAAAAGTTGCATTGACACAACAGCGGAATGAAAACTATTTCCGCGCAGGAGAAGATGCACGTAGGACCACAAACGATGTAGCGTGCGTGTCGGGCCTCTAGTGGGCGGTAAAACTTTGCAACGGCGCACCCAGGTGTGCACCACATCCTCATTATACCGGAAAACACAACAGAAGCGTTGCATTGCAACCTCCATGCCGGCTAATCATTCTGAAATTTGTCCCACCAGCGACTTGTCCTCCCAGGTCGTATCCAGAGTAACCTTTTAGTAACCCTTCGTTTGTACAGAGGTGCACTGATTGTCTGGAGCATGTTTGTGTTTTACTGTCTCTACATCGTGGCGTAACCAAGGCCACAGACGGTAATAAACATGACGACGGCGGAGGAACCATGATAATGTATATTCTAAGAAAGAGACATAAAAACAGGCAACGCAGTAGTAACGGTGGTCTGTGCGGCCATTAAATACATCACACCTTCGTCTTCTTCTTCGTTTATTTCCCGGGATGCGGCTTATCTATTATACTGCTCAACACCGCCCCCCACAGTTTCCAGTGGTACTTCTCCATTTACTTTGTCAGGCCCGAAAACAGACCAAATTACGCATGGATGACTTCTCTTCTATGAACATAATTACAGGCCATATCGGCCTATATGAGCTTACATGGAACGTTTTGTGGAGAAAGACAATCTGAGGGAGCTGGAACAATAACAAATATTCATCCCACACATCTGTTTTCTCACATACAGCCCCTTAGATTAGTGTATAGAAAATTCCAGGGCTTCGATGTACTGGTGAAATCATCCTAGTAATCTGACATTTCGAAAGATTAATGCCATCTTTGTCTGTTTTCCTCAGGGATATCAAAACTGAGGCTCATCAGCTTTTCATTCAGTGACTTAATGGCACACATTCCAACAAAATTCTCACTTTCATTGAGATCCCAATGCAGCCTTTCTGAGTTGGAATTTCACTCTTAACCAACGAGCTTGTGTTCAAACTGCAGCATCTCGTGTCGAGGCTGCGTGGGTGTCAACATGTTTTTGCAGGTACTGGTTTGTAAGATGAAATATGAATCATACAGTCCAGTTTTTTATTACGCTTCCGTGCTTTCTATTTGGAGTCACGCAAAGTATTAAGACAATGCCCCAAAGCGGTATATGTCTTTTTAAATAGTCAACGCAGTGGTCTCACCAGAGCGGTTTGTCCAGCTGGCCCAGCCAGAAGCATGTTCAGTCTGTCCTGGTGTCAATCAGACTGCAGCAGGAGGATCGCTGCTCGTCTGTTGTCAGCTGACTGCGATGACCATAAGACTGTGAACATGCTCGTTATGTCCCATTAGATGGTAATATTCGAGCTGAGGGGGACTATCATGTGGGTGATATGTCATGCTTTTTAAGCAGGGGAGCAAGTGTGTGAGAGCAAAACAACATTGTGTACGTGTTTGTGTGTTTGAGCTGCACAAAGCCTGTGTTCATGGTGCATCAGGGCATTCTCAGGCTGACCTCAGGTGAGCATCTCTTAACCTGAATCATCCAAGTACCCTCTCTTACATGTTATCTCAAAGAATTCTGGGAGGTGCCAGTCAATTTGATTGGTTCTCATTCTGCATTGCTTTGCTCTGTTCTTTCTTTCTTTCTTTCTTTCTTTTTTTTGTACTTCACTATGAAGATTTCCCTCAGGCTTACTTCAGTGTTGTGTGGAAGTTTACAGCCTCTGTCTGAATCTAAACAAAATCACACAGCTCTGTATAAATAAGCTAGTTTAAACACCTCTACCTCTTTTATTGGAGAGAGAACCAGTCCACTCATCTGGCTCTTGTACCGTTTCCTGTCATTGTACAAGCTGGTGTGTCACAGAGTTTGTTAAGAGGTGTGAAAAGTACCGTTTTTATACTGCTGGCTGCTGAGTCTGTAAGTTCCTGTCCTTGAGCTTTTTTTTTTTTTCCTCTTTCTCTCAGTTTCATAAGCACTCATGGTCTCTGTGCTCCAATTTATCTTTGTTAGAAACCACCAGTAGTGCTCTAAATCTAAACTCTACTTCACTCGCCCATCTGCTGTATCAGCATAACAGATTAGCATCTTTCAACATCTATTAATGCTCGGAAATTCAGTTAAGTAATTACCTTTTTCTCAAACCATATGTTGAGATACACATGTTGTGCTGGAATCTTATCTAATAAAAAAAAAAACCCCGATTAAAATAAAGCGAACATGCTCTGAGTTTGTCCAACTGGCTTAGAGTAATTAGGGTAATCTATTTCACCCTCATATTAAGCTTGTTGTAAATGAATGACATGACATGCATTTTCTACATATAATCTCATTTCCTGCCTTTCTTCTTACGTCTAGAAGCACAAAAATATTCATGAAAGAGTTAAGCTTTCATGGAGAAGTCCAACTAGAAATGGGTTTTACCTAAGAGTGCTGTGAGCCGAACTGTGACCTGACTTCCCGTTTCCCTTCTGCAACTGGTTTTCATCACACGGGGACTTTATTGAACCAATTCGGACTGCGTTATTTACCCTTTATAAGTGACTGTATCTATATTATCCATGATCATCACAGTTAAAATGAGCGATGTTTTGGTATTTTGAAATGGAAAAGTAACTGAGAACCGAACAGCCTTAAGATATTAAATTATCCACAAACTAAACCAGCAGAACAAGTGTATTTATTGGCTGTCTGTAAAAGTCTCTGTGTTGTAAGCTTCTCATGGTGATTGGGTAATGCAAACCACTTGATGCTGCACACATCTCATTATGCCTTCACATGCCAGCAGTCATCTAAAAATGAACAGTTCGTTTTATTTATGCTTTTTTATTGTTTCTAATTTTTATAAAAGGGAAGAAATACAACTCTGGCTAGTTGATTGTGATCTTAATAAAGACAAATGACAACAGTTATCCACTGATTGTTTAATAAGAAATGGAAAAAAAGAAACTTGCTAACTTGCTGCTCTTGCTGGTCTGCCTCATGAGAGCAGAGTTACTTTGTTAGGATGAAAGCAGTTCATGTAAAACCAGTTAAAGACAAACGAATACCACAGAGAAATAGAAAGAGTGGAGCAAGAGGAGTCTTCTTCTGAGTTTATATCTCTGTTGCAGTAGTTTTGCTCTGTTGAGGTGGGAGCTTTGTCACGCAGCTTGGCCCAGTTTCTCTCTCTGTTCTACCTCGTTGTCCCTGCAGCACTTTCAGACAAATGTCCTGGTGGATATGTGAGCAGGTGGGAATGCAAGTGTGGAAGAAACTCGGCGAGCTTGCTAAAACTGATCTTTATTGCATAAAGAAGGCTATATGCAAATGGCACTTAAGTCATGTTCATGTTTTTTTTTTTAGAACTGTTTATAGTACAAGCCTGCATTCCCCAGCAAATGGGTGGCAGTTAGGATGAGGCTCTGATATGATGTTCTTATGAATATATTGTAATCTGTCCTCATGTACAGAAGTTAAGGTGTCGGGCTCCGCAGAAGTCAGCCGTTGGAGTGGAATTGGAAGTGGAAAATGGAAATGGAATTTTTGGGGACGATGTCGATACCGACATTGGGGGCTTTAAAAAGCAGATATTTCAGCCAATATATGAAATAAGAACATAGAATTAAAATAAGGAACTTATATATAAATATATATAAAAAAAAATATTCCTGTGTGTGTGTATATATATATATATATATATATATATATATATATATATATATATATATTTTGTATAAGATTTTGTGCCATTGGATGTGTTTTTATTTTTTACATTATTTTTTTGTCAAAAAATGAAATTGTGGTTTTGAAATATCAAGTTTGGCATACTAAGTGTCTTTAAAATTTAGAATTGAACTTCAGTGGGTTAACTATGCATTTAATTATATCAGAGAATGTTCATGGGAGTCTCTGGAAGAGATCCAAATCAACATTACAAATGCATGTAGTTTGATTTTTAAAATGACTCGTTTCAATGTGTTATTTTGGGACAGCTACTAAGAAGACCTGCATTAAGGGTCTATGAAGATAAACATCAAAAGTAGCCAATGAAATGAGTGCTTTATTTTTTAAAGGAGTCATCACCTGGTATATTTGGTTATCCATTCTCCCTTAAACTTACTTTCAATCAATTCTTAACAT
>JAOXYM010000003.1:27928471-27960469 GCA_028567055.1 Leptatherina wallacei | reverse complement strand
GATAGTGGGGAACCATTGGGGGTAAATGTGGCATTCAGTATTTTGCCCAAGGATATTTGAATATGTTGACTGCTTTCCTACTGGTTGGTTTTTCTACATCGGTAGAAATCAACTGCATCAACCGTAGCTAGAACTGAATCCAGCAGAGCTCGTCTGGGATTTGGATCCTGCTTTGTTTCAACTCAGTATTTTTATTTTTGATCATCTTTTTCTCCCTACTCAGTTTTACTGTTCATTTCATACGGTGTGTTTACTTCCATATGTGCATGCCTGTGTGACAGTGCTGTGACCTGGGCTACCATGCCAGCCTGCACCGCGCCCTGAGGACCTACTTATCTGCAGAGCAGAATGTAGAAACATCCAAACACACCGGTCTGGAGACACTGGAAGGAGCTGCAGACTGTCTGGAGCCCAACGGGGACAAACAGAAACTGATGGAGACCTACAACAATGTCTTCTGCCCACCTGCTCGCTTTGACTTTCAGTCCCACATGGGCGACATGGTAAGCTTCTAACTTTGATGTTTGTGTCCATAAATTTCTACAAATCTATGTTCTAGTTTTTGACCGTTGTCTGCATTGTAGATGGGAATGATGTGTGCGCAGCAGCCGCTGGAAGTTGAGCTGCTCCAGAGGTGTAAGACGCTGCAGTCCCGCCTCTCCACTCTTAAGATTGAGAATGACGAGGTTTGTCTGCATTGCTTGTGCATTTAATGGTTTCATCTTGCACCTTTTACTACATCTTTTGTTTCATTTCTTATTTTCTCCTCCTCTCTGCTCATCAGGTGAAGAAAACCATGGAGGCCACTCTGTCCACCATTCAAGACATGGTGACGGTGGAGGACTACGACGTCTCTGAGTGCTTCCATCACAGCAACAGCATGGAGTCAGTCAAGTCCACTTTTAGCGAGTCATATCTGAGCAAACCCAGCCTGGCCAAGCGAAGGGCCAATCAGCAAGAGACGGAGCAGTTCTACTTCACAGTCCGTACCAGCTAGAACTTTTATTGGAACATTAGTAGGAACAAACCTCTAAATGTTAAATTCTGACTCTTATCTCGTATGTCTGGATATTTTGTAGAAGCTGAAGGAGTTTCTGGAAGGCAGGAGCCTGATCACCAAGCTGGAGGCTGAGGATGACCTCATCGAGAAGGCCCTGGGAGAGAGTGAGTGTCCTTCATACCTTTTGGATATTGTCCTCGTTTCCATCTGTGAGTGCAGTAGGACCCCCCCCCCCATTCCCTACCCCCCCAACAGCAGGACAGATTCAGGAAAAGATCTGCTGCCTGGAGCAAAAACAGGGAGCAAATCAGAGAGATGAGTAGTGCAGAGGGACACATTAGAGTCCTTTCAGTGGAGCAGAATGAGTTCAGTTTATCTAATAATCACAAGCTGTGTGCAAGTCAAGTGGTAGGTCACAGTGACACTGACCATATGTGCATGCAGCTGTAGTCTTAAGTATGTGCGTATGGGTTGTGCGTTCCCGTTGGTCAGATGTGTCGGTGTTTCCACAACCTTGCAGGAAAAGCTCATTTGTATTGTTTGCGTACAGCTCAAGTGGGAAGTTTGTTTCCTTGTTTCATCAGAAGCTGCTTCCTCATGTGTCCCGTTCCTACTCTAACAGCCTATCCCTGTGTCTCTCTTCTGTCATAAACCTCTTCCCTCTCACGCTCCTCCTCTTCTTCCTGTCTCTCCCTCCTTTAGGTCAGAAAACCGACTGTTGCCTTGCCAGGTAGGTGTGGTGAGAGAAGGAAATATGCTCACACACACTCATACGCTTACATTTACCATCACAGTGTTAAAACTTGATTCTTTGGCAGCCGGGGGTATTATTTTCCTCCTCAATGTTTATAGATACTCTCAGCACATGTGTATATGTGTCTGTGTGTACAAATAGAGCATTACCAGAGTTGCGAATATAAATAGACTTTCTCTGGAGACATAATGACAGAGTGCTGTTCTTTCTTTCTCCCTTTTTCTCTCTGTGTAGTGGAAGGAGAAACTCAGCAGTACGGAAGCAGGTAATTAGCTGAGTGTGTGTGTTTCTGAGTGGCTTCTCAGTCAAAGACGCTGCAGCCTTGGTTTTAACTCAAACCACATGTTTTCTCAACATATTCTGGTCCCATATCGTATATTTGCATCTAGATGCTGAAAATATGTGGTTTGTTATGCTGTAACTCAGATAAATCTGAACCAAGAGCATGTTTTTTTTTTTTGTTTTTTTTTACTGCAGTTGAATCAGCAGTTAATGATCAAAAGCCAAATTCTCCATGGGCAATGTCATGTCTGTAGCTCCCCCTTGTGGATATGTCATGAGCTCTCGCTTTACAGAGAAATCAATTTATTTTACTAAATTTCAAATTCTGGTTTCAGCGTGTAAAGCCATGGTTATGTTGATATAATATGGGGTGGATGTGTTTATTCAACATTTGTTCGATACCTTAACCTCTAAGAGATTTATGAAAACCCTAAAACAAACAAAGGGAAAGGAAAAGGTGTCGTCTCCTAGCAACAACTGGGTACTGCATCCACCTTCTCTTCCCCATTGCCTTATACCATTTCTCTTAAACGTGTGCACCGATGCAAGCGTATGTGCCGGCATGTATGAGGAAAGAGATGAAATCCACCCCATTTCATTTCACGCTTTCAACTAAACAGGAGTCATTTCTCTCCCCAACATTTCAGGACTCCGGTGAAGCCATTCCTCTGATGGTTGAGAGCTGCATCCGCTTCATCAGTCGCCATGGTGAGGAAATTCTCCAGCGAAGTGATAGGTTTAACATCAGCTTTTTCAGTGCGCTGATTGGTGGGGTTTTTATGTCAAGTGCGATTGGTTGTGGCTTGTTTTGAACAGGAAATTTTACCTGAACTTTTTGCCTATAAACTGAAAACATCCAGACTGACTGTGTCCAAAGACTCATGGTTACAACACGTCTGTTTTATGTATAGGACTGCAGCATGAGGGCATCTTCAGAGTGTCAGGCTCTCAGGTGGAAGTCAATGATATCAAGAATGCCTTTGAGAGAGGTAAAACTGATCCAGCAGAAAACATTATTTAAAAAAAAATAATGTGTGTATCTGATGCTTTATGATCTAGTCTCACCCTCCTTCCTCCCTCCCATCTGCATATAGGCGAGGACCCGCTGGCAGTGGACCAGAATGACCATGATATGGACTCTATTGCTGGTGTACTGAAGCTCTACTTCAGAGGACTAGAGCATGGTCTTTTTCCTAAAGAAGTCTTCCATGACCTCATATCCTGTGTCTGTAAGTCCTCATGTCTGCCTGCGCTCGATTGTCTGAGTAATATCTAGTATGGCTTCACAGCTGTGTTGTTTTCCAGCAATGGAGAGCCTCCAGGAGCGGGCAGTCCACATTAAGAAAGTTCTACAATCCCTACCGAGTAAAACACTCATCATCATGAGATACCTGTTTGCCTTCCTCAACCAGTAAGTTGCAAGAACATTAATAACTTTTGACAGAATATCTGAATGTATGTTCTAAGATAAAGGCTTTAAATCCATTAATCAATCATCTGATCTGTGTGTAAAAGGATATTTGCCTTTTTATATGATGCCAGAATGAACCTAAAATGAACTATACACTTTATTTGTGAACTTAATTTAATGCTTTTGAATGCACACATACAACTGTTCAATGTTTAAGTACTTATGCTACAACATGCTGTTCTCAACAAGGTGATTAACCACAAAAATCCCAAAAATGTCTGAACTGTAAATCATTCACCAAATATTCTGGGTCAATGACAACTTGTATGTAAACAGTTCTCTTTATCTCACTGTTGACATTTAGACGTCATCAGACCAAGACGACACCCAACACATGACAAGTTATTGAGATATTTACACTTTTTATATTGTGGTATACGCTGCTGTTTTCAGCTTTTCTTTCAATAAACTGTATAAAGTGAAGGAATTACCACAGCATCTTTCCATTCACACGTTCATGATGTAATATCAGAGTAGCCTGAAGAATTCATGTGGTCTGTAAGTTTTACCCCAAAGCTGAATATCCCTAACTATATGTGAGTATTTATCGGTTAAGATCAGTTCTTTCACAAACACTAGAGTTGACCTTCTTACACCACTTCTAAACATCCTTTAACCTTTGTGAGAAGTCAAGTGTGCAATCAAAGTTCAAATAGCAAATTATTGAAAAACTAAAGGAAACGGAAGCTTCCCATTGGAGAAATTATTTAATTTCCCCTTCCAAGTTTGTTTTTGTTGTCCGATATTGCATACAGTTTCTCAGTAGACTCCGTAGCTTCACATCAGTGACGAACCCAGTTGTAAACTAAAAGCAAACTCAACCAAAAAAGTAGTACAACTCTTATAGCAATGCAAATAACAAAGTGGTCAGAAAATAATTTTTCTTGCATGCACATAATGTTTAGACACATGCATGCACGCACACACACATGCAAACGAAGTCGAGCGTTCCATGTCGTCCGATCCATCGTTGAGGCCAAGACAAAACCCTCCTTTAAAGGGGAGAGTTGACATTTGAGACGTCTGGGTAAACCAAGTGGTCCCAGACAGCTCATGTGGAGAAAGTGGAGCTCCCACATTTACTTGAGGGATTTTCAGTCAGCCCAGTGCTTCTGCTGCTTTTCACTCCCTGAATCTCACACACACACACACACACACACACACACACACACACACACACACACACACACACACACATATATATCATAAGAGTCTTTCCTTTACCAAAGGCCTGGGCTGTGTTTACTGTTGGAACTGTTGCAGCTACTTACTCAGACACTGGATACATCCGCAGCTTTCTACACAATTACCAGGACGATTCAGGCTATAAATGACATGTCGGGATTGTTTGTGTGTACAATCGTCTTTGTGTATTTCATGTTTAAATGAGAGGGATGAGATGATGTTCTTAAATGAATCTGCTTTGCCTTCCACTCAGCCTCTCTCAGTACAGCGAGGAAAACATGATGGACCCCTACAACCTGGCCATCTGTTTCGGCCCCACCCTGATGTCTGTCCCTGAGGGCAATGACCAGGTCTCCTGCCAGGCTCATGTCAACGAACTCATTAAAACTATCATCATCCACCATGACACCATCTTTCCTGGGCTGCAGGACCTGCAGGGCCCCATCTACACCATCCCGGGAGCAGGAGATGATTTCTGGTGAGGGAAGAGAGACTAAAGTCATTTAGAGTGAATGCAGGGGATGTCCTTGTTCATGGTACAGGAGGTTCAGAGATGAGGAGGCATTAATTATAGGAGGTTTTAGGGACAGTCAGGGAACAATGTTGAAAGGGGTGCTCAGTTTTTTTTTTCCCGTTTTGCTCCACTCGGGGCCAGAGGGGCCATGCGGATCAGCTTATTCTCAATCACACAGGAGATTAAAGCACCGCCTGACCACATCAGCCCACAAGGGCACAGCATGTACACACCAAACTGCACATAATGGCTAACTGTCAATTTTATTATGATGGCAAGCCATGACACTAGTTATTATGATGACTGCCACTCAGTGCAGCTGTTTAGACTGAAACTGCAGCTTTAATTCTGTGCTGTAGAAAGTCTACATTCTTATTCCACTTGGCTTTGTTAAACAGAAGAGTTTTTCATGGACAACCTGGAATTTCAGAAGAAGCAAACGATTTAACCTAAGGCATCCATTTAGAAGAAAAAACCATAAGAATTGTTTCAAAAGAACAAGAAATGTTTGAGAACTTGAAGGAAAAGAAAATAACTAGAATCTTCTTTCTTAGCTTCAAGATTAATATACAAGCCGGAAATTAAATCTTTACTGTTGTAAATGAATATTTTTGCCACAATGTTTATCCACAGCAAGGTCAACTCTTCATATTAAAAGCTGAAGGATTAGATTCTGATTTTGTTTCTTGCATCTGGTTTCCACAGATGTTGAGAAGTAAAAGAAAAATCTCAGATTTTAGGAGCCTTTTATTAATCAAAGCGTTTGGTCTGAAACGTCTCAAAAGTGATTATTTTCTGTAAACAGGCTGGCATCGCATTGAGCTCTGTGGGATACGTTAACTGGCAGATTTAATCACTTTAGACATCTGAATCTTAAAATCTGCCTTCATGTACACCAACAAATAAACTAATGGAGTAACCAATGAGGATTGAGTGTCTCCAGAACTGATAAAATCTTATAAACTAATGAAAGCTCAGGAATGATGTAGACTCTCAGATTTGGGAATTTAATTAGCAGAAAAATGGAAATGATTTTTATTTTTTTCCAAACTTCAACTGCAGTTTTTTCCAACAAAAGAAAAAGAGTGTTCAATGAAAGACAACACATTTGGACCAAATATGTTATTTTTATGGCATTTTTAATGAACAGAAATGTGGTGAATACTGTCTCAGTAGAAGACCATGAGCTCAGGCTGTTAGTCATTAACATGTGATCCAGTCTGAGACTTTCACATCCTCTAAACGTCCTCTGTCTCTGTCTCCACTGCAGCGACAGTCCGCTCTGTGAGCCGCCCCCCGTGGAAGAGGCGGCGCCTGACACCGTCCCTGTCAACAGTGAAGATGGTGCGTAATAGTTTTCCCTGTCCCTGGATCATGAAATCTAATCCTGTTTCTCAGCCGCTATCGTGGCTTTAACCTTTGATTACAGCTCACATCCTGCTGTCAGTAACCTTTTATTGATGCTGTTTTCTTATTGCTCAGTTATTTTTAACTCTTGTGCAGTAACCAATGCAACAGCACTAATCTGCTATGCACTAATCTGACCTCCTCTCTCTTCCACCTCTCTTATCTCTCCGATTTGCCATCGCACCCCGCTTCTGTCCCTTCCCGTCTCCGTTTGCCGATCTCTGAACCTCAGGCACATTGGCTGTTTCAGAGTCTGAGCCCATTGAAGCCGTCGCTCGGTTCGATTACAGCGGCCGGACCAGTCGGGAGCTGTCGTTCAAAAAAGGCGCCTCTCTGCTTCTGTACCAGCGAGCCTCTGACGACTGGTGGGAGGGAAGACACAACGGAGTGGATGGACTGGTGCCGCACCAGTACATTGTTGTTCAAGACATGTAAGATGGGTTCCAGTTTCATTTGAACAAACATCTTCTTTTAGAGGAAGCAACAAAAAAAAAAAACAGCTACAGTGTTTGTTGGATTGTTTTATTTAAATTTATTTTATATTTTACTCACAGGACAGAAGTGCTCCGTCAAAAACTTAAACAGGAAAGATGTCGTACAGTAGTAGATGACAAGTCTGACCAAACATAAACAAAGATCTGGAAACTGATCTGCATCTTTTTCTTTCTCACCTTGACCTGAGCCATTAGAGTGGTTTGTTTGAACCCATGTGGTTTCCGAGTGGCATTATGAAAGATATACACATAAATGTGAGGATCATACTTATAACGGTTATTGTCCATGATTAACTAAAACTCTGACGAAGGTGATTAGCAAAATAAATCGTTATAGATGTTAAGATGAGGTAAAAAAAATCAGATTACCCTTTAAGTTGCTTTTGTTTTTCTTTTGTCTAAATGTTAGCAGCATCATTTTAAAAAGTCAAATTAGGATTATTATTTCTGTTATCTATGAAATACAACAGAAACACACTTTTACCCACTTCTTGTGCTCCATGTACCAGTATAATGTTTCCTGTTTGGCCAGGCGTGTACACTCTGAACAGTAACAACTCCGAAATTAAAGTGATGCTAAAGTAAGCTCAGTAATACGTCACTGTGGGGTCTTGCTCCTCTTTATCATATGTTTTTTATATATTTAAATGTTTGTTTAACAAATGATAGCTTCTTAAAATCCTATAAAGTAAATGCCGTGCATACAGGTTTGTAACTCTTTCTAACGCTGGTTAGACTTCCAAAATAAAAAACAGGCAATTAAAACAATATTAAATTAAAATGACTATATCCATTAAAAAGAAACAAAAACATATAATACAATTTTTGGGTTGTTTCAGGACTGATGTTGGACGAGGAAGTCCAAAGCTTGATGTTGACAGCAGGGAGCTGCTGGAGGAGCGGGTGTCCACTAGAGGCAGCGCTGCCTCTCCCACTGGAGCTCACGTGGCTGACATCTATCTGGCCAACCTCAACAAGTGTGTTTCTACCATATCATTGTGCTTCAGCTCACATTTTTTATCTTCAGTCCACAATCTCTGAAGTTTCCAGTTTGACTTTAGTTATTTGAGTTCCATTTGTTGTTTCACCGCTAACAGACCGAGGCTCTAAAATGAAGCAAAGCAGCATGTTGACTAATGGGGAAATGTAACTGAATCATTTTGTCTCATTCAGGTTGAGGAAACGGCCTGAGCCGGGGAACATCCGGAGAGCGTTCCGCTCAGAGAGTGACAGTTCAAATCCAGGCGCCAGTGGTGGTGGGGGAGGAGGGGTGAGAACAGCTTCTCTTCCTGTTGGCGGGGCTTTGATAAAAGACACCGGAGACAAACGGCCGGTCAGCGCTCACAGCATCCTCAACTCGGTCACTCGCCACTCCTCACTCAAGACAAAGGTAACAGTGACTTTCTTTTTTCTTTTCTTTTCTTTTCCATATAAGTGAATAGCTTGTTTCTAATTACGGTTATATTGAACATGTAGGTGGAGAGTCCACAGTTACGGAAGTCAACTCCAGCAGGGCGCTCCAAGAGCTTCAGCAACCACAGACCTCTGGACCCGGAGGTTATAGCCCAGGTGGAGCACAGCTCACAGGTACATTTCACCACCTCGGCACTCGCTACGACTGTCTTCATATGTCCACGTGTTTGTATTTGTACTTACTTCATGCGTGTTGCAGGACATGCAGGACTCCACTCTGACTGAGCTCAGTAAGTTGGAAAGACAGAGTGCCTCCAAACACACACACACACCCGATGTGGTCCTGGACACACTGGAGCAGCTGAAAAGCATGGGCGGCGGCGGCGGAGGAGGAGGAGGAGCTTCGGAGCCTTCCAGCCCACTCCACTCCCGTCTGCTGCGGGACAGCGAGGGGAGCTCATCTCATGGCCATCAGCTTCAGCGCAGTGCCTCCTCAGCCAGCGATGTGCCCTCCTCTTTCCGCCCAGCCAGGAGCCAGCCCCGGAGCCCTCTGCCCTCCGCCACGTCCCCGTCTTTGTCCTTGTCTTCTCTCTCCTCGTCCGTACCTTCCTTCAGAGAGCTGCGCCCCCCAGCGACAAGACCCAAGCCAGTGGTGTTCCCAAAGAGTGGAGGGGGGAGCGGCAGCCCAGCAATGGGCTCCCCGACCTCCACTATTCCTCCTACGCCTCCTCCCCCTCCACCCGCAAGCCACACCCACTCGCTCGCTCACACCCCGCCTCCCCCCCAGTCTAATGACAAATCCTGCCCAGCTTAATCTGAATCCCTGAATCTGAAACATGAAATTTCTTCTAATAAACTCCCAGGTTCTTACAGCTCTTCTAAAAGGTGCCAAAAGCACTTAATTTGTTTCACATAGGATTCCTAACCCACTACTCATATGTAGCATTCTCGCCTCAGTGTCCAGACATGCCATCATTCTCTCGCTAGTGTCAAGAGTCTGCCCTCTGCTGGCAGCTCTTCTATACTACAGGTTAGCCATCATAGGATGAAGACCTCACAGAAACACTTCTTTTTCTTGCCATCAGAGTTCCACAGGTGGCTGAATTTGAACATCTCTGAGAAGGGAGCAGGACTCAAGGCGGGCACAGATCTGCAGCACGTGGAACTCACAATTACTAGTTTGTGATGTGTGAAACTGTGTGTGAGTGGGTGTGCAAGAGTGTTACTTGCTTTTCCACACAGATCCACGTGAGGCACAAAAAGTTCTGCTTGGTTTCTGTACAGCAGACATGAAAGGGTTTTTTTCTCTCCTTTTTTTTTTCTTTTTTAATGACCCTACAACTTAGCAGAATGGATAGGAGCATTTGATTTCTGAGAATAGACTGTGAACAGCTGTGATCTTGCTTTGTAGAAATGAAACACTGATTTGCTGCTTCAGAGGCGGTGGGCTGGAGTTCAGGGTGGATTTCTGGGAGGATGAAAGGAAGGAAAACTGGGCCAAATATCAGTGTAAGTCGTGTGATCAAGAGCTTTATTTCTTCATCCAGTGTTTGATATGTTTGTGAGTTTCTTTTCTTTTAAATATATTGCTGTTTAGTACTAGTGGCACAGCAGGAGCATAACATATACCCAATATGGCCAACAGTATTCCTAATTCCATATATAGCAATAAGAAACAGTGAAAGCTGGTAGTTTGTAGCATTATGCTGCTTCTCTCCTGAAGCTCGGCTATGTGTGTAGGGGACCACTGAAACCCAGCATTTTTATATGTTATGTTGGACTGTACACACACATGCACATTTTCTCCAAATGTGTCTGTGGTGGTGTTTTGTGGCAGCTAAAACGCCTTTCAGGTTTTCCTTGCATGCTGGGGCCACGCACAGCAGCCGCAATAGCAAGCTGGCTGGTTGCATCAGCTTGTGTCTGTAGTACCAGCTATAAAAACAACTTCAAAACACACTTACATGTTGCTCCTTTGAAACTATTTTTTGCTTTATGATTAACAGTAAAAAGGGTTTGATTATTCTAATACTGTGTATGTATATTTAGTAATCATGATAACTGGAAGCATGCAGCTGAGGATCCTCCTGTGTGTGTAGATAAAAGCACAACCAACCACCTCATCTACCGCGTTCTTAAGCAAACTTTTTGTTTTTATTATCAGTTGTTTTCCAGTTAATGCCCAGAATCTTTTTGGGTAAAATGTGCATCTGTCTCTTTGCATGTTTGAACACATGCATGGATAAAAAGTATGTATGCGCATCACCTTACACCTGCCTGTGCGTCGTAAATGGATGCCACCTCAACTCGACTGTCTGGAGGCACACAGAAAAACTGTTCTCTCGTGTCCGACAGCCGTAGTGCTGAAAGAAGAAGGGGGGGGGAAGAAAAAAAAAAAGACATGCACTGTACACATGTTATACATTTAAATGCCTGCAGGGAAACCTGAAATGTTGTCGTCGTTTGTTGCTGTGGCAACACCGTTAACAGATCAGCTGTTTGCGGAGAAAGGTGATGAGGAATAATTGTCGCCCTTTCCTGAATTATATACCTGGTGATGAGTTAAATAAATTGTGAGGAATTATGCAAACACTAATTCAATAGATGGACACTTTCTAATCGGTGTAAACTGAAAACAGATTTTTTTTTCTTCTTTTTTTTTCACCTTCCTTAAAAGTAATGAATTCCTTTTCAGCTGATCACGTTTCTTCCTCTTCTCTACCTTTTTCCAAAATAGACAACACACTCTGCATTCCTGTAATGAATTGTAAAGTCTTTTTTTTAAATCTCTCTTCGTGCATACCTGGTGTATTTGTGTTGCTCTTACCTCATCGTGACAACTGGAGGGGGACCGTGTGTGCTCGTGTACGTTCGTGATGCAGAAACATTAGCTCACACATACAGATGTGCATGTGGGTGGTTGGTGTGTGTGTGCGTGTGTGTGTGTGCGTCCCGGCTGTGGTGTTGAAAGAAGCTGGGACCTTTTTTTTTCTTTTTTCTTTTTTTTTTTAAATCTCAAGTCAATCATCGTGCACTTGAACAACCTGGCTTGCATGTGGACTAACTGTGTGGGGATGATGTGTTGGAGTTGAATATTGTTAAATATGCATTTTTGTGTCAATTTGAGAACAGCAGATCTTAAAAAAAGAAAAAAATGACTGTAATGTCAAATCTATTTATAGTTGTCTCTGTATTACTGGAGAATCCTGTGTTCAGATGTACTTTGTATATACAATGTTGTACATTACAGAGGTACACTTTTTTGGTACAGTATTGTACAGTAATAGCAATAGTAGTTTAATCAAATAGGCCTTATATAATTCTATGTGTAGTTCTTGTAGTAGATCTGTTTTTTAATAAACATGGCTTGCTATAAAGACTTTTGTCCTTTATTGTGCTATTCATAATGATAAATTGAGTACAAACAACCATATTGTACATTGCAAAGATGGAGGTAAAGTGCTCATCAAAGGCATTTCTGCCTTTAGGAAACCTTTTAGAGTGTGTTGAAAAAATGAAAACACACTCTACTGCATTTTTTTACTGCATTAAAAAAACAAGGGAAAAAAAGTTCCTAAACTGACTTTAAATACTCTGTTTATTTGTGTACTTCAGTTAGTTTTCTACCATGACACGTGAAGTATAGTGTCTTCAGTCTGATGCTGACAGTACTGCATTAGACCAGACAGTTGAAATGATAAGGGCTTCTTTATGCTTTTACATAGATGAAGATTAAGTGTTTATTTCATCCACCACATCACAGGAAAAAGCATCAGAGACTTCAGAAGTAAATTCCACACATCGATGCGCAGTATGTAGGTCATCAGTCAGCAGATAAACTGATAGTTTACAGGAAATGAGGCTGAGAAAAATAGATCTGAGCATCCCTGCTATACTGTATAAAAACCCAAGTAAATGTACTATTCTACAAGTTCCTTCACAGTCTTGTTTGTGTGAGGCCAATTTCTGGGTGAACTTCAGTCTAAGGTGTTCTTGTTTGGCCAGATTTACAGTAAGTTGGTCATTAAACTGTCACATGAAGCACATGGTTTCAGTTAGCAGTAATTCACAATGAAAGAAAAAACTAAACCAGTGTTTCCACCTATGAAGTTTCCTTCCTGTGTCGGGTGGAGGAGCGGCAGAAACTACCAGCAGACGGCTTAGAAGGAACACAATTAAAAATCAAGACAAAGATAAATAAATAGAAATGATTAATTTTCCTCATAAAAAGATTTGAAGGGATTTACATGTTTCTCCTTCTAAATTGCATAATATTGTTAACCCATTCAAGCAATCTGGAGGAATGTGCATGCCTAAAAGGCACAAGTCTGACCTGGACATCTGTGATGCCTCAGACAGCACTGCATGACAAAATAGGATTAATGGTTAATAACAGTGGGAAGCAGTTATGAAACACTACTATACAGAGTTTCATTCACGTAAAAGATCTATTTACAAACTGTGTCCAGAGATGGTGTCGGAGGTATCGAGGCTGGATCATCACACTGTGAAAAGGCCAATTAGATTATGTTTGGAAGAAATGGAAGGCAAAAAGGACCCTCCAGACTGTTATCAGCACCAAGTCCAGAAACCATGCTTTGGTGATGATATCGGCCTGGCAAAGCTTATTTACATTTTTGTGGTGGTAGCACCTATGCAGAAAGAGCAAGGCAGCATTTAATCCAGGGACACCCATGCATGTTTCAGCAATACATAGATAGAAAACTGCATTCTGTACACACAAAGGATATGGCTGAGGGAGAAGAGAGTGCTTGTACTAGCCTGAAGTCCTGGCCTACCCCCAAAACAGAACATTTGGAGAATTTTGAAATGCAAACAGTGGTAATAATGACCCTGTACTGTTGCACACCTCAACATGTTTGCAGGAAGAATGAGAGAAAACAGCAGCTGTAATTTCCTGTTGTCCTTAAGGCTAGAACACTTAATTAGTTTGGTGAGAAGGATTGGTAATTTTACAGTGGTAAGAGCTGCACGACACTGAATATTAGATGCATATTGTAGAATGAAAGGCAGTAAGTGGGAAAAATTTAATGTCATGGGGTTTATGCAATATGCAAATAAACTAATGTCAAAGTAAATCTAAGAATTAGTGCATATTTTTAATGAACATTCACATCTTAGTAGTATTACTAAGTAGTATTCATTCACATCTTACCCCCCTCCCCTCGATTTGTAGTTATACATTGTTGTACATTACATCAGCCATTTTCTGTGCCTGCCACATCCTGTTCAGTATTGCAAGGGAGTTGGAGCCTTACCCAGCTATGTTGTGGCATGAGGTGGGATATACCCTGGACAGTTTGCAAGTCAATCACAGGACCAACACAAAAAATGAAACACAGACATACATACACATGCAAAATGCACATTCACATTCCCTGTGGTCAAAATCGCTTCAGTTTACCTAACATGAATGTGTGTTTTTTTTACTCTGGGAGGAAGCAGGTGTCCTGACGGGTACTTTTCATACAGCTGTAGTTATTGGCACAGAAATCAAACCCTTATTTCTCTGTGTAGAAAAATATGTAAAGAAGATCATTGTTTCCAAATATAGTGCAACAAAAGATATTTGAAGCTTTCCACTAATTTTGGGGGTAGTTTTAAGGGGGGTTTCTGATTTTATTTTCCTTTTTTTGTGGAAGCTGTGTGTTGATCCCCCATTTCGAATTTGTCTTATTTCATTTCTTTAAGAATGATGTGGGTATAGAATATAGATAGAAATAAAGTCAGTCTTTTTGTATATATACTGTATATATTTTTTTAATCTATTATTTTGACACTTGACAGATGCAAATTCCACAAATTCCTGATTATAAATCCTGGGACCCGTGTAAATACTGTGGTATCCCTGTGTGTTGAAACAGCCTTAAAAAATGTATGAAAAAAGTACACTCCGTGATGTGTTTACGGTCACAAGGAAAGTCCGAGTTTCCCAGAGAATTTCCGCAAAAGAGATAACTCCGCCCATTGAGATACCAACACTTCCTCCACAATTCAGCGCTGACTAGCACAACATGAACTGCTGCTTTCAGGAAGCTTGTAAAATTATATGGTTCACCGAACAAACTCAGAAAAGCTGAGGTTAATATAAACCGCAGGTCTGCTCTATATGTCGTCTGTCCGGAAAGCAGCCATATTTCAGGCATGGATTTACTTTTCACTGCGGAGGAAGTTTTAAACGTAGGCGTAATTTTGTTTCCAGACAACTTTGATTAACCGTAAACACAACAGTTTGAGTCACTGAGTATTTGACTAAAACTAGTAAAACCGGCGAACAACGACAGGAACCTTAAATAAACATCAACGCCAACTGCCTAACCGTGAGCAGGTAAGCTAACATTATAGCTAATTGTGCTTAATTTATTTGAACAAACTTGCTAAATTAGTTACTGACTTCCCGGCTAACTATAAACTAAGTGCTATGCTAAGTTCAACGAGGTATTAATATACTTTTTTTGTTTAATTGAAGAGTTAACAAATGTTAGCCAATTAGTTTATAGACCATTAAGAAGAAGGGAGCCAAATGTCATCATTTTTATATGAATTCAATTTTGTTTTTTGTTTAGTTTTTTTTTTTACATTTGTCTATGCCTTTTGATATGTTTTAGTATGTAATTCATGTGAATTGTTTTGGAGTTTGACATTAGTTGTTCTGTATCATCCTGCTTCTTCCTTCCAGCATGACAGGAGTGACAGCCAGTACAACAAACTACCTGTGGTCTTTACATGATGTTCTTGGTCAAGGTGCAACTGCTAGTGTCTACAAGGCACGAAACAAGGTAGCTGCAGTACACTAAGGATGGCTTATCATCTCAACTAACAATCAGAAAAACTCGCCCACATCATTTCTGTCATCCTTTTCAAAGGTTTCGGCCTACTTTTTTTATGGCTTGGATGTGACTGTTTAGATAAAAGGAGCCTGTGGTTTGCAGTGATGTGGGCTGTTAATGACGGTCTTACTTAGTGCTTTGACGCACTAAACAGATATGGCGTGTGTTTTTTTCGTTTACAGAGGTCAGGTGAACTGGTAGCTGTCAAGGTGTTTAACATCTTGAGCTACAACCGCCCCCATGATGTCCAAATGAGAGAGTTTGAGATGCTCAGGAAGCTCAACCACAGCAATATTGTCAAGCTTTTTGCTGTGGAGGAGGTAAAGCAGAACAAAGATGTGATGTGAAAATAGATATCAACTATGTATTTACATCCATGATCATGGTACTGATAAATTGTAGGATCTCATTATTTGGAAAAGAAGTGTAGCTTCACTACTTTGGTTTTTTTTCACACAGCTGCCCTCTAAGCAGAAAGTTCTTGTGATGGAGTATTGTTCAGGGGGGAGTCTTCTCAACCTGCTTGAGGAGCCAGAAAATGCTTTTGGCCTGCCTGAAATGGAGTTCCTCACTGTATTGCAGTGTATAGGTTGGTGTATAATATTGTTCTATAGTTTGTGCATCTCCCTGTATACCGTTTGCCGTGACCTTATGCTCTCTGCAGTGCAGGGTATGAATCACCTGCGAGAATATGGGGTGGTGCATCGGGACATTAAGCCAGGGAACATCATGCGGCAGGTTGGAGAGGACGGCAAATCCGTTTACAAGCTGACAGATTTTGGAGCAGCGAGAGAGCTGGATGATGATGAGAAGTTTGTGTCTATTTATGGAACTGAAGAGTATTTGGTAAGAGAACCTTATATACAGTACAGTATTTGTCCTGGTTGAGAATGAAGAATTAAATTAAACAGATTGCCTAAGCTTTGAAATATTTAAAGCAAATGTTTAAATGTAATATTTACAGCATATGATAAAAAATATACTTCAGTTTATTACAATGATAGTGAAAAAGATCTTTTTACTAAACAGTTAAAGAATATCACAATCTTTACATGTATAATGTTCATATGTCAGATAAGAAAGCCAGGAAATTAAATGATCGAATTCCCCTGATCTTCTTGCAGTTCGCCAAAACTCTAAATTTTGATACATCAACATGAAACCGGTCTGAGCACATAGATAGTTTAATGAAAATATTCAATAACAGATGAGGTGCCGACAAGATCTACAACCCTCTCTCTAAAGCTTTTATGCCATTAAGAGAAAGATTTATCAAGACTCTAAATCTTGTAAATACCTTCTGAAGATAATGAAATTTCTAAAGTCAAAAAGCATTATTACTTCAGTTCAGTTATACACAGTTCAGTAATAGATATTTCATATATTATTAACGTAAACACCAGATTACAGCCCAATGCTAATTTCCATCCGTTGTCCCCAAAATATGTTAAAGGAAACAGGGAAATTATACAGTATGTAAAATAATAAAAACAATGATAACTAAAAGTTCAACTAAATAATGAAAAGGTTAAACCATATCTGTCTCCCCACAGAGGGGTGAACCCTTCTCCATCTTTATTCCTAAAACATGACTCAGCCTCTCTGGGAGGATGAACTTAAAACATCTTTTCCTATCTTTAGTTGTCTCAGTACCAACATGTTGCTGGCTTCAAACTTTAAAACTCACCTCACATTTTTCTTTTCCTATCAACAGTTTGCTTGTTGTCGTTGTACTCTTTCAAAACTTTGAATGTATTTTCAAATCACTGCTCTCCATTTTGGTTTCCATATCTTTGTAGCTGGGTTTGAAAGACCAAGCTTTCTTCCATCCTTTCCTCTGCAGGTGACTGCCTGTCTTAAGGCAGCCTGATGCATTTATATTCCACTACTGCTGTTATTTTTTTTTAAAAAGCACAAAAAACAAAACAAAAGCAAGCGTGTATGACCATCAACAAAGTGGCTGTCTGCTGTTGTATCTGGTACAAATAAAAAGTATTCAGTCTGATAAATTGATGGGATTCTTGTCCACTGTTAACTTTCTATTTTACAGTCTTCCATTAAGAAAAGCTTTACAGCATTGCCCATCCCTGTCATTATGATGACATGTTAATGAGGAAATCCCAGTTTTACTGCAACCTCTTGTGATCAGGTTATGTACATGCAACCTTTTCCCCTACCATTTTACTTTTCCTTGTTTCTCTGATGAAACCATACACTCTGTCTAATCTGAATCTCTTTGTTGTAATTAATGTTCTGTTAAGAGTCCCACCACTGAATGGACATTCATCCACTCTGATATAAAAAGCCTGGGTTTTCAGTTTTCACAGCAATTTAAAGCAAGAAAAACTAAAAATAGGCTCAGAAAATGATCAGAGACTGGGTGGCCCTCTACAGGTCAAATGAGTAAACACAAATAATTAGAAGAACCATTAACTTATATGGCTGTATGTGAATGGGGCAACATTTAAAACATTAAATGCTGTTATAGATGTTTCTTCCCTGTAGGCCTGCTTGTTTTATTCTCCTCTTACTGTGTGTGTGTGTGTGTGTGTGTGTGTGTGTGTGTGTGTGTGTGTGTGTGTGTGTGTGTGTGTGTGTAGCATCCAGACATGTATGAACGTGCTGTGCTGCGTAAGCCTCATCAGAAATCCTACGGAGTGAGCGTTGATTTGTGGAGTATCGGTGTGACCTTATACCACGCTGCTACCGGGAGTCTTCCCTTCACACCGTACGAAGGACCTCGCAAGAACAAGCCCACCATGTAAGCTAACGCTTTACGCACACTTTGTACGGCATTGTTCTGTTTCAAGGTTCAACACTCTGTCCTTTTTTCCCCCTGTTTTTCTGTGCAGGTACAAGATAACGACAGAGAAACCAACGGGAGCAATAGCAGGCATACAGCTGGTGGAAAGTGGACCTATAGAGTGGAGTTACCACCTACCTCACAGCTGCCAACTCTCTCAGTGTGACATCTATTAAAACACATCTAAGTGTGTATCTCTGTAATTCTTCAATGTGAGCAAGTCATACATATTTGTTTCTCGTCTTCTCTGTCCACTTCTGTTCCTTTCTTTCTTCCTCCGTTTGCGGCTCCGTCTCTGTGGTTGCAGGGGTCTGAGAGTGCTGCTGGTTCCTGTACTGGCGGGTATAATGGAGGCTGACCAGGACAGATGTTGGGGCTTTGACCAGTTCTTCAAAGCCACCACAGATTTATTGCAGCGGCAGCCAGTTCACATCTTTTCTCTGCAGCAGGCCGTGGCTCACTGCGTTTACGTGCATCACTACAACACGTATGTCTGCGCAGGCCTGACATCACACACACATTCTGATCTAACTCTGGTTGTCAGATATTTGCATGCACTGTGTATTTATTGCATCTTGCAGGTGTGACAGACTTCAATAATAACCGGGCTTATTCCATCTACCAGCAATATTTTATGACAGAAATGT
Source organism: Leptatherina wallacei (assembly GCA_028567055.1). NCBI lineage: Eukaryota > Metazoa > Chordata > Actinopteri > Atheriniformes > Atherinidae > Leptatherina > Leptatherina wallacei. The sequence goes on along the minus strand of JAOXYM010000003.1, from coordinate 27,941,648 downwards.
GCACAATAATAGAGTGTGATGTGTGTAATGCTTATATTTGTTCCAGATTATATTTGTAATCATTCATGGCTGGCATAAAGATGTTGTCCTCCACTTAACTGAATCCCTGCAGCAGAAGATAAATAGTACAAGAACATATGCTCTTTATGTGTTTGAGTCATAGTATTTGGCCTTTACCCTTAATTTCCATCTTTGCCTCCTATCACACTAGACGTTTGTATTTCTGTCGAATAAAGTAAAAAATTGGCAACATTTAAGCAAAAAATAAATAAGTTTTTAGAAAGAAGTATTAATGTAAGTGATCTGTGACTCTACAACAGAGTGCCACTTCTTTAAAAGATTGATAAAGTCAGCAATGTTGCCATGTTTTAAAAAGACATCAGATAATCTGTTGGTTTTTACTTCAGTTACTGATCAAAACGAGTCATTGTGTGAATCATTTTTCACAGAATGGCAGAAAATCTTAAAGTCTGATCAGAAAATGTGCTTGAAGTGTCCGAAAAATCCTCTCTTTCAGAGTTTCGGTGTTTTTTGAGGAGGTGGCATCTCAGACTGGGACTGGGATACAGCAACAACATCTGATGTACCTGGGTCATGAACTGCCCCTAGAGGGCAGCATGAAGGTGGTGAACCTTCCAAGTACTTCATATTCTCAACCTCTAATTCAGCTCAGCTACGCACCAGAACCCAGCACCATTCTGCCCTTCAGAGAACGTAAGAAAAGAACATAAACCTGTTTAAAGCTTTTCTTTATTTTTTCCCCCCATTGCTCTTTGGATAAATGAAAGTTTGAACATGAACCATTTCTAGTACACTGACTACATAAAAAGTGTTTTTTTCATTCAGATTTTATTTAATATTTATTAACTTGACTGTTGAGTAATTAATGTTTACATGTGTCTGATTAGTTTTGGGTTTTCTCTTTTCTGCCTAGCCGAGATTCCCGTCATCCCACCCAAATTTGACGTTGTAGCCGACTACAGTTTCTCCAAGGTATCTGCTTCTTTTCTGTCCCACCAGTGCTGAAAGTTAAGCTCATTTTTATGTGAACTTGGAGGCATCAGAAACTTCACTCACCTTCTGGGATCTTTAATGAACCTCTTCTATCTGTAGGTGATGGTAGGAGTGGTCCACCAGTACCTGAGGATTGTACGGTTGCTTCACACACACCGAGAGTTGCTACTGCAGGGATACTACAGCTACATGTGAGACAAACGCATACTCAAACAAAAACTGACATGTGAAGGGAAATTTTGTGACGATCCCTCCTCTATGGCTCCTTCTTTTATGCCCTTATTGTTCTTCAGGATGAAGTTACGTGGGGATTGTAGAGAAGCCATGCACAGTATTACAGTGATCACCATAAGACTGCGGTCTTGCTTCAATGCACAGCACCGGATTCATAAACTGTAAGTTTATTTGCACATCTTTTCTTTCTTTAGAAATAAATTCTGCATATCTGATGTGTGGAAGCATGCCTGAACTTGCTTAATGAGCATAATGATTCTCAGGATTTATTTGATCTGTTCTTGCTCCTTGAGTTAGAATTTTCCAGCCTTACTATTCTGAGGGAAATCTCTCTTAACACATTAGTAATATTGCTGGTTCTTTAGCCTTCATCCCTTTTTCTTTTTCTCCTTCTCCTTTCATGTATGCAATGCTTCTCAGAGCTTCTTACTCCTCTGAAAACCAAGGCTCAGTTGATATCAGCCAAAAGCTGCAGCAGGTGAGTGCCATCAAGAGGCAACATCGGAGACCAACCACAGTAATGTCTCACTGGAGTTCCTCCAAACATCTTTCCTTTTAAAACGATGCCAAAATGTATATGGAATTATTTTATAGAGAACATCGCAATATCATGAGAAACAGGAAATGTTTGGGTTCATTTTAGATGTGCTAAATTTTAAATGCTGTGAATATTAACTCATCCAGAATCCTACTGCAGGCTTGTATTTTATTGATGCATGGTGTGTAAGAATCTGTGGCTGCTGTCCTTCCAGCTCCATGAGATCCTGCCTGTTTACACTGCTGGAATCCAGGAGTTTCAGAACCAGCTGGACCACCTGCAGATAGAGCAAGCCAAACTGGCAGAGACTCTGGCCAGCGACAAGAGGTACGCTGGGTAGGACGGGGCTTCAAAGCTTCAGGGTTAACAAAAGGTTTTAGCTGTTTTACTCTATTTTTTTTTCCAACCACAGCTGTCAGAAGATGGAAATGCTGCTGCAAAAGATAACGGTCATTCATCAACATTATCGGAAAGACAGACTGACTGGCAGTAAGTAAACCTCTCTGACTGGACAATCAACCCCCCAAATTTTGGATTTTCATGCAGCTTTTGTTAAATTAGCTTAATGTTGCAGATCCAGTTTATATTTTTAGAATGAACTCAAGTTTAAAGTGCGGACTGTCAGCTTTAATTTGAGGTCATTTCCATTCCTGCGATGATATTCCCAAACTACTTTGATAACTTTAATAATTAAATAATGTACATTAGCTCAAAGGGAAAACAACATTAATTTGAGGGTATTTATTCTAACCATCATGTTTGGTTTAATGGCTAGAATAACAAAACCTGTGTAACTAAACATATCTGGGCCTAGCTGCATATTTAATTGTAACTTTATTTAGAGTAAAGCATTATTTATTCAACTCCTTTCCTATTTGTAATTACAGAGTTGGCATATAATGATGAGCAGATCCACAAATTTGAGAAGTGAGTTGGCATCTTTGTTTATGGATCCATTCGTCCACACAGGATGTGACGCATCGGAGCTCTTGTGTAATCTACTTGTCACTCTTCCTTCCCAGAATCCACCTGTCATCCCACATTAAGAGAGTGAGATCTCTCTTCAAGGAGGAATGCATGCAGAGATATAAAGAGCTCCTGGCCTCAGCCAGGACGTGGAGCAGGTCAGAGGAGGCGCTCGAGTTTGACTTTTAACCTCTGTAAACTTTACACCAGCAATATTTTCATCAATCACACTAAAAGTAAGACAACAGACTAGGATAGGCCAGTAGGCCATGGTTGATGATTTAGTTGTGCATTATTAATCCTCCGCACTTTACTTCTTTTTTTTTTTTTTTTTATTAAAATAATACAAAAACATGGTGCAGATCTGAGTAGATTCACAATTTGAATTATGGCCTCCTGTTAAATCTCATCTTCTTTCTTTCATTGTTTTAAATTAATGTTCAACAAATATGACACTGTGACTATAAAAGAATTGATTTTTTTTTCCCATTAATGGGCAAACCTACCCCCCGGGTCTTTGTGGAACTGTTCACTTAAACAGAAACAATCATCTAGACACCCACAGCTGACCATAAAAGTAATCAAAATTAGAATTCAAAGGAAACTTTCTATAAAAGGAAGTGAAATATGAGTAAAAAGAGGAAGGGAGAAAAGACGAATAAAGGGAGAAGTGTAGATTTTTTTTTCCCCCTTGAAATTCCTAAATTATTTTAATGAATTTCAACATCTAAATATGTGCAGTGTTGTCTGTTTACTGATGACTGCACGAGTCAAAATGAACGTGTAAAATGCAGCACATTAACATAAGATTTGCTTTGCTGTATTTTGTATTAGTCACACAGTCAGGACAGTTTTTGGATGTTCCTGTTTATGTAGATGTGCTCGTATATTTCTGCTGGAACATTAAACATAAATCAGCAGCCGATGGGAAAACTCCAACGCTTGGCTGATTAACGAATAATAAAACCTCTTTATTCAGTCAGTGGAATTAACATTTTTAGCCAAGAACTGTTTGTTGTCAGAGACCACTGAGCCCCAACTTGCTTCTTAGTATTGTCTGTCACACAACACAGAAAATTGGTCAAAGTATCTCATTCTAATTTTTACCATTCCCATTTGTGTCCCCTCTTGTTTTAGGGGGTGGCAGGTTGTGACTATGACTCAGCTGTGCTTCTACTTTAACTTGCAGTGTCATGGTGGAGATGCAGACCCGTCTACTGGACTTCGGTTCTTTCTCCACGGGCTTGTTGGCAGACCTGGAAATGAACGAGCAGCACCAGACAAAGGTAAACATAATTTTTCATGGCTTTCATTTGTGTTTTTCACGTTTGAACCTCAGGCCTTCTGTCTGTGGAGAGGCCAAGCTTTACTCTGTTTACCATATTTGCAAACAACCAGTCTGACTTTTTATGTGTGCTGAGCTGTTTTTGTATATTTTGTTTCGCATGATAGATTTCTGAGTCATAATGATGTCATGCACCTCAGTGAAGATGTAATGTCTCATCTGTCCCCCTCAGGCTATGGACAGAATGCTTTACAGTCTCCAGACCAATAGAGTAGAACAGCCAGGACTCACACTCAGGGATAAGGACCAGATGGTATCCAGGTGTGTGTTTTTTTTTTTTTGGTTTTCTTTTTTTACCTCATCGTGTCATCATGTGTTTATTTACTTCATTGCAACAGATCTTTGGTCCTCATGGTCTCTGTTGTAAAAAGCTCTGTTATATTGAGTGATGTTAGGGTTATGAGTCAAGTGTGTTTTGAGGTTAGGCTAAAATTGGATATGTCTAAAGATAGGGTTTAGTGAGGTTAGGCTCTCCACAACAAATGGCCATCCGTGCCATGTCATAAGAAGTATACATGTTCAAACTGCTATAACCTTTTGATAGTTGCCTGACAATAAGTCTTGCTTTGCTGTAGGATGCACCACTTGAGAGAGGAAATGGGGCTTTTGGTGAGAGAACTGCAGTGTAACAACAGCATTATTGAGAGGTTAGTTGAGCAAACAACTTCCTATCCATAAATCTTGTTTGTGCATACTCTTCTGCAGCACAATGTTAACTGTGTGTCTCTGCACTTACAGTCTGGGAGCAGTGAACTCTGCAGCAGACCTGGCTCAGAGTCCAGCCAGACCCTCCACAATGTGACAAAAACACACTATCTTTGGATCTTACCTCACAAATTCATACACAGTCTCTCTCTCTGACAATCATCTCATTTTTACTGCCACTGATGAGAAATGCTGTGAACCTTGTTTCAAGAAAAGGTTCTCATCTGTTATGCAAAGAGGAAGCAGATGATCAATAAAATGTGAATCTCAATTGAAAGATATGATGCACATTAGCATTTGGGATAGGCCACGGATGGATTTTTACTCAGTGTTTGTATGTATGTGTGTGTGTTTGTTTGTTTGTTGGCTGAGTACAGCAGTTCAATACAAATCTCATTAATGCCTTTAGCGTTATTGTATTTTTAATAGACAGCCATTGAGGATGAAGCATGTCGAATGCCCAGTCAGCTGCTCTCCTTTCATTGATTGTTTCCTGTTTTTCCTGCAGTGGAATCAGTACTTAGCCAAACTGCCTCAGTGAGTGCATTTCAATCTGTAATAATATCCCAGTTTTTCAGCCTTCGGCCTGTTTTTGTTTTGTTGGGATTGCGATACGTACATGGAACATGAGAAATCTGTTATATCACATCTGTGTATTCATGATCTTTGCTTGTTGTCATCTGTGTAAAGCAGATTTTCCTGCCATCTCAGTGTCTCTGATCTGCACCAACAATGTTCAGGCCAAGATAAAAGATGATATATCCTGACAGTGATGCTGCTAAAGACAAGAAAATGACATGTAAATGCAGAGTCGGACGGGACAATGTTTACACAGAACAATTTTGTTTAAGTTTGATCAAATCTGATGCAGGTCTGACTATTTAATGTAAATACACGTTCAATTCCAAATGAAAACAAGCCGTTTCTATAAGTGAGCTTTTAATTTGCTGCCTTAACATGGATATATATTTTATAATTGCAAGTTTTTTTTCTATTTCATAAGAAAGGAAATGATGCATTTTATTGTTATTGTTTGACTTTTTTTTTACTTTTATGTATACTATAACTCTGGGACACAATATGTTGGTGAAATACTTCCATGTTGGTATCTTTTCCCACATCGCCATCAATTTATCATGTCATAAAACCACAGTGTAAGGTCAGAAATCTTCAGCTATGAGTCAGATAGGTCTTGTAATTTTGTCAGTGTAAATAAATTAATCTGTATGTCGGTTTCTGGTATCTTTAACATTAAAACAGGTTCAAATTCGGTTCATGTTTACTATTCCAGGTTAATCAGTGGGACGGTGTTTCATATGGTGTGGGACGCTTCCACATGTGTGAAGGCACCATCAAAGCTGAAAAGTCCCTAAAGGTTTTAGAGCAACATCTGCTCCCATCCAGAAAATGTCTCTTTCAAGGAAGGCCTTGCAACTTCAGTGAGACACCTGCATCCATCATGACAACATGGCTTCTCAAGAGAAGCGTCAAGGAGCTGAACTGGTCATTTGGTCCATCGTTGAATGAAAAAACTGGCAACAAAGCCCCGGGACTATTGAGCAGCTATAGGAAGCTGCATCAGACAAGAATGGGACAACTTTCATCCCCTAAGACCCCAGCAACTAGTCTCCTCTCTTCCCAGAAAGTTTTTCAAAAATCAAATTCTCAAAAAAAAAAAAAGGTTATTTTTTCCATGAAATGGTAAAATGTCTCAACATCTGATCTGTTGTTTATGTTCTATTGGAAATCAAATTTGGGTTGATGAAGTTTGGAAATCATTGCTTTTTTTTTAATATGATACCCCAACTTTTTTGGAACTGGGGCTGTATAAGCCTGGGTGTGATCATGTATTGTTCTGGTTTTTTAAAACAATTCATGTTTAAAGAGAGAAAAAACCCAATCAGGGAAGCTGAACTCATCATTGTGTCTTTTGTCTTCACAGAACTGCAGGGGAGGGCATTTCAGTGACATTACTGCAAAATAAAATTTCAGAGTGACATTAAATAGTGTGACCTACACTGTGGGGAAATCCCAAGCTTTGTTTGTTTATCTTAATTTTCTTTACATTTAGTAACATAAACTGACTAAATTCAATTAACTTTCAGGCTGTCTTCTTCGCTGTATGTGGCCGCCTATTTAACATTTGTCATGACTTCCAACCTTTTTGACAACCAGTAAAATAAAGAAAATGAATATACTACACCAAAACATTCTTGAAAATACTTTGACCTTAAAACACATCATGAAACAAGTTGTGACTCCTCAGAGGGCAGCAAATGAAACCAAAAGCTTTCCCCTCAGTGTAGGAGTGGTGTGGGTGTTTGTGGACTTTCTTGGTTCACAAAGGGGGATAAAAGTCGACTATGTGGTTTTTATATACAACTTATGTACTTTTGAAAAAGTGGAAAGTTTGATATTTTTTCTAGATTAGCCACATAAGTGTGACATTGTTTCTTCTTACACTGTTCTAAACTTTGACTGGTCCACCTTGTAATGTCAAGAACAGCTACAATATAGAGTTATTTATTTATTTATTGACTTATTTAGATCATTTATTCTAATTGGAGTCCAGATCATCACCACCTGCGTTTAAGACTTATGAATCCCGACTGTGGCAGCTCTGACATCTGATTGTGGTTTCTGTTTTATGCTCCACTTTCTGTAGTCTACAAGTATTTTTTTTTCATACAGTTATCACTATAGCAACGGTAAGTCCCTGGTTGAAGTAGAACTGGCTTAAAAGATTGACTCATCAGAAAGTTTCATGCTGTCTCGTGAGGAGTTCTAGATTAATTTAATACCAGTAGTGTAAAGGCAGAGGATTAGCGCGCGCTCACATCGCTCTGAAGGGAGCGCGCTCGCGGCATTTAAAGCTGTTGATCCCTTGCGTCACTACTACACATTTGTCACAGGCGGGAGCGGAGTTTACATTCTGGGCACGGAGTGAAAACAACACTAATAGCGCATCTAAACTACTAAACGCGCAAGCATTAGAGGATAATGGCGTCTGTGAGTATGGTCGGGCGGCAGCCGGGTCCGCACATACTGGACTCGGAACAGCAAATCCTGATCCTCAAATTGTCCAGCAGCAAGAATAAAATCACCATGCCGAGGAAGTCTTCCTGGGATGAGAAGATGCCCGTGAGAAGCCCGGGGAGGAGCGGCGGGGAGAGCGGTTTTATCCCAGCTGAGGAGTTGCGAAGTCATCCGTCGTCGCGCGGAGCAGCGGGAGGAGCGGCGGTCGGAGGAGGGATGATGCCCCGTGAAGGATGCGGGGCCCCGGTCGTCCTTGATGCGCCACGTAGCCCGAACCAGGACGGAAAGGAGAGCAGCGACAGGGTCACCACCGGGACACGAGAAAGTCAAACCGGGCGCATCATCATCACAACCGGCTGCATCATCAGCTCTGACTCAAACCAAAACGCAGGCAGTCGGAGGGGGGGCTCGCTGAAGGAGTCTCGGGTCGTTACAAGCTTACCGGCTGTGAACAAACATAAGAGATCGTACCGGCACCGGGACACGCAAAGACGGAACTCTCGGAATGGAGACGGCGTCCATCAGAGCATCTCCCCCGCGGTTTCACTCCCAGGAGAGCGCGGCGGTCTGCCGCTGGAGCGGCTGACGCAGGGCAGGACTGGAGTGGTGAAGCTGGCCCGCACCGAACCTCACCGCAGGGAGGCCTGGTCCATCTTTACTCAGGAGATGGACCCCCGGGTGAGGACTGAGAGGGGGGAAGGACATTGTTTTGAGACCAAGCCTGTGAAGCAGGACTGGTGTGACGCCTGTAGCCGACAGATCACCGCGCAGGTCCTCAAGTGTCAAAGTAAGTAAAAGTAACAAATCAGCTGTGATGTACAATAACATCACACTCAGCCTTCCAGTTCAGTTTTATAGCAAGTTGAATTAGATTTTTTTTTCTCTCATTAATTGATGTAAACAATTATTTCAAGGTCTCCTGTCTGGTTTCTGGTAAACAACTGGATTATTGGTATGAAGGGCACCCACAGTAGTGTGACTAAACTCTTCCACATTAAAAATGGTGCATGAGCCTGCCAGCATGACATGGAAGAGGGCATTTTCAATCATTTTTCTCCAGACACAGACAAAATCCTTCCACGGAAAGCCCATTATCTTGTCCTTCCAGCTTTGCCTCCCAGAGTTCCCAGTCTGTGAAATGCAACCAGAGAAAGAGGGAGAGATAGTGGGATTCACAGAGCTGTAATGGTGAGGAAATGTGTAAGAAGCAGCAGTTATCAGTGAGAAAATATGAAGCTTAAGAAATATGTTTGATGGAGCGAATATGTAGTTAATAAATAGTGTGAGGAAAGCTTTATTTTATTATTATTTATCATAAACTAAATGGTTGATAGAAGAGCGAGGATGCTTACTGTTGAGTGTATTCATCCCATAAAAGCTTCCATTCATGTCTCTTAAGGTTACTGAGATTTGTTCACTGTACTGATGTTACTTACTAACCACACAGTTCCAAGACAAAGAAAGTTTTAGCCAACCCAGTCTGACCTGGCAGCATGTGTACGTGTTTTGTCCAGCCATGTTGACACATAACACACACAGGAAACACTCAGCTCGACCTGAAGAACCTTTGTCAGCTTCTCTGTGCACGCTGGCGGTGTTTATGTGTGCGTGAATGTGTGTTCTTGAGCGCCTGCGGCTGCTGAGTTGGCATTGTGTCAGCAACACTCTGATGGCGAGGCTGCAGCTGCAGGGCAGCGTGGGATAAAGCGAATGAAGGTGAGGGAAAGAAGAGATAAAGGAGTGGAGTAAAAAACCAAGAGGAAATGGAGTGAGGAGAGCAAAGGGATGAGGAGGAGTTTGCAAAAGAAAAACGCCTGCATGGGTGAGGGAACGAAGGGAAAGAGCACAAGTTTGTCCAGCACTGCAGAGCTGTCTGATTTAGTGTGCTATCGGCAAGAGCTCAGTGGAGCGAGAGCAGAGATTACTGGAGCTCCATTCACACACATACCCAGAGTCATGCACACACAGTTGCTTTACAGCAAGAAGTTCACGAAAGGGTCCCTTTTTTCTTCTCTTTTTTTCCTTGCTTTCATTCTGTCATCCCTTTATGGATCAAACTAATTAGTTGTACATTGCTGCCAGCAGCACTCCTTCTGCTCTCCTCCCACGGAGCATCGGAGGTGAGTGCGGTGCAGTCATAAGGGTCACCGGGCAATGCAAAGTTAGTCATTTCAAGGTATTTGTTGGGGGGGGGGAGAAAGAAATACAACCAAAATGGGACAAATTTAGAAACGGCAGACGTGCGTGCACTCATCTTTCAGCTATACACCCAGCAAATGACAGGGAATGAGAGAAGGAAGACTTGCAAACCGTAAACAACCATCACTCTGCGTCTTTGTTTCTATGCCTTGCTCTGTCTGCGTTTCTTTAATTTATCACCCTGCCTCAATCTGTGTTGGATCTGTTGCATATGAAGCCTATAGAAGCAGCCATGCTGAGCGTCTCCTGGGACAGTTGTGGCCTTGCCCTGCAGAGGAATCTGTCAGTCTTAACCTCAGCTCCCAGCCTCGTCATCTGCTGCTCTGTTGTTGCACAGTCCTCTGACTCCACTGTTGGCTTTCATCTGTGTTTGTGCTTTTTTTTCCCCCCTTCTCATATTTTGTATTTATTACTTGTCTTGGGAGTACATTAGAGCCTTGTAAATGGTGCAGCTTTCCCACTCTACATACATGCAGACTTACAACTGTTTAAGCAGTAATAGACAATACATGGCTGTAACTGAGCACAAGATAATAAGATATATTTATCTGTTTTGACATCTATAAGCTTTGTAAGTCTTCTGTACAGATGGTTTTAAATGCAAAAAGTCCAAACATATTGTCTTCTGCACTTGGAATGTACAGGACATATATGCATATAATATATGCACAAGAAAGAGATTCTTTTTAATGTAAGCCAAGCCAAGGATTATTTGTCTACCACATTTCATGTACATGAGGTGATTTACATACAAACATTAGAAACATTAGAGCGGGGTGCAGAAAGCATTAAGAAGAATTAAAAACAAAAGTATAATCACAAAATAAACAACAAAAACAAAGAGAGAAAGAAACCCTCAGATAAATATCACTTGTTATCATAAAAGGCTGCAAATAGAAAAGTTTTTAGCTCTGATTTAAAACTGCTGAGAGTCTCAGCAGACCTGCAGGTTTCTGGGAGTTTGTTCCACATGTGAGGAGCATAAAAACTAAACGCTGCCTCTCCGTGTTTAGTTCTGACTCTGAGAACTGAAAGTAGACTTGACCCTGATGACCTGAGGGAACCAGAAGTTCCTGGATGCATTTTGGTTCTAAACCATTCAGTGCTTTGTAAACTAACAGCAGGATTCCTCAGTCCTTAGTGAGGACTCGAGCAGCAGCATTCTGGACTAACTGCAGCAGTCTGATGGAGTTTTTAGGGAGACCTGTAAGGACAGCATTACAGTAGTCTAGTCTACTAAAGATACAGTAAATGCCAACATGAAAACATAAAAACTGTACAGTAAAGTTTGCAGCAGGTGTAGAAATCTCTACTCTGTTTTGGGGTTCTATAAGTTTTTTTAAAATTATAATTTAGAAATAAAAAGACATGTTCCAGGAAGGTTAGAGAGTCAACAAGGAGATTGGCGGTCTCCTTAATCCCAGCTCTGAGTGTCTCCAGTCCAGGATTATACAGTATCCCAGGAGTGTTGTTGTTGAGATTACAGACAGACAGAGTCAGATGTCAGATTAATATTTAATTAAATGCTTTCAGGGACTCATGCTGTTGTGGTGCCACTGCTCTAAGTGACTGGATTTGGTGGCTTTGTCTCCTCGGTCTTTGCTAAACAACAAGATACGTGGCCCTATTAAACAGTCCCCATTTTAATCTCACGTGAGCAGCATTAACCCCCGGGTTTAACATCTGAGCAGATGAAGATTTAGTGTATTTAAAGTGTCACTGCCTTAAATAAGACACCGCAAGGATTTGTTGATGTCTTTAAATGAACTGTTGGTTACATGTCAGTTTTGCATAATTACTATACAATTACTGGCCTTGCTGGGACCGGGTTGGACCCCCCCTTTAGCCTTCAGAACTGCCTTAATTCTTCATGGCAGAGACGTAACAAGGTGTTGGATACATATTGACATGATAGCATCACTCAGTTGCTGCACATCCATGATGAGAATCTTCCGGTCCACCGCATCCCAAAGCTGCTTCAGTGGATTGAGATCTGGTGATTGTGGAGACTACTGGAGTACCGTGGACTCAGTGTTAGGTTCAAGAAACCAGTTTGAGATGGTTTGAGCTTTGTGACATGGTGCATTATCCTGCTGGAAGTAATGATCAGAAGATGCTACATTGTGGTCATAAAGGGATGGACATGGTCAGCAACAATACCCAGGTAGCCTGTGACATTTAAACCATCAACTGGTACTAAGGTACCCAAAATGTGCCAAGAAAATGTCCCTCACACCATTACCCCAGCAGCCCGAACCATTAATACAACCTTGGCTAACAGGAGTGGCACCAGTTGTGGTCTTATGCTGCATCTGATTGAAGGTTTTGTGTTCAGAGATGGTAGTCTTGGTTGGAACCAGTGGTTATTTGACTTCTTGTTGCCTTTCTATCATCTCCAACCAGTCCGCCCATTCTCCTCTGACCTCTAGCATCAACAAGCAGGGCCGCTGTAGCTCAGGTGGAAAGCACAGTTGTCTACCAAACAGCAGGTCAGCAGTTCAATTCCCCTGACTACATGTTGAAATGTCCTTGGGCAAGACACTGAACCATACCTTGCCTCCTGAAGTGCCCATCAGGAGCATGAATGTGTCTAGTAGCACCAAGTATGTACCAACATAGGTGCTGTGTGAATGAGACATGTAATGTTAAAGCACTTTGAGTGGTCACCTGACTATACAAGTACAGAACATTTACAAGGAATTTCAGTCCAGACAACTGCTGCTCACTGTAAAAAAAAAAGTTCAGACCATTCTCTGTAAACCCTAGAGATGGTGGGGTGTGACCCAGTAGATCAGCAGTTTCTGCAATATTTAGACCAACAACCATGGTCCGTTCAAAGTCACTTAAATCCCCGTATCACCTCGTTCTGATGCTCAGTTATAACTCCAGCAAGTCGTATTGACCATGTCTACATGACTAAAGTCATTGAGTTGCTGCCAAGTCATTCCATTCCATGTCAGTTCATTTCAACTCAATTTGATGGATTCATTAAACATATTTCTTCATGTATGCATTGGTTTTTTTCCCCCTCCCTGCATTGCTTTATCTTCTGGTTTGCCGTGTGTCCGTCAGGTTGTCTGCGTGGGAGGTCAAAGGCCCTGCATGTATCTCAGAAACATCCATCTCTGAAGTTGTCGCAC
>JAOXYM010000003.1:27909079-27923421 GCA_028567055.1 Leptatherina wallacei | reverse complement strand
GTGTGTGTGTGTGTGTGTGTGTGTGTGTGTGTGTGTGTGTGTGTGTGTGTGTGTGTGTGTGTGTGTGTGTGTCTGTGAGAGATGGATGTGACGCAATATGTATGAAAATGGAACAGCATAATTATTTTTAATTCCTAGTTTGCTGAGTGATGGAAAACTGTGGGACAAGTGGCGTAGTGTGTTTTTGTATATAATCCACTCACAGGAGAACATGAATAATTGCTCCAAATCAGCTGTGATGGGATCAGACGAGCTAAAGACCCCCAAAGACCCCATAAGCTGCTTTTAACTCTGTTTTAGACCCACAGAGCTCGCTTTAGGTTCATTAGAGACTGTGTTAATATGCTAAGTCCAAACCCCCTCCATCCTCCACCAGACAAGGAGTAAATACTATGTACCCCCCCACCCCCTCCTCTTTCCATCCCTGTCTCTATCTGCTGCCATACAGACATCCTCCATGACCTGAGAGACACTGCTAATCTGTGTCTTTACCCTCCGCTGTCTGTCACACGCCCTCACTGTCTCACAGAAAAAACAACCACCCACATCCCCTATCTTGCAATTCCCATCTTAGTCCAGTTCTTGGGTGCAGATAGAAAAATATCAGGTTACAGTAAAAGAAGCTGAAGAGCTGGAATTTTGTTTTTGGCATATTCTCAACGATAAAAATGACAAACAATGTCCTGTTTGGGGAACAGAGAGCTCCATCTTCACCATGTTCTCCCCATGAAGCTGATACCATCGATTTCTACAGCGGTGGAAGTTAACTGAACCACCACAAATAGATCTTTGCATACTGCATGTCTGAGCCCCCCCCTACTCCTCCACTGCTCCTCCACTGCACTGATGCTGTTTCCCAGGGCTGTGACTTTCTCCTTCTCTCTTCCTCTATGTCCTCCTCTTGAATCTACGTAGTGTCGTTTAAAAAGCAGCTAGACTGGAAAGTCTGATGCAAAGATGAGAGTCTGTTCATACATGGAGAAGCAACCAAGACCAGTTTACCGTGGTGACACGTACCGCCCGTCTTCCTTCATGTTGAGACAACACACACAGACTCCAGACATGATTCTGTGCAGGAGGAGGCTGATGATTGTTTATGGCACAACTTCACCACAGTCTCTTGGTGTCCTGTACATAATTTGGACACAGAAAAAGTGTCTACATTCACAACAAATGGACATTTATATAAGAGTCCTGCTTGATAAGTTTAAAAGTTCTTTCATTATATCTTTAATATTTTTTTCTCCATAATTCTTGTAAAAGCAGAAACCAGGGAAGCCCCTATCTTTCTAAAAAATCCCAATATGTTGGGACTTGTCATCTTCATCGGTCTGTGCACAACCTGCCATTTCCCATCAGCTCTCAGAGCAGAGACGCGAAAAGAAACTAAAAAGTGTTTCATTGGATTAAAACATGAAATATCCAGAAAATTACTTTTTTTTAAATTGTTTTTGGAGCAAAAACTTGCGAGTGCGTGTCGTAATGAGCAGGGCTCATCATACAGAATAACTTACTTCAAGGTGACTTTAAAAGGTCCTAATGTGGATTATTGCTGAGATTTTGTGTGACACGTTCCAGTCAGAGTGAGAGGAATATGTAAAGGATCGTTTCCCTGCATCAGTGCAGATTTGCTTTTTCTTTTCTTTTTTTCTTTTTTTTTAAGAAGTATGTGGCATTTAAGTCAGTTCCTGGTCTATTCTGTAAATATGGATCGAGGGTGGTAATTCTTGTAAAACAGCCTGAACTCAACCCTACCTAAAACTCCAGGAGGGGGAAATCAGCCTCAGAGTGTTTTAATTTAAGGAACTTCTCTATTTGACAGTGTGTAATATTGTACTTTCCAGAGAACAGACGAGGGAAAACCCCGCAGGTTCCAACAAACTGTAGAAGGGGGGGTCTGAATTTGCAGTCAACCACTATCAGTAACCAAAACAAAAACAAAAGAAGAAGAAGTTATGCAAAAAAAAAAGCCTTCCATATCACCGACTCCAGCCTGATATACTTTCTCTTTCAGTCCTGTTTATTTTCTCTCTGAAAGCTGCATGTGTCAGCATGCCTGTGTAACCTTCACAACTCCCCCGGGTCTCTGGACCAACTTGCCTTCTTGCTCATTAACATTCACTCATGCATTGTTCTGCATCTCAAGAAAGTAACCTAATAAACATATCGACACCTGCAATAAACACACACACACACACACACACACACACACACACACACACACACACACACATACATATACATACATCTTAAGTGACCTCGAATAAAAAGCTCGAGTCATATGAATTTCCCATTAAACAGCTGAACTGCAGCCACTAAGAGCAGAATCTGTGCTTTATGATCCCATCAACACATCCAAAATGCTGAAATGCCATTTTTTTTGTTAGAGGCAGAGACATCTTATCTGTGTGGGAATATTATGGGAAAAAAACCAAAACAGAAGCTGCTGACAGTGCTGTATCATATACGCGCGGACCTCAGAATAATTGAAAGATGCGGAGTTTTCCTCGGAGCAGCCTGAGCCCTCACATCAGTGACCTGACGTTTGAAGCTGTAAGAATGACACCGTGGAGAAATGTAAACATGACCAGATGAGGAGGCAAAGACAGTCGGAGGTCCACTTTGAGGATGGTTGGAGTAAATTAAGGAAAGCGTAGGACAGGAAAGGAGTTTCTCTTTTCCCTTCCCATGTGTGCTTCCTTTCTTTCTGTCTCTCTGCAACGACCTCTAAACTGTCATGGGCCCTTATCCCTTATCTGAACTCTTCCCTTTCCTCGACACATCCCTGCTGTCAGCGAGATTGTGCTGCCTTCCCTTCACGCCCTATCTCTGCCCACCGTTCTCTCCTCCAGTGAGCAAAGTATTCTTTATGTGATCTGCCCATTTTGCTTGACGTGTGCTTTCTATCACCTAGCCCCGCCCTTCTCCTTTACTCTTTCAAAAGCTTAATAAATTGTATTTAATTCCCAAAACAAGCTATTTCAAAACATATATGTTTGGCTTGAATTTAATAAGAAACGTCCACATATCGCGTTCCACTGGGGACTTTACATAAGCAGAGCTCTTCTGTTTCATCAGTGGTCATCAAGTTGCTTGTTACCATGGTGACAGTGCTGATGCTGAGTATGAGAGGTACAATGGTGCTCCTCTCTCAGCAGACTAATATCAGTGGACAGGAGAAAAGCCAGGCTCAGCTATTTCCTCATCACTGGCTACAGCAGAGATGTGTTGTGTTCTCACCAGGACGATTTAAAAAGAAAAAGAAAAAGAAAGCCAATCATTCTGATTTTATACAGAAGCTGTCCAGCTTGACTCAGAGTTTCCCCTGAACAGCATTTCTGTTCATGCATTTTGAAGACATCCCCTTGTGTTAGCGTGCGCCGTGTCACCATCTGAGACCCGAGGCTGTGCATCTCAGTGGGAAAAGCCAGTCACCACAACAAAGTCTGAGAGGCACCACAAGGCTCACATATGTGGAACTAGCTGGAAAAGTAAAAGACAACAGAGAATTATTTTGGGAAGTTTTGGGGGAAGTACTATTTATTTCTGGCTCAGCAGCCGGTGAAAGCTGAGCAGCTACTCTGTCAACTTTTTACTGGCCTTGAATCCTTAAATAGAGCCAATGCATTGTTACAGTACTTAACTTTATATTTGTATTTATGTTTTAGTATCAGTTCAGTTGCATCTGTCCTGGAAGATATTCTGCTTAAATAGCTGTTTGATGTGTTAAATTGACTCTTATAGATCAACAAGTATTGAAATAAAGGTGTTTGATCAAAACAGGTATTTAAATTCTGGCATATTTGCCCCATTTTCTCACATTATTTATGTTTGTATCTCCTGTTTGTGTCTAGTGTAAATCAGAGAGTAGTATGAGTTATGTTTTGCTGATATTCCAGAACTTGCATACGTAATGAGTGGGAGTCTGGCTGTAGCCACTAGATGGAGCCATTTTTCTTTTTGCCCCAACCCCCCCAAAAAATAAAAATCAGAACTGGCCACCTTTATTTCTAACTTAACACTCTAAAGATTGTGTGATTAATCATTATCACACACTCTTTATTTAAAAAACACCACATCAAGTGTTGGTGACATCACTGCATCCCTGCCGCTCACTCATTGGTTGACTTTTGTGCTCATCAGACTGCAACTACACCTGTCACCTGGAGTGTGAGAGTCACGTCCAGCTTGACTGCAACCGGAGGGATCGAAAGCCAGAAGAAACCCCATCTCCCAGAAGCCACTGCTCCTCCACAGCCCCCCTGCACAAAGTGAGTATGAATAACATTCATTTTGAGGAAGTAAAACTCAAGAAAAGGGTGTGGTGAACTACATGTGCCTTTTTGTTAAGGAAACAGAAGAACAAACACTTTTTCATCTTTTTTCATGTGAGAATGAGTACTAGTGCATGACTCAGGGTTGGATAATAGAAAGGCTCGTTCTGCCTACACTTTTACATAACCATCATCAGCTCTCACAACACACTTTCTTTTTTGGATCTTTATTTTTAATCTATTTAAGTGCTCATAGTATTCTCAGGACCGAATATACGTCACATTAGCATCCACCCGCATCCTTCTCCTCCTACTTTCATGCCTACTCTCGAGCCTCCATCACTCTCCTGAGTTAGGATTTTGTCTTATTCAGTCAATGTCCTCACGTCCTCATGTCTTGTCAAATGGAGGCAAAGCAATTAGGTTAATCACTATTCTCTAAAGGGACATCCGCCATGGCAAAGCTGTGTTAGCTTAATCTGTTCTCTTATTTGGGTTTTTCCACAACAAGGTCGAGACTTAACACAAATAAATATAGAATATCTTTAAATATTTAGTTAAACTTTAGATTCATATCTTCAGCTTTTGGTCATCTTACTTTGTTCTGACCCTGTTCAAACTACTGGGTTGCACAATAAACAGATACAGTAGTCGACCACATACTAGTGCCTCAGTCATTCTTTACATGGTTGTGCATAATAACCCAGTAAATGTGGGTCTGAATACTGTAACCGGCTTCCCAGCCGCAGCCACCCGTGCAATGTTGTCCACACATTCACACGTCGATACACATATCATATACAAGAGAAAGCTGGATAACCGCATAAGCCTTCAGCCAAATGTTGGCAGCTTCTCTGTGCCCCGAGCCAGATTAGACAAAATTAGACCCCTGGTAGTGTGCCATTACTACGTTCACAGAGACCACGAGCAAATACAGTCACAATCACACATTCATGCTGCTCTGGAATATTTAAGAATCAGAGCAGAGTGGTGTCAATTTTATCCAAACCCTTCTCTGCTCATACAGCAGCTTTTGTTGCGTATTCAAGCACAAACCAGGCTGTTACAAGAAGTCTTGTGGTTCATTATGCTCGT
This sequence comes from Leptatherina wallacei, assembly GCA_028567055.1. Lineage (NCBI taxonomy): Eukaryota > Metazoa > Chordata > Actinopteri > Atheriniformes > Atherinidae > Leptatherina > Leptatherina wallacei. The sequence goes on along the minus strand of JAOXYM010000003.1, from coordinate 27,918,052 downwards.
TAATCTAATGAAGAAGATCCTAATACTTGTACTGAATATTGGAAGAATTGCAATATGGGGATAGTTTTGTAAAGCAATGTTTCTTTTTAGCTTCATTTTTCCCCCCAGATGATTGAAAATGAATCTAAAATGATACAAACTGATTGGGCTGGCCAAAAAAGACTGTCGTTGGAAAAACATTAATGAGGAAATATCTGTAGCTGAAACACTTGCTAAGTCAGAATTAAGCGAGTGTTGATGATATCTGTCTTTGAGGTGTTACAACTTAGGGACTGAAGCTGTGCCTTGGTTCATAGAAGGCTCTACAGCTACTGCAGACTAGAGGAAAGATGACAGTTTATTTCCTGCAGTCCCCTTTCTCCCTTTGCTCTGCTTTATAGCTGTGTGTGTGTCTGTGTGTGTGTGTGTGGTTGTGTTTTTACCCTCCTGTTGTTACTTACTGCATGCTTCAGCAAAAATTGATCCCCTTTCAGCCCAACATGCACAGAGGCTGCCACAACCATGCTCGCATCCAGCGCGCTGAGCGGGGTTTATTGACCCGAAGCCATGAGGAATGTTCGTTCACGGCCCATGTGTGTGTGCACGCGTGTGTGTTTGCAGCATCCCACCCCCTGCTTGCTGTCTTCTCCCCCCTACAGTGATTACTCTGATAGAGGCAAGGAGCAGAGCTGAAAGCTATCATTCTTGAGCTGACTCGAACCTGACACACATCCTATAAAAGGGTGACACAGTGTTGCTGCACACCACGGCCATCCCTTAACGCGTCGGACGGCCCATACTCTGTCTGAGCAGACAGTAAAATCATATTACAGCATGTAGAGAGAGAGATGCACATATGTGCAATCAATATCAGGACTTATGGGGCTTTAGTTGGTTTTTGACAAGGTGGGTCACTGCCACAGTGCACGGTCAGTGTAAGGTTAGAGGTCACCGGAGCCTCTTCTGTGGGGGCAACCAGTCGTTATTTTCTTAATCTCACTTTAAGCAACATAAGCCCATCTCTTGTGTTGCAAATGGATATTACTCCATCTGACCCTGACTGGTTTTGTTGCTGACATTTTCGCCTTTATTGTGGATTGATCCAACATAAAAGCACTTTTTATGGTGGCTGAGCGGCTTTCTAATTAACCATCGCGTGCTGCAGCCAAATATGAGCAGAGCAGCCATCTTTCCCAGCCCTTCTGCCACTTCCTGTCTCTGCTGCTTTGACGTATACAACTCAAGAGCTTTGAGGCTTCATATCTCTCCCTTATCGGCGTTTCTCTTTCTGTTTACCCATGCCTCTCCCTCTCGCTTGCGTTTGTCTTCTGCGAGAGGAAGTGGCCACGCTCTGCAGGGTGCAGTTGCTTGCAGGAAGGGAGAGAGAGAGAAAGAGAGAGAGAGAGAGAGAGAGAGAGAAGGTAGAAGGGGGAGGGTGCTTGGAGCTTGATAGCACATTCAACCACAGATGGTTGAGCGAGGCTGCGAGAGACTGAGGGAGTAAAACGAGTGAAAAGACAGGCAGGGAGGAGAGGAGAGTGGGAAAGAGAGGAGCGTGAGTGGGAGGAATCGGTCTCCGGTGGTATTGCCAAAGCAACGGACAGAAGAGGAGAAAGTGTTGTTGCTGCAGCCAAGATATCTTCTGCTGCTTACTCTTGGCTCCAGCCTCGGATGGATGCTTACACAAATAAACGCCGGCATAACTGAGCTGCTTCTGCAACCAGGACATGAACTGAATTGTCATCCGTCCCTTCGCAGCGACACGCAGCAGGACCCAAGCAGGATGTGGTATTTCATGCATGCCTTTATTAGTTTGCGGGTATAACAGGTGCTCTCAGGTGAGCAGAGTAAACTTGAAACCGACTTGTAAACTGACTCCGTGACACCACCGTGCAAGCGCGTGTGCGTGGAGTCCCAAACTGTGTGCGGGTGAGCACCGGTCTATATGTTTAGCCGCAAAGGGCCAGGTATTATATGGCCTGTTGGTGACACGAGCATCAGAGCATTCTCACACATGCACAACCGTCAAGAGGAAGTGACACGTCTGTGCTCGCTCTCATATTTCCTGGTCTCCTCTCCGGTAGCACCCGAAGTACCGGATCGGAGCCGAGTTCACCTGTTTCGCCCTGGCAGGTGGACCTTGGAACTCCCTGGATGCAACAGCAGAGGAGCGCCGACTTTTTCCAGATGAGCGAAGGCCAGTTAGATGCGTGAGGATTCTGACTGCGGCTGAGTGACACTTCAGCCTCCCCCCCCGCATTTTGAGGCAATCCATCACTTCCTCAAGCGGTGCTGCTCCGGTGTTCCTCTGGTGCCAGAAGCTGTTCTTGCAGAAGCTCTCCATGACTGTCAGCACAGTACTGACCCCCTCCATGACCAGCAGTAACAGCATGAGCAGCGGGTACTGCAGCCTGGATGACGAGAGCGAGGATTTCACTTTCTTCACTGCCAAGACCTCGTTCTTCCGGAAGCCCAAGCATGCAGCCAAGGTACAGAATCTGGATATGAACATTAGAAAAATGAGGGAAAAGTTGAATTTGATAAGATTGTAGGTGTTTCAGTAGTGCTGGGAAACATGTAGCCATTTATAAGACAGAAACATGCACTTTGTAAGCAGAAGTCAGGAGAGGAAGTGGTGCTGTTGTTGAAGCAGGCCTCTAGGTGTGTGTGCGAACGGATGATGAGAGTGTGGGACGAGGTTACTGTCATACATCTGCATTGTGTAACAGTGATCTGCCGGCTCAAAGCTGCCTGTTTATTAAGTGAACGACTTACACAGTGTGGAGAATGAAGGCCTCATCTCAGACTCCTAAACGCAACCTGCAGAGATCATTTGTTTGCTCCGTTTCAGCAGAAATGTTAATGATCTTAAACGAAACACTCAATAATGGCTTCCTCTCTACAACGAGTGGGAGAGGTTTCTGTAGACACAAAGCTCATACTTTTGCATTAGAGCATGCATGCGTACGCTCGTGCGTGCGTGCGTGTGTGCTGGAGATAACAACTACTTACAGATACTTTTTAGTTACCATAGCAACTCATGGTTTTGTTGGCACTCTTTACACTTCCTGAGATTTTGCTTTGCTCTGCTCAGCTTTCAGTCATTTCACACATAATCTGGTGAAAAACCATTAACGCTGCATACACACCACTGCCGGCCCTCTGCAGTGGGTTTATTTGGGTTTATTGCTCAGAAGACAGAGAGGAGAAATAATTAAAAAGTAGAAGCCTAAATAGACTGCAGCATGAATGTAAAACACGCTCAGGCCTCCTTTTGCTGTCCTTGTCTAGCACTTCCTTTGGTGTCTGACTTGGAGAAGGTATAATCTCTGAATAATTGACCAGCTGTGTTGTCAGCATGCAGAGTTAGGGTGACTGCCATGCTGACACAGAAGGGTATTGAGGTTAGTTTGTCTGGCCTGCCAGCCTGAAAGCTGGCATGAAGACTAATTATCCTGGCACTGTTCAACCGGGAAGAAATTGTGTGAAATGTTATATGGCTTCATATCCTTGAGTGGAATTGAATTGAAGCTGTAAAAGTAGCCCTACAGTGCATCATCTTCACAGAGCAAAGTGCTCTGCTCTTCCCTGTGTTTGAATATGGAAAAGAGCTATGCAAAGTTCTTGTACGCTGTCTTAGAGGCAGACATCGTTTTTGAAACCTCCCCCCGTGCATGTGTGCGTTTACATGTATAGAAATGTGCAAAAAGATCTGCTTTTCTTTATGAATTATTTCCAGAGCTGAGCCTTTTGGCTCCAGATTAGCCAGCTAGCTTTAATGCATGCATGCATGCATGCGTGTAGCTCTGTTGTACAGGGGGAATGTGCTGTTTTTCTCTGGTCCAATGCAAATGAATGAGCTGCATCTCTGCCACCTATAGAATGCATGTGTTGGCTATGCTCACTCACTGCTGGTGCTGAAGTGTGTGGGTGGGTGCTTAATGTATGTTCCAGAGACCTCTTTACAGAATCATGATGTGTGTATGTGTGTATCATGATGCAACTTCCTTATGTGAACAAAAAGCAGGTCATTGTGACATAAATCATACACTTTCAGGTGAATAGATGTTTAACTGTTATCACCTGTTTTAAACAGCTAGGTAAGGCTGACACAAATGCTATTTTTGCAGCATTTTTTCACTATTTTATAGAGCTGACACTCTTTTAAAGACATTGTTTCATTGCACTTCTGTTCTTTGTTGTAAGGGTTAGGAGAATTATACGATTTGGAAGCCTTTGCTGTAATGGTGGCGTGATAAAAAACAAGATTATTTATATGACAAACAATCATCTACTACCATTTCATTTAGGGAAAGGTTAGATTTCAGTTAAGGGTCGGCTTATCCTAAGTGTTTGAATTGAAGGACTAATTTTCTTGCTACTTGAAGACATTTCACCCTCATCTGAAAGGATTCTTCAGCCTTCTGGAGTTCTTGATTCTTGAAGGTGGGTCCTATTCAAGACACAAGTAGAGATCTTCTATTCAAGTACTTAGGATCACCATGACCTGGATGACTGAGAATCTGCATCATTAACATTAGAGTAAGTTCTCAGAAGTGAAAGAAAGACACCTATGAGTGTGTGAGTGTGTGTGTATTCACACGCTTGTGTGTGCATGTGTGGACTGCCTGCGATGACACGCAGCCGTCTCTGAGCTGTGAAACAGAATCTGCATGCGTGCTTCTCCTCTTCAACGCTTGACCCGTTAAAGATGCTGCCTGAGCTCACACTTCCATCGGCGTGTGTTTTATACCAAGTTGAATTCAGTCTACCTTTTTTTTTTGGGGGGGGGGGCCATTCTGTCTTACTCAAACACACATTAAAGGTGGGCAGGTTATTTAAGGAGACATGTTTGGAGCGTGATTTGATACTCGCTGCTTCGCAGTGACATTTCAAGCAGTCATACGACCTCTGTTGTCTGATCTCATCAGACTGAGAGCATCAACAATTACTCATGTCACCCTGAGTTTGTGTGTGCATCTGTATGGCTTATGTCTGTCTTTGTGTGTGTGTGATGCTTACATAACGATCAAAAAGATCTAACAGATTTAGGCTACCTGACATCTGTTGGGATTACACTGATGAACAGGATAATATGGCTTATGTCCATGTGTCACCTGCAGCATCATTGTTTCCACCAGCCAAAACATCCAGTGGGTGCATTCACTGTATGGCCAAAAGCTCGGGTTTCAGTGGTTAAATGGACCTTTAGAGCAGACATATTTGTATGTCACCTGTCTCATTAGGTGTCTCATTAGGTGCTCCCCACTAACAAGACACCTTGAAAAGATGGAATATCATGAAAGCCTCATGGGATGGGCTCAAATGTATGAAAACAGGAAACTTTAAACAAAAAACTGATTATTTGGTACAAACAACTGAACGGGTGTTGATTTAGAAAAAAACAAAAAGAAATATGCTTTGGCATGCAGATTGATGCGTGACTGCACAATGAGACATTTTGTATTTTTCCTGCCTTCATAAGGCAAGGCAAGTTTATTTGTATAGCACATTTCATGTACAGGACAATTCAAGGTGCTTTACATAAAACATTAGAAGCATTACAACGGTGTGCAGAAAAAGCATTAAGAAGTATTAAAAACAAAAATGAAATAACAAAATAATAAACAACAAAAGAAAAGAAACCCTCAGAGAAAATAATAGGATAAGCAGTTGTTGAAACTATTCTCCCTCTAAATGATGTGTTTTCCTGTCAGTGCTGTACATTTAGTTTCACTCTTCTCCCCTTCTCTGTCCTCTCGGTCATTTGCTCCACCATGACCTGGACTTTGTGGGCTGTCAGGGGCAAAAAAAAAAACTGCACCATTCTCCCCCTCTATTGTTGTCCAAAACTCTCAGTGGTATGCAGAAAGGGAGGGCATGGCACTGCCTCTGCTACATTTAGAAACTCTCATACAAACGCAGGAATTCCTGCGAGGTTCTTTTCACTTTGTTGCTTTCGAATGGGAGGAATTCGAGAAACTAGTTGACTCCTACGTACCCTTCAGATTCTTTTCCTGGCTCTGGATTACACAACACTCGCCTCACATTTGTCCTGCAGAGTTTAACGAAATGTAAGGGTCTTTATTTAACGGATACGCAGGAGAATAGCTCAGTAAACTCTGTTTCTTTTTTCTGTTTTGTAGTTCTTTCAACATTTCTTATGTCGGGCTTATAGCTGCATTGAGGGTTTCACTCTTCCCACCCACTCATGGACACATATTTCCAAACATCAGCCTTGAATTTAATTTGTTATGACGTTTGTTGCCTCTTTTTTTTCATTGCCAACCAGCACCCTGTGTAGTGGTGATCGTCAGCAGAAGGATGCCTCGGTTCACATGCATGAACCCATTCACCCTGCTGCTGTCCTGTAAGAAATAGTGACCTCATCACACAAGCAGAGGACTCCCCCTTCAGAAAGATTCCTTGCCACATTCACTCTTCTTCACACGATCCCTTTCTGTCCCAGAAAATGCAAACGAACTGTAGAAGAGGGGGGGGGGGGACTATTGTGAGATAAAGAGGATGCATCCCACTGTACTAAAAATAACCCAGTCAAACTCTGTGTTGCTAAGGCTGGCTCAGCAGCCGCTCTTTCATCATTCCTCACCCCTTACTTGCTTCTTTCACTGCCTCCCCCCTCCTACTACTCCTCCTCTTCCTTCTTTCATGATCCCCCCCCCCCACGCCCCCCTTTCTCGGTCTCTGTGTCAGAGAAATGAATGAGAGAAGAGCAATGCTGTCGATATTCCTGTGCTGTGATGCTGAATGTGTGATTAGCTCCATTCACAACGATTCTTCACTCCACGTGCAACAATACTGAGGAGGAAGAGGAAGTTCAGTGTGTACGAGCATCCCAATTAGTCACAGTCCGAGAAGCAAAGGCAAAGATGGAGGACAGGGGAGCATGGAGACCACAGTCAGCCATGGGTTTGAAGCTGTTTAGCTTCATTTTTGACCGAATACAACATGACATCAGGCATTTTTCCAAGATGTTTTTCACAGTTATAAAAATGAGTGCAGGATGGAAGTTTCTTTTTACGACTTTTGTGTCTTTCTTCATAAACTTAAACCGAAAGAAATAGAAGATTTGAGTTTTTAAAGGACCGGGTCTAGTGGCACCATCTGCTGGTGAAGATGAAGCTCTCATATGACTTCATTACTGACGTTTGCTATGTTTTTCTTTCACCTTTCAGCAGAGTGAGACAAAGGAGGAAGAGGAGAGAGGAACTAAAGACCTGTCAGAGGAAGAAGTACGGAGCAGGATAGAGGAGTACAACGCTCAGGTCTCTGAAAATGGGATGAAACTGGTAAGTTTTTCAGTAATCAGCCAGTTGGCTGATCTTACCATAGGCTGAAAATGGGGAAACACCTCGTGTGGTACAGTCCAGAGGTAATCTGCTGGTTGCCTGGCAACTTCACAATGATAACTAAACTCCAAGAAGAGACTGCCTCCAGCTATGAAACAATGCAGCACTTAGTTCCCCTTTTGCACTTTGGTTTTTGATGAAATGACGCAAATGGGATGGCATATGCAAATGAAGGAGGTTAAGAGGTGCTGAAATGCGGATTTTGTTTCTTTTTAAAAGGCTTTTCGTCTTATGCAAAGCTCAAGTAGCCAGCTTCATATCTGTACAGGCAACAGCAGACAGCGGCTTTAATCTCTTTACTAATTATGACATCAAATGCAAACATTAAGGAAGTAACATGACACAAAAATTCTCATATATTTATTATTTGTTTAATAAGCTGAAGTTTGGCAGTTTGTGATGGTTTTTAATTCTGACATTTATGCACTGGTATTTTTTCCTTTTCTTATGCAAATATTCATGCAAACCTCTCTGTTCCTTCTCTCTCTCTCTCCCCCTGATGTGCTTCAGGCTGCAGACGGATCTTACACAGGTTTCATCAAGGTCCACCTGCGGCTCAGTCGACCGGTCACAGTCCCTGCCGTGGAGGAGCCGGGCTCGGAGGGGGTGACGGGCAGCCGCAGCCGCACGGCGTCAGAAGAGGACGAAACAGACTGCGGGCATGTCGAGAAGAGAACCTCCTTCTATTTACCATGCGACTGTAGGAAGCAGCTCCACATCAGCTCTCTAACCACCACCCAACAGGTCATCCAGGGCTTGCTGAAAAAGTTCATGGTGTTGGACAATCCTCGCAAGTTTGCGCTGTACAGGCAGACGCACCGCGACGGGCAGGGTGAGAACGAGACACCACGGTGCCGGAAGGCTTACCGATGGGGGAAACATTTCTAATCATTCACTTTTTTCTTTGCGCAGATTTGTTCCAGAAGCTTCCTCTGTCCGAACATCCTCTTCTCCTGAGGTTGATCGCAGGACCCGACACTGAGCAGCTCACCTTTGTCCTTAAAGAAAATGAGACTGGAGAGGTTGAGGTGAGAGAGCAATCAACCACACACACACAAACACACACAAACACACACACACACACACACACACACGAGTGGTTGTGTTTGCATTTTTATATGCCAAATGACTAAATAATGAGATGGGATAGTTAATAAAAAATGCTTCTTTTCTTTTTCCCACTTTTAATCCCACAGTGGCACGCGTTCTCTGTCCCCGAGCTTCAAAACTTCCTCACCATCCTGGGGAAAGAGGAGGCGGAACGCGTACGAGCAGTGCAGCAAAAATACGCTATCTACCGACAGAAACTACAACAGGCCCTCCAAAAACAGGACCCCTGACCCCCCCCACCCCCCCACCCCACCCCTTTCACCTGTTACCTTATGACTTCAACCCAGGGAGAGACTGACCCTTTGAACATTGACCAGCCCCCCTCAAGACCCTGTGATCTATTCAGAGGGTGGGGCCCGAGTTGAACTTGTCTTCGGGCTCCACACACACACCCACACACACACAAATATGCAGACACAGACCAATCACACACAGATGCTTATCCTTTCTCAGGACTTACACCCCCCCCCCCCCCCCCCCCCCCCCCCCCCCCCCCCCCCCCCCCCCCCCCCCC
>JAOXYM010000003.1:27886466-27898687 GCA_028567055.1 Leptatherina wallacei | reverse complement strand
TCTCTGTTTGTGCGTTACAGTGGTTTCCTGTATAATATGTCCCATCTGGCTTTCCTTCATTTCCTGCAACTTTTTGTGTTTCGTCTTTCATCACAGGTTGTCAGTAACAAGGTTGTAATGAGGGATCAGGTGACCGTGCGTGGTGGCCAGCTGAAGGTCAAGTACCTGTATGAAGACTCAACTAATAACCGAAAGATCAATGCCATAACCACGGCAACCACTCAGAACGGCGGGAGCGCTGGTCAGACGCCTACTAAGTCGGCCCCAGTCTCCAGTCTGTCCAAGGAGCACAGTGTCGACAGGTGAATATACCAGCAGACAAATCTGCTAAATAGAAATATCTTTTAAAAATGTTTTTACGAAGGAGAAGAGCATCGCATCATTTGTTGTATCTCTGTGTTTCTGTTTGCCTCAGCACTGACTCCAGTAAAGGCTCCAGTGATTCTTCGGGCTCACATGGAGCTGGGAATGGAGGGAACAGTGCCAAGCTGTGTGGCCCGCTCACACCTGACCAGGCTCTGAGACTGTACCGATCCCAACTTAGCCCCCTGGAGCAGACAGAGATCCACTCCTACCCAGACGTCTACTTTGTGGGACCCAATGCCAAGAAGAGGCCTGGCATTACTGGAGGCAGCAACAACTGCGGCTACGATGACGAGCAGGGTGGTTACATTAATGTTCCCCATGACCACCTGGCTTACCGCTACGAGTTCCTGAAGGTCAGACGCACAGTTTTGTCATTGTTGAGCTTAAAGACGCCATGTTGTCTCTCCTTTTTTATTTAATTTAACCTCAAATTCTTTTCTTTCATTTCTCAGATAATCGGTAAGGGTAGCTTCGGCCAGGTGGCTAAAGTATACGACCACAAGCTGCAGCAACACCTGGCTCTGAAAATGGTGCGCAACGAGAAGCGCTTCCACCGGCAGGCGCAGGAGGAAATCCGCATCCTGGAGCACCTGCGCAAGCAGGATCGTAACGGCACGATGAATGTCGTGCACATGCTGGAGAACTTCACCTTCCGCAACCACATCTGTATGACCTTTGAGCTGTTGAGCATGAACCTGTACGAGCTGATCAAGCGCAACAAGTTCCAGGGCTTCAGTTTGCCGCTGGTCAGGAAGTTTGCACACTCCATCCTGCAGTGCCTGGAGGCCCTCAGCAGGCACAGAATCATTCACTGTGATCTCAAGCCAGAGAACATCCTCCTCAAGCAGCAGGGCCGCAGCGGCATCAAGGTAACGCACAGCTGGCACGTTTACACGGGTGGGGGGGGGGATCGTGCGTCGTTTGTGATGCTCATTCTCCTATTTGTTCTTCTCTTTGTGTCTCCTAGGTGATCGACTTCGGCTCCAGCTGTTTTGAGCACCAGCGGGTGTACACTTACATCCAGTCTCGTTTTTACCGAGCTCCAGAGGTGATTCTCGGTTCACGTTACGGCCTTCCCATCGACATGTGGAGCTTTGGCTGCATACTGGCCGAACTGCTGACCGGCTACCCGCTGTTTCCCGGCGAAGACGAGGGCGACCAGCTGGCCTGCGTCATGGAGCTGCTGGGCATGCCTCCGCAGAAGGTTCTGGAGCAGGCTAAAAGAGCAAAGAACTTCATCAACTCCAAGGGCCACCCCCGCTACTGCGGGGCCAACACCCTGCCGACCGGGGCCACCGTGCTGACGGGGTCCCGTTCGCGGCGCGGTAAGATGAGAGGCCCCCCCGGTAGCAAGGAGTGGAGCGCCGCTCTCAAGGGCTGCGAGGACCCCACGTTTACTGACTTCATAAAGAAGTGTTTGGACTGGGATCCCTTGTCCCGCCTCACCCCCAGCCAGGCCCTCAGACACCCCTGGCTGTATCGCCGGCTTCCCAAACCCTTACCTGGGACAGAGAAGAGCCCAGGGCCTACTGTGAAACGACTTCCTGAGCATCACAGCACCTCCTTTCCCTCCATCCTGGCCAAAGGAGGGCCTGGCTTAGGCACCACAGCTGCCAGCAACAAACTGAGGAGCAACATGATGGGAGATTCAGGGGAGGCCATACCTCTTCGCACGGTCCTACCTAAACTTGTCTCATAATGGAGAGAGAGAGAGAGTCCTCTAATACTCATCTCTTTCTTCACTTTTTCCACCTATGCACTCCTCAGGAGGAGTCAAAGTACTGGAGGAAGTGGTTTTAAAACTTGTTTGGTTGTTCTTTTATTTGTTTTCTACTGAGAGGTGTCGACACCCCAGTTTCTGGTTTTAATATTAGCTAAAGAGAGACAGAGAGATCATAAAAGAAGCATTCAAGTTTTTATACGGAGGATATCCTCAAGCGGCTGAGGGATTTCTACACACAGCCCGCTGGTGAGGTTTGATTTAGATGATGCTTTTTAAAAGAAAAACAAAAAAACAACCTCCCTTGTGTGAGTGGACAGCTTTGTTGATGAGAAAATGTTTTTAACCTGTGCTTGATCTCACTTGAGTGTCGCGTTTGAGCAAAAAAAAAAAAAAAAACGCACTCGAGCACACTTGCACTGTCACTTGCATCACATCACACTCATAACAACCGCAGGATGCTGCCGTTTTCATAACGTTTGAAACTTGAAAAGGGCTACAGAGATTACTCCTATCAGGTTAGAGGTAGCAAGACTATATTTGTTCAGCTGATGTAAGTTAATAGAGAGAGAGAAAGAAAAAAAAAGGAATCATGTTCAAGTATGTGGGTACTGATTATTCCTGACTCAGCAGAAATGCCTTTAAACAGGTAAAGCGGGATCGGCTTTCTTTGTAGTGAATAACTAGAGAAACATTTTTAACAGCAAGTCTTCGCTTCCTCATTTTTTATCTTATTACGCTTTCTCTCCCTCCCTCCCCCTCTCCTCCTCTTCTGATCCTCGGTGCTTAGCGTGTGGCTTTAACACGTTTTAGCTTCGAGATGCTACATTGGGAGGCATCATGAAAAGGGTATGAGACAACCTATTTACAGCTCTCCCCATCCTCCTCCTCTCTACAGTTTTCACCATACTAGTGACAAAAAGGGGGGGGGGGGGCAGGGAGGACAGTAGCAACACTCAAACTTTGTCACGAAGGTGTCACCGTCACCCTCAGTACTTCACAGCTGGTTTACGAGACGGTTATGTGAAGCCGGCCCACGTAAACTGATAAACACACGGAGAGAAGAAGAGTTGCGGGTCAATGCACATAAACACCTGCAGGGCGATCGCCCGGAAAGTTGTTGGAAAGTTTGTATATTTGTCACGTTGCCCCTCCCGGTGATAGGCTGCTGTGATCGTTGGAGGGTGGTAGAAGAATATGGCAAGGTGTGAAATCTCCTTTAGGGGGGGGTGGGGAGGTATGAAGAGCAGTATGTTTAATGTGAGTCAGGATCCTTTTGAAGGGGAAAGGCCAGTGACAGGGTTTTTTTTTTTTTTTTTACGGTACTGAAAAATGAAGTGTTTCTCAGGGAGACATACTTGATACATCCCTCAAACTTACATTTACCCCCCCCCCCCGAGCCTCCCCTCCATCCCCACTGTGAACGAACACGCATGCAGTTCTGTCCACTGAGAGCATTTACGATTTTTCCGCGGAGGGGGCATGCATGCGCCAGTCTGACCTAGATTCACTCCTCCCCTACCAACTGTCTCTTTTTTTTTTTTTTTTCTCACTCTGTCTCATGTAGGGCAGGGAACCTCTTTAACACAAATAAATAGTGAGTTATGGTGCTGTCCAAAAGCGCGCACGCACACAGACACGCGCACACACACACACAAAAAAAAACCCACGTCAGGTGCATGTTGATACGGACCACACCATTCAAAGAGTTCTTTCTCTTGTCCCTCGTTTTCTAAGTGAGACTGTCAGGGATTTCTACTTTTGTCTCCGACTCTTTTTCTTTCCTTTTTATAGAAGTGGTTTCTATTGCTTTTCACTCCAGAATATCAAGAGGATGTAAAAAGAAAAAGAAGATTTAAAAAATACGCAAAAAAAGCCAGACAAGGAGAAAGTGGAATACTGTCATGTTATACTAGTGGTGTGAGTTAGGAAGGTGTTTGGTGTTCAGCATGAAATCACAACCTGTTATCAGACTGAGTGGCGACGAGAAGAGAAACTGTACAGTAACCAAATGAAGTTGTGATAGTTTCTTTTTCTAAAAAAAAACTGAATAAAAATTGCTGTTGAGTAAAAATGTGCTGCTGTGGGGGTGATTTTTCATTATTACTGACAGAAAATGTTTCAACCCACAAGGTGAAGACAGAGAAATGTAGTCCAGGCTGTCGGGACAGTCGGTGGAAGAATCCTAAAATGACACGGTGATACAGTATTTTTTTTTTTAACCCGTATTTGTCTCCTCACCTGCAGTAACCGGTGTTTATTTACCATCTGACGCCTGCAGCCTGTGCTAAAAAACGAAATGGCCTCTGATTCAGCTGATAGAGTCCATAATAAGTGAATAGGATTTCAGTCGGTGAAAAGGTTACAGGCACGGTGAGCACAGAGACATTGATGAGTCAGTGACCTGTAACACACACTTCCTTGTTATTATTTCCAGCTATGAAAGGTATGAAACGGAACAGGTGAATGAATGTTTGCTGCATTCACTCGAGCTGATGATTCATGCCATGAAGCAGTTTGGAAATATACCAAAGTATAGTTGGTTCATGGGTGTACAAGATCATTTGATAGTACTTTAATGATATTTTCCACACTTATTTGCTTCTTTAAAGCACCGCAGTGTACTATAAACTCACATGTGCAATGTTCCAATAAACAAAACAGCTTCAGAGAATAGTTTGGTGACAACACAGCATGAGTCTGAGCCTCATCCTTAAACAAATATAAGGGAAATGACCTTGAATTGAGTCTAGTTTTGTAAAGCTTGACACTGGAGTGGTGACGTAACAGCTCCTTACGTACAGGTGCTCTATAAGTTTGGGGACATTGTGGCATTTTTTGAACATATTGTCTCGGTTTGTAATGTTTTCCGCTCATGTCCTCGTGTTGTGTCGTAACCCGACATCACGTTGAGCTCAGCAGCGTGACTTTCAGTGGGTTGTTCGGCTGATTCATTCCCAGTATAACAAACACAGGAATATGCAATAAGGTGCTTTGCTTAATGGAAAAGCTGAGCAAGCCTCTTCCTGTTGTTGTTGTGATGATGTTGGAGCCGAGCCACTGGGTTCCTCCCAGCTCCCCGCATTCACCTGTAGATCATCATAAACTCATAAATCTAGTGTTGTCAACGTTTTAATATCCTGAAATGTATTCTGTAAACTCAACATATTCACATTTTTTGTAAATGTAGTGAAACCCAGGAGCTTTAATGATGGGAAAACTTAATTCAAACTTCATTCCTCTGTTTCAAAGGAAGCCATGAAGTGAAGAGACAGCTGGAGCTGATAAAATGAACCATGGGGGGCAGGATTGTTGGTGTGGCTGTTAATCTGAAGCTGCTGCTCTGTGACGTGTGAAACGAGTCCACCTTGTCAAAGAGAAACAGCTCAGGTGCTCTGTGTTGTCGTACCAGGAAATAACAGTTCTGGCTTAGTCTGACTGTTCTGCTGAATTACTTTAGAGATAAAGTTAACTGGGAAACGGCACTCAAACAGCTTTCATCATCCCACTGGTGACCAGGAAACTCATTTCTAATGTGCTTTCCCAACCTGAGAGCTGTTCTTCTCTTTAGCCTTGTAAAGAAGAGTGGAAAAATGATGGAGGGATTATCGTCCATGCTGATGATTCATGGGTGTTTACACTAAGAGGCAGGTGCCTGAAGGGAAGAAAAAGGCCAGTAGACACACAACAGGTGGAGGAGAAACCGGTTGAGCGATACGATCTAAACTAGAGATGAAAATGTGTGTCATCCAGTTTTGGTCCACGTGTTTTGATGCCAGCTGGTTCTTTTAAAAATGAGAGTGACATTTTGATCATTTTCAAATGATTGTTTTATCTCCTCCCGTCTTTCTGAAACAGCAAGTCAGTGTGCTGCATTAACATGCTTATTTAAATAAGAGGTCAGGCTGAACAAACGAGCAAGTAGACAATGAATGAGAGTTGAGAAATGATCTGTTATGTTGAGCTTAATGGGATTTAAACCTTAAAGTCGACCCTGATCTTGTCATCTGTGTTCATACAGGTGTTTCGTTTACAAATACTTTTACTTTTACTTTTTAAATGACTTATCCACAAACCTCCTTCCAGAAGCAACTTGTAAACTAAGTTAATCTTAATTATCATCCTTGTCTTTCTCATTCTGTCAATGTAAGGAGGAGATTAGACCAATCCCATTAGACATCAACCCAGTCCCCTTCTGACCATATGGTCCAAAGCTCCTCTGTCTCTACACCCCTCTTTGACACACTGACTTTGACTCTGTGAGCCGCACACATCGCACGGAGCTTCCTCCTCCATACCAGATCCTTCCAAGTCTGCAGACCATATGGAGCCACAGCAGGATCTCTGGTCCCGACTGTGGACCAGGAGGGAGGGGAAGGGAAGGGAAGGGGGGTGGGGTGGGGCAGAGTGATGACAGGTCTCTGATTACCACGCAGGTTAAGAAATCTTAACCTGCCTGTTGCTTGGTGTTTGGCTTGAGGGGTAAACATGTGCCCGTGTCTCTCGACATGTGCCTTCATTCCCTTCATTTTCTGCTTGGTGTTATGAGGATACGGGCGACAAAACTTTCCGTTTAACATGAACCATGAGCCATGAGCCAGTGTGCTCGGCATTGCCAGCTCAGTTTTTTTTTTTTAGCCAAAGGTCAATTAAGCCAAGCTAAAAAAAGGTAATTGATGTAATGAGTATAAGTTTAGTATTTAAGCACAACTAAGCTCAAACCTTCTAAAATTAGAAGATAAATGAATTGAAAGCAAAACCGCTGTGGTTTGACCTTTTTAATCATAAAAAAAATGAAGCCATATAAATGTCTCATCTGTACAGCTGAAGCAAAATAAAATGTTGTTTTTCAGCTTCAGCCTCTAGAAAAGTCGTCAGAAGTTTTTTGGGGCTTTTTTGTCTGCGGCCTTGTAAATTTTCTGTGACAACGAAGTTACTCAACCTGCATTTAGGGATGTGAGAAAATGACTGATGTGTCTCATCTGCCTGGACAACCTTGAAGGGTTGCCTTGAGGGCTGGAAGTGATTACATTATGCTTTGTTTGTTCACATATTTGTGTGTTATATATAGAGTAAATATAAAAAAAGCACCTCTTTATGTGGCCTGTTTGATGTCGGCGGAAAGATCCACCAGAGGAACTTGTGTTGTCTGGACTGAGACCTCAACTAGAGCACTGACTCACCACTCTGCAGCGCTCATACGCAGGGTCCTCTGCACTTCATTTCTCCAGTTACACAAGCCTTATTTTCCTTAATGTTGGAATGGACAATTGCAGCCAAACACACACACTCGCACAGTCGCAGGTCACAGAGTGCAGACACACAACAGAGCTATGTGTGTCGTCTGGCTTCGGTCCACTGGGACAGCTGAGGTACGAACCAGGCTTTGGACGCAGCGGGAGAATGTCAGATGATCCCCCCTCTCTCTCTCTCTCTTCCCTGTAAACACACACAACACATGCCTCCACATGCTCAAAAGCAGACAGCAGCCCACTGTTTCTTACTCATATACACACAGTGACACACTCACAGCTGAGCTCACACCAGTTCACATCACACATGCACAGCTGAGCACATGTCGATACAGGCTGAACAGATGCAGATCGTTGGTAGAGGTGGGGTAGAGCTGCAAGAACATTAGCCCACCCAACCACATTCCACACACACGCTGTAGGGCAGATGAGCCTTGGAATAGTTTTCTCTTTGCTGATGCGGAAGGCCTCTAACTTCTTCAAACAGGTTGAGATTCTAGCTTCATCTGTTGCAACAGTAAATTATTTTCGCTGCCAGCAAGTGTTGCCCCCGTATTTGGATTTTTGGCTTCCTTGTCTTGTTTACATGACCCGGCTGGGTCACAGCTGGGATGGGAATAGAGGATGACTCACCCTCTGTCTTGGGAGATTAAACTGTGTGTCTGTTTATCTGTCTGTGTGCGTGTGTGCAAGTTTGTGTTTTTACGATTGCGTCGTCTTCCCCGTTCTCTTATAGCCTTAAGGTAGCAGGTCTGCATGGCAACACACTGGAAAGAAGCTCCCAGGGAACATCAAAGCTATCATTTTGCAATAACTGTAAATCCATCCACTCAAAAGCTCCTCAGAAGATCCACAGTCGGACCATGCTCTGCTGTAGAAATGATGAGGAAGACTGATGTATTTATCATGGAACAGCTCGGTGATGTTTTTCTTTCCATCCAGTACAGTGCAAAGCAAACAGGTTTATTTGTACTGTATCTTTCCACAATAAACGCTTTGCATAAGATAAGATAGAAAAAAAAAAGAGGAAACAAGCTTTGCAGGAGCAGCAAAAGTTTGAACACCCCACTACTTTGGGTAGCAAAGTAAGTCATAGATTAAGTCATTTTCTGAAAGCACCAAGTTAGCAATATTCTTTGTTTTATTTTCTTTATTTCTTAATACAGCTTGTAGTTTTTCGATGGTTTCGATCCAGTATTCCAACTAAACACGAGCTGTATTCGTCACACTTACTCTTTTAAGGTTTATCCACAGATTATTTGATGACGTTTAGATTTGGGGACAATAAGGAAAATGGCAGCACCATGGTAACCTGCACTTGCTGAGGTAGTCAGTTGTGGATGTTGAGATGTTTCTTGCAGCAGAAGCAATCCTGTTTTCTTTCATAGACACCACGATACCTTCCCTCAGTATTTGTTGGTATTTAATTGAATCCACAAACCTGTTTAATGGTGGAATGCATCCAGCAGGTTTTCTTCAAGTAGCCCGTAATAAAAGCCTTCGACAAGGTCTTTCCATAGGATGCTACAAGCAGTTCTGTCTGAAGGTTTTATGCATCATCCTAATACAAACGGTGGAAACAGCTCCCTGAAAATACTTTGGTATCTTCTTACATCTTCACCTGATTTTTTCTTTAAATTTTTCAGAATGTGAAGCAGCTGCTTAGAGGAGCAACTCATCATCACTTTGACCAGTCCTGCACAAACCTGCATGCAACAGAGAGAAGAGCACAAAGCAATGCCAAAACAGCATAAATGAATCTATTCTTTCAAAGTATCAGACTAATTAAATGTGTGTGCAATCCCAAATACTGCAGTTAGGTCTCAGCTGGACAGAAACCATGACTAAGGACATTTATCTTTTATTAGCTTAGCTGCTTGTCTGGTTTATTAAGTCTTGCTTTGTGACGAATGAGTGAGGACACACTTGCCCTTTTATGTAAGCTTTAACATGATTACTGGAAGCCATAAATGGCTCCGTAAACCAGTTCTTACAAAACTTCATAAATGAACTCCTCTTATCTCTTTTTTTCCCTTCCTTTCCCGTACATCCTATTCTCATTCTCCTCCTAACCATCACATACCCCTACACTCCCCAGCTACCAGTGTTACACCCTTGTTGGTCCACTTTAAACCGTCACCGTCACCGTCGTCATTACGTGTTGGACTAAATATTTAGCCCGAGCTGCAGACTCCTGTATCCCGGTGAAGCATCTACAGTCTGGACACTGTTGTCACATCCTTTCTGTTGCTGGGTAAATTAGATATTTATGGTTGGTTTCAGGTTTCCTGGAGAAGACAGGACAACCTTTAGCAGGGAATTTTTGGAGTTTAGCTGACAGTCATCTGCTAGTCTGATCTTTCTGTAAGCACTCCAGGTTGCTTCACTTAAATGGACCTGCACGACATCTACAGCATTTGTAAACTGGGCGGCATGCTAGCTAAAAGAAAAAGCAGGGAAAAAATGAACAAAACAAGCATGTTGCCTCCAAGTTTCCCTTTCCATAAGCATTTATATACGTGACAGACTCATGCTGTGTCAGAGTAAACACACAGTCATCTGTCACATGTCCCATCTTGTTTGTACTTTAGTTGAAGCTGCTTTCCAGAAAAAAATCAATATATTTCAATGTTATTCAGCAAAAGCAAAGAATTCTATGAAATTGACATTTTGTGCTCCTGCTTGAGTCCAACCATTTATTGGTCATTAGTCAGGCGTACTGTACTTTGAACGCTCTCATATCAACCAGCAATTCTCCATAATTATGTGCTCGTAAAGTCAATTCACTGCTGATTTTAGTAAATCTAGTTTAAGGAGAAAATACTGCTTTGCTTTGTTTCAGGGGACAAAAGTTCCACTGACATGTTCTCTGAGAATATTAAAGCGTAGATTAGATGCTAATGTTTCCAGGACACTGTGGCACCAGAACTGCACACAGTACATAATAATGAATGTGTTTACATGCTTGTGTTTGCCAGGAAGCTCCATTTGCCCCGTTCTTCCCATGTTCTCCTTCTCAGATCCATCTCTGTCTCTTTTGTAACAGCTGTTGGAGGAGTTGTTGACCTGAGAGCTTTTTCCATGGCAGAGTGTGAGGACTGTGTTCCCATCTCCGTCTGACTGGAAAACATGCTGACCTACTGGAGGAGAGGAGAGGAGAGGAGTTTCCCTCAGGAGCCAAAATCACAATCACACTTTGCTTTAACCTCATTTTCCCTCTGTGCTTGTCTTAGTTCCTCTTTTGCACACACACACACACACACACACACACGCACACACGCGCACACGCACACACACACACACACACACACACACACACGCACACACACACACACGCACACACACACACACGCGCACACACGCGCACACAAATAACACACACACACACACACACACACACGTACATGCACTCTGAGGATAACTGAACTACAGCTTTAACACACTCATCAGCTGGATATCAATAATTCAGCATTAATGTTTGTGTTTTACTGGTGGCTGAACACACACGCACACACATGCGTACAGATGCTATCTTTGGATGTGAAGCATGGTGTTGAGAGGCAAACTATTGCTGCCTTGTAAAACACCACAAGACTGGTAATTAAAAAAAAATTCAGGCACATTGTAAAGGAACATTAGTTAGTTATTCGGTTATTTGCTCAATTAAATATTCATGTCTTAGAAATTTAAAGACTAGTTTGACATTTCAGCAAATTTTCTTATGTTTTAGTTGGGAAGAATTTAAGATTAATGCTACTTTAATTTGTCAGTGTATCACTCACTCACCAGAGACGTTTGGTTCATTTTTCAACTTTTATTTTATTTTTTCATTTACTAAAATTGTCCTGTCCAGCATCCTGACAGCAGAATGATGGTCTGGCTGATGTGTTGTGCCTAACAAATTTGCTTTGCCAAAGTGGAGCCTTTTAGATAGGAGGCTCCTCTTGAATTTAAAATGCAACTTTTTATTTATTTACTTTTTTTTTCTGTTTCTTGCCAAATTCACACAACACTGCTGGAACGGACCAGGGCAACAACAGAAGGAGGAAGGTGAACAGAGGAGAGAAGGGAAGAGAAAAGAAAGAAAACAGGAGAGTGAAACAAAAAGGAGAAAACAGCCACGACAACTGCAATACAACCCAAACAGAAGAAGAAGAAAAAGACAACCAGCTGCTACACCTGTAAAGAAACAGTAAACATAGTTTCTGAGAAAACACAGCAGACAATCATCAGGACAAAAAACTAAAAACAATCAGCAACAACAAACGTAACAGCTATATGTGAGTATATGTGTGTGTGTGTCTACGAAATATTAGGGGTGAGTTGTGTTAAGTGATCATGCAAATCCAGCCATGTCCCTTCCAATTATCAGAAGTAGACCAAAAGGGCCCCAAGCGCCGGGCAACCAGTCACCACAGAGCACAGAACGCAGCAGCCTACTGCAGGGACGGCCATGTACCTGCTCAGAAGAAGGCAGAGGAAGGTCACGGCCATAGCCCCCACAGCAACGGAGCCCCTAGTCCCAGGAGACCAGGGGCAGCAATCTGCCAGCTTTAGTTACTGCCCCCCAGAACATGAGTTGGGGACAGAGTCCAGGGCCCCGCGAGCCCTAGAGCCATCCACTGCCTAGGGGAAGGCCTGGCCCGACAACCAGGAGCGCAGGGCTGGCCCAGACAGCCACCCACTGTGGGTCGCTCCCCCCAGAGACCACAATGCCATCATCCCAGAAGTTCTATGCTTCATCTATACAAGTTTTTGAAAGAAAAAAAATAAATAAATTGCTTTTTGTACCTTAATTCAAAAAATGGTGTCCATCTTGGTGTTTGAGCATCCAGCTTGTGTGCAGCTTATGGTACAAGCCTAAACTACTTCTCCAGAATGCT
>JAOXYM010000003.1:27831647-27851521 GCA_028567055.1 Leptatherina wallacei | reverse complement strand
ACACACACACACACACACACACACACACACACACTCGCGCATACATGAACACATATATTAATCTTGTGTTAAGTGATTTTACTTACTTTTGCAGCTCAGTGTTCCTTTGTAGAAAACTTGGTTTTCAAATTTCTTTTGTAGAAAATTTCTCTAAAAGTAAAGGCACTTTGATTTGAGGTGGTCACAGTCAGCAAGCAACATCATTTGGTACCTCAACAGAAGTAAGAGATAAAGAAAAAGCTTGACCAGATCATAGCACACTTAGTGTAAGTAGACTAAAAATAGCATATACACAGGATAACCAATAACCAGAGCTAACAACATAAGAAGTTGCTTTTGTTTGCTCAAAAAGAGAGAGAAGGTACATTCAGCCTTAAAAGTGAAAAGCAGTATACTAGGAAAATTAATTCTAACCACCAATTTACATTGAAATATCTGTGTTGTGCATTGATATTTCAATGTAGATATTACGAACAGAGCAAATATGACATGCGCAAAACAGAAAATAGTGGCTTTACTTGGATGTTAAGCATCTTGTCTACTGCATGCAAGAACATAACACTATTTTTTTATGAAAAAGAAATAAATCACTCTCGAGTTCCACAGTATTACCAAAAAGAAACAAACTTTTCTATTGGTTGCAGCAGCCAAACATTTCAGACGTCTAGCTGAAGGACTTTAATCATATCTTGTTCTTCATATTCCGTATTCTTTCCCTCCCCTTACCGGGCTCAGAGAAGAATGACACTTTGGTTTTAAAAAGAAAAAAAAGCCAAAAGAAGAGGTTGGGTTTCACCTCTTATTGGCTCTGATCCACAGCTGTACACAGTCTTGTATGTTGGTTTGAAATTAAGACCGGAACACATTAGGCATCCGGTATGGTGAAGAACAACAGAGATGAGAATTTCGGAAACTGGAATCGGTTTGAAATTTGATCGTGGTTGTTATCTATTAACCCCACTAATTTAAGAGGTTTTCACTGTGCCTGAGCAAAATTAAAAGCTGGATGAGAGTTGATAATATTTTGACGGCTGCAGCCCCCATTCGTCTGTGTGATGTCACCTGCACTGACCCGGGTTCAAATCTTCCCAAAAAGTTCAGCAGTGGCTAAGACTTTATAGAAATTAAAGAAAGAAATCCAACGCTATCCGGTTCTAGAAAACCTGTAAAAGCTGCAACTGTTTCTGTTTAAGTGGAGTGAGAAAACACTGGCTGATAAATGTTGCCAGAAAACGAGAGCAGCCTCAATCAAACTCATTCCTGGTGTTTGATCTGCACCTGGAGAAGGCTGTCCTGGAGAACATTGAAAATGAATATGAATCGTGTTTGACAAAACTACCAATGTAGGAGTCTGTGTATTAATAAAAAAAAATAACAAAAAAAACAGAATAACAAAAACCCTGGATGTTTCTGGCTGCTTGAGCATCAAAAACCATGGTATATAATATAGCGAAAGAGGAGCTGCCTTTCACAAAATTCAAGTCCAAGTAAATGATTATCATGGAAAAGATTAAATGTAATTCAGAGGAGGGAAATGTGCCAGAGGCAGCTCAACCTCATGAGCCATTTCAAAGTTTGAAATGTGTAGTTTCATTCAGTTCAATGAAGTTCAATGTGTAGTTTCATTCAGTTCAATGAAGTTAGCTTTTTAAGTTTATTTCTTTATTTTAAGTTTTTTTTTTGTTGTTTTTTTTTTATACTTGATATTCATACTTTAAACAAAGACAAAAAAATTTCTGACAACTTTATATTATTATGATACTTATGTAAGCTGTTAAGAATCCCACATAGACTCTAAACACACAATGAAAGTCTATATCCTGGTGTCTGTCAAATCCTGGTTTGTTTATTTCTTTATATTGTACTTGTCATTGTGTGAGGTTGACTGTTAGAGTTGTGATTTCCAAACTGCATTGAATGCATCACAAGTCACAAGTCCGTGTCACACCATGAGTTAAGTTTCATTTTCTATTCCTCGACCGGTGGCCGGTTTGAGTCGCCTTCCCCTGCATTATCTGGAGAACTTAGGTGATGAAATACCTCAGTCTGGTCCAGAAAACCATCTTGCAGAACTTTTAAGCTAAACTGTCCGTGTAAAACATCCATTCTCCGTCCGTTTAGGCTTCAAAAACACAAACTGCTTTCTGCATCCCTCCCTGAAATTATGCCGACAGTGCTGGTTTAAAAAAATGACTGGCATTATAAGGACTTTGCATTAACGCATTAATAACGCATTAATAACGCATTAACTTTGACAGCCCTCGTAAAAAAATATATATAATTTTTTTATTGGCATCAGCCACCAAAATTTCATGTGGGTCGGGTTCTAATACTGTATGTACTGAAGTTGGCGGCCCACATGCATTGCAGTGTTGACCCACACCTGATATTCACAGTTATTTGTATAGCACCTTACAAACATGAGTTGACCAAAGAGCTTAACATCGATAAAACTGATAAGATGGGTAAACGGGAGGATTAAGGTTTCCTCTGAGCCACAACAGGAGGTAGTAACAGAGGTGGAACTGGCCCAACTTGTGTGTGCTTTCATACATCAAGCCAGCATTGCGGCCTGAGAGTGTGTAGTTATGATGTATTCATTTAGCATGCCCTGGGATGTAAAAATGTTAAGTCTGCACTGAATCATACATATAACAGTATGATGAGTCTCAGTATTGTGACATGTAATCATCATGCGTAACACAATGTATTGCTTATGGTTAACCAGAGAGAAGGTATGAGGGATATATCGGAACACATTTTTCGCACCACATTACACACCAATGCCACAGAGTGAACGTCGTGCCTCCTTTGATTCTGCACTGCTGTCATGATTTGCGCAGGGACACGCATTACCTAATTGTTGCAGCCAGAGCTGAAGTGTAAAAGGGGCCGTTTAGTTCTCAGCCTCCACAGACATTTATTTACAAAGCCTCAAAGGAAAACAAGCGTCATTGTTATTCATCTTTGATTAGTTTTATTTCCAACCTCAAAACTCTTCATACCGACTCGTTTTCATGATGCGCTGAAATTCATTTTGCATGTTGCGCTGCAGCATCCTGGGGCTGGCAAAGCACACATAATCTGTTTTTTTTTTTTGTTTTTTTTCTTGCCCGGTCTGGGCACATGACAGCTATGTTTTGCTTTGCAACACTGCACGACATGCCATGAACTGGGTACTGTGGCAGATTCAGTAAATAAACACAATAGGACATTGTCAGAGGAAGTAAGGGAAAGCGAAAGTGACAGAACAAGAGAGAAGACAAACGTGACTGGCATTTACTGTCTGGAGAACTTATGGAAGAGATGAGATGCAAGGCGGATGCAGAATTAGCCTTCATTACTAGGACCCTATGTTTTCTGTAATGTGGAAACCATAAATGAAAACATGGAATTTGACTATAAAAATGGATTTGGTTGTCAAACGTGGAATATTGTGGAATTTGCTCATATGAGCGTGAGCTTTTCTTTCCAGGGGGTGATGCAGATTTAATAAGTTCGGTAGTGTCGCTTTAATAAGGTGTTTGTGCATCATTGGGTAATAATTATGAACTTCATTCATATCATTTGTTATCATAATGACATTGTAAAAATTTGTTTTGTATGACAAATCTATTTTATTATATTATTATGACTTATCTTTTAAAACGTCATTGTTATGACAGTCCTGACAATAGGCACATTGATCTACGTTATCATTGCCTTGTTCTTTAAAGCTATGTTTTTAAAAGTGAGCCAGGTTCGGTATTCTTGCCTTATTCTATGGAATATGGGCACTTGGAAAAGAATGTACATGCCTATGGGGAAACTACAGTAGAGAAAACACAGAAACCTGTGGCTAAAATATGATCAATTTTGTAGGTAAAATCTGTCAGTGATCCTGAATCACACATTCTGAAATCAATCACAACTTTGTGGTGGATACAAAAAAGATCAATTGACAAACATTTTTCTTCTACAAAACACTGAGATTGTCTGAAATGCACAAACAGATGAAGAAATCCACCTAATGTAAACCGTTACATTCAGATCTGCTGGAAATGCTGAAAGAATCTGGATATTTTTTTTTCTGTGGTAGTGCTGTTTGAAGAATAAGTTTCAGCTTCAAGAGTACTCTGCTGTATGTTGAGATGTTGTCCAGTGGGCTTATTTCAACAAAGAATTTTAGAATATCATAATTTTAATTTGTCATGACAGAAATAATAAAAACTTAAAAGTTAAGGCACATTTCGAGAAAAAAACTGGACTCTAAAAACCACCATAACTTTTGTCCCAACTTCACAAAATCAGACAAAGTGATGAGCATTTAACTTTCAACTCTTATTCTAAGCAGATTCCACTTAATCATATTATTGCATATCTATTCTTCATGACCTCAGTAGAAAAAAATGAATTTCTCCTAAATGAGTTAAGCTTACTTTCATTACCTTTCTGTTTCCATCTTTTGAAATTTAAACCACCCAACCACCTTTCCCCCATAATCTTTTTACACGTGCATTCTTAAAGTTTGTGGTTAGCATTTTATTGCAGAGGTAGTGGACTTGTCTTCCCACATGTTCACATGCACACATGCTCAAAGTGGTGACTCATTTCCTTGAGCAATAGAGCTCAACTTGAAAGGGTAATTGAAAAGTAATTTTTCTGATGAAATTAAAGCATTTCCTAGAATATCACACTAGAAGAGAATCCTCTACGTGATTTCTCTCTGTTACCGGTCATGACTCATTTACTGAGTCTGACCTATATTTTACTGTTTTAAAATTCTGTCCAGTGTGTTAAAGATCCCAGTGTCACGCTGGTAAATTACTGCTGTGTCGGGAAAGTGCTGGCAGCAGCTTATCTTGCATGGATAGACCTTTTAATAAACATCATTTATTATTTTAACATATATTTCATAACTTTGAAAAGTGCAGGCCAAACTACTGAGAAGTAATGTTTCTGCTCCAAGCACATTTTTATTCAAGGTTTAATTTTTTTTTCTTCTTAAAAAGTTAAATGACTAATCTTGAACAGTTTTTGAACAAGGCAATTGCACAAAACTTGCTGCTGTCATACTGTTTTATCTCCCTCCTCTCCACACGGTTCTTATCAATGTTCTTGGTGCAGCATCTTCACACTGTACATGAGATGTGAAAGAATGTAGGTTGAAATGTGCAAGGGTGGATCGATTTTCTGCTGTGATGTTCTATGATGTGACTAGTACTACAGTGTTTGTCAATCATCTGCTGAGAATTCACACTTCTAACGTTTTTCAGAAACACAGAGGAAGAGGATGGGGTTTAGCGACCTCAAGAATATCTCCTATCTCCTAACTTCGACCACATAGATTTGCATAACAGGGATTGCCTCGCTGCCGGAGGTTTCTGGTGTCCGTTTCTCAGCATGCAAACATGTGAATGATTTAGAGAAATAAGAAGTGTGCTGTGGTTTTGTCAGGGCTGTCCCAGGGCATAAAGCCGGAGTCTTGTGCTCCTTTTTAACACTTGGATGCCTGAAGAATGGCGCTGAGGCGTCGTCAACCCTCTCAGTACACAGATATGAAATTGGTATTGATGATTGGACCTGAAACTCACAGTCATACTTGTCAAAAAGATTAAATGAAACTTAACAATTAAGCGAGCGCTACTTTTTCATACTCACTTGAAGTCAGGGTACCAAAGGTTACTGGTGCGAATGACCTATTTTTTCTTTATTTAAATTTTTTTTGCAGGACTTAAACTTGGATGTACATTTAATGTTTCTAAACTCCCATGGAAATGCTCCCGTGTTTTGTGGTTATTAACAATTAGCCATGTTTGTTTTAGTTGTATTTTATTTGGTATATTATAGGCCTGAATGATATGGGGAAAAAATCAAGTTCCGATTTTTCTGACCAATATTGCAATTTAGTTTGTCATTTAATCTGCTAGATTCCGGCTTGTCTTCAGTGTTCATGCAGAAATATATTTTCTATGTGAAATGGAAGATAATCACATGAAATGAAAATACAAACTCCTCTAGGCCTATATTCTAACAAGGACACAAAGTTGAGATATAAACTTACCAACTACAAGATGCAACCTGTGGCCAAAAACACTGAAGTGTCCTCTAGAACAGGTTTCTACTTTGTGCTTGTAGTAAAAATAAACCGTCTGTTATTTAGCTTATTTAGACCACAGCTCTTAATTTCTCTCTACATGTTTTTATACTGAATACAGCAGAGTTTCACTCTGATGCCACACACACAGATGTGCGTTCACATTAATCAGCAGAAAATGCGTATCGGCATACATGTGGCTTCAACTACCTGTAAATAAGGCAGAAACGTTTATTTCTTTTAAAAAATGCATCCCAGGGAGGTGAAGAAGGAAAGACTCATGTTATGCTGAGAACTTCATGTCCGTCACATGCTGAACAAGCTTCAGTCATCTTGGGAATTTCCGAATTGTATTATGACTTCAAATGGAACCAATTTTCTTTTTAGGTTTTAACGTCTACACGTTATCTGAGATCTGAACTCTATGGATATTTACAGCGACTCCACTCAGTAAAAACATTTTTATTCACTTCATCACAACATTTTAGAAGTTGCAGTATTTTCTGTCCTTGGTGGTTTTTATTTCTTAGTCTACGAAGACAGGACTTCACAGCTGAGGGTAGCCGTCACATGATGTTCAACGTAAACGTGTTCCCTACCTCGTCTTTGCCTCGTCTTTATTAAGGTGTTGAACCTTCTCACCGGGAAATGTTTGATGGGGGATGCGAAGCCCATCTGAAAACATGAGGAGGATGACTGGGAGCTGAAATAACTTAATGTCCTCGCTGTATGTGCCCCTCAAGTGAGTGTGGGGATTGAAACACAACACAAATCCGATGTTGACATATTTGTGGCTCAGACGGAGCAGAATCATGGCGGGGAGACTGTACTGTCACACAAGAAAGACGACGGGAAATACGTCTGAAACGAGTGGATTTGGTCCAGGTTTTAAACCTGGACCAGGTGCCGTGTAACATGTAAATTAATCGCACTGTTTGCGATTTGCTGATTGCAATGTCTTAAATCGCAACTTTGATTTAAAACTGATTTATTGTTCAGCCCTAGCATAATAATTGTTCCCTATCTATATTAAACTTTGTAATTGTGCCAGGTCTACATGGCTAAATGCATTGAAATGCAGCCATTAGCTGTTTGTGTTAACTAAAGAGTAATTAAACAGCTGTACTTAATAAAGTGGCTGGTGAGTGTATCTTTCCAACTATTTTTGTGTTGTTGCCATTTGATGGTATTTGGATGGTCTTGTTCTCTAATCCGGTACCAGCATGCTCTACTTTGCTGTGGGGAAAAATTAAAACACAAGTTGTAGCTAAGTGTTGCTATGTGAGTTTCTCAGAAACGGATTAAGGAGGAAATCACACTCTGTAAAGCTCTGGGATAATTTTAACATTTAATTTAAATATTTGAAACATTTAGCAGTCTTGGGCTTTCCAAACCACTTTATGATATAAAGTGGAGTATGGCATATGCTGAACATTCTGACAAAAGGATGTGACTTTCAGACTGTTATCATTAGTGGAAATGAGTCCATAAACCATACTCAAAATTGATATGTGTGGTAGTGTGCCTTGTGAATGGGTAGGATTATTAAAACCAATATCATGAAATAAAGATTGTTGCTTTGTAGTATTTTGTGATGTACAAACTGAGCTAATAACTGGCCATCATCACATTACGAAACCTTGTGACGCCATTAGGATTTATAAACTAATATTTCATCTGATAAATAGCTTGTTTTTTATTGATTTACAACAGATTACTGTTCTTGTTCTGACATAGCCTTGTCAGTAGGTAACAATTTGTAAGCGCTTGGGTTGGTCATCAGCAGATCACAGACCGTCTCTTCCAGGCAGAGGAAAGGAAAAGGGGGGGGGGGCGGCTGAATCCTATCTGCTTCACAACGGCTGGTTGGCTGTATTTTATGTAGCTGAAGCCCAGTTAGACTAGATCTGCTTTTTGTCTACATCTGTATAGAGAATTGTATTAGTTTCTCCATTATGCTGATGGAATGTGTAAAATACACCACCATGAATGTTTGACTGCCTTATTGGGATTCACACTTAATAAGCCGGAGCTGAAAGTGACATCAGTCTGATCACACAAGTTAAACTCTATTTCTTGTTTTGTTTTATTCAGTATGGATGGTGGTGAACTTTTCAGTCGAATCCAGGACAGAGGAGACCAGGCCTTCACTGAGAAAGGTATGCCTGTCCAATATTATAAATGGCAGGATTTCTGAAGATGATGAAATATTTTGTGTGTTTTAGATGTACATCACTGCACACACACAAAGATGCAAAAGGATTTAAGGACTGCAAAGCCACATTTCTGTGTGTGAATTCAAGTTTGGTTTGCTCTTGGCACAGAGCTGTAATCTTTTTTTTTTTTTTTAAGAAACATTTGTGTCTTTTACTTTAGAGGCATCTGATATCATGAAGAGCATAGGAGAGGCTATCCAGTTCCTACACGCGATCAACATTGCACATCGAGATGTCAAGGTTCATGTTTTTTCTGTCTTATCATAATGGTCAGGGGTTTTTGTTAGATACTCCTCCTCTTTTCATAACTTCATAATCTTCATTTTTGTTTTTGTCTGGAATAATTCCTGCAGCCAGAGAATTTACTGTATTCTACGAAGAGGCCCAATGCCCTGCTCAAACTCACAGACTTTGGTTTTGCCAAGGAGACCACTTCACATAATTCTTTAGATACTCCCTGCTACACCCCCTACTATGTTGGTAAGGATCTGCCTCAGCATGTCTTGTCATATTTACTCCGCTCATTTTTTTAGTTAACAGTTAAACTTTATAGTGTTCGTTGTGTTTTCTCTCACTTGCCTTTTCTTCATTCATTCATTTGTGTTTGCAGCTCCAGAGGTCCTGGGCCCAGAGAAATATGACAAGTCATGTGACATGTGGTCGTTGGGTGTCATAATGTATATCCTGTAAGTCGGTGTTTTCATTAACTTCATCATTTGATTCTTTATTCAGTGCAGTATCTAATGATACTCTTATGAATGTCCCAACAGGCTGTGTGGGTACCCTCCATTTTATTCTAACCATGGCCTAGCCATCTCTCCTGGGATGAAGAAGCGGATCAGGATGGGCCAATATGAATTTCCCAACCCTGAATGGTCTGATGTATCAGAGGAAGGTAAGCCACTGAGGGTGCATTCACACTGACACTGTTTTGCATGCTTCTAGTGTAAACGCACATTCAGACTCTGGTGCGGACCAAAGAAACAAAACCTGGACCCCTCTCTGCACAAACATAAACTCTGACTTTTAGTCTCTTTAACTGAAACATGAACATAAGAATATAACTGGAGCTAAACATCAGAAGATAAACGTTTGGCTTGATGCTGAGGTCAGGAGACGATATCTTGGGGGTAAACGTTCCTTCCCCCGAAGAATGGTAGAAAACTCCTATAGCAAGAGGAGCCTTAAAGGCTTCTGCTCTACCTTAGTAATAAAACTCTTTATTTTGCATTTATGTAAATATATTTTAGTCTTTTATTGGAGACAAATTTCATTTACAAAGTGATTTTTTTTTTCTTTTAAATTGGGTTTAAAAACACGTGGCTGTTGGTATTTATCAGGAAACCACAGGTTGAGCTGAAATTTGAAACTGGTGAGAGTTTTTGTGATTTATTTTTGTTTTAAAGGAAGTTGTTACATTGAAAGGTCTTGTGTAGAAATTCTCACTTTCGTATACTTCAGAAATGTTTTATGATGTTTGCTGTGGTACCGTTTCATCGACTCCTGTTGAAACACTCCATGAAACGGCTCTTAATGTAACTGACTAGTCTGTACTCTGATCAAGGAATTGAAACTGATCATGGTGTTTCATATATGCAGCTGTAACTCACTCTTTTTTCCTGACTAATATGTCGATTTTTTAAAGAAAACAAAAGTTATGTGGTCATGGCGTTTATCTACCCAATTTCTCTTAAAGAAAAAAATGTGTGTGTACATACATGTGTACAACTACTATTAGGTTGTATTCACTTAAATACACAACTCAAGAATTAGGCAGCATGTTTACATGATGCTTTTGAAAACTACTCATTTCGCTAGTCTATCCAAAAGCAGACTGAATGTAAACATACTGGTCTCAACATTATGATCTGGTATAATTCTCATAATCGGACTAATGTATCCTGATAACGTGGTTGAGTTAAATTACTCTGGGTTTCAACTGGCCTTAAATGTTTCTCATGCCAAAGTATTGCAGCATCAGACATACTGGGGTGAAAAAATAAATTAAATCAATTTTTTCCCATGTCATGTAAACTGGGAAAGAGTAAGGTCATTGATCCACTATCCTAAGTCCAGCCATAACTGTAGCTCAGCTAAACAAAGTTCAATCTTCACAGTTTTTCCAGAGTAAAAATTGTCACCAGCAATATTTCAACTTCAGTATTTAAAGGGTCCCTATTATGCTTTTTCTAGTCTTTCTGAGCTTTCTCCAGTGTTATAGTGTTGAATACTCACTAGACAAGTGAGTGGCATCGTTTTTATCACATAAACGTGTCCCAGTGTGTCTACGGACAGTTCTTTTGTACTTCAATAATCTTGTGACGTCCCGGGGGGAAGAGAGACTCAGTTATTTGACATATACTTCGCGTTGTGCACATTCACGAAAAGAAAGCCACACCCACCTTCACTGCGCTGTGTAAGGTGGAAGACCGCGGTGGACACCGCAAGGCTTTCAGTTTCAAAATAAATGCTTTTCCGGCTGTGAGAGAAAGCTATCCTTGTTCACATTCCCGAAGGAAACAACGGCTAGACAGCAATGGATGGCGTTAGATTTTTGGGAGCCAGCCACAAAGTTGTGCCAACGTTTGTACCGGACATCGGCATTTCACTGAAAACTGCTGGATGAATAAGGGCCGGTACAACGGGGGATTTGTGACCAGGCTTCTGCTGAAAGGAGGGTCTGTTCCTACAATCAAGGGCCGCGCTTCCGATCTTGAGTCACAGGCTGTGAGTAAAACCGTTGTCGGGCTGTTGTCAGTTTCGTTTCAATACGTTAGTGTGTGAGCAAATGTCAAACTAGCATAAAAGTGTTAGCAAATAGCATCATTAGCTTATCTTTTTCTTGGCAGCAGATGTTTTCCACCTCTGTTTGCATTGTGCTACATTTACCACATGTACACCTATTAACAAGGGCATGTACAAACATGTAGGACGAGGGAAAGACGGCAAATAACGCTTTCGGACGATGGCTGGTAAGCAGAGTCTTTACCAAACAAATATATTGTGCTGCATTTGTTGCTGCGGGTTGCTGAGTTCATTCTCATTTTCGGTTCTTTCGGTTCTGATTGGGGCTTGAACAGTACGGCTGGATGATTTGTGTCGAAATTTTTTACTGAGTATTTATTTCACTTCCTTTTGTTTACGAGTGTTTCTGGTGTGTTTCTGTGACTGGCGGCAAAACAGCGACTCTGCGCGCTCCCGACAACTATTCCCGGCAGCTGACCAATCAGAGGCAGCCTGCATCAGGAGGGAGGCAGGGCTTAATGCAGAAGAGTCTCATTCTACTAGTTTCTGATCGAGGCTGAGCTGAGGGGCCTACAGAGCGACCTAAAATAAATAAACGGGTTTGTGAAAAATGCTGGATCAATTCCTGCCCTTGTGGGCTCATACAGTATATTAAGATTAATTGGCCTGAAATATCATCTGGTCATCGGTCAGAGTAGAACCGCTGCTCCTCCACATCGAGAGGAGACAGATGAGGTGGCTTGGGGATCTGGTTAGGATGCCTCCTGGACGCCTCCCTGGGGAGGAATTCCGGGCATGTCCCACTGGGAGGAGACCTCGGGGTAGACACAGGACACGCTGGAGGGATTATATCTCTCGGCTGGCCTGGGAGCGCCTCGGGATCCCCCCGGATGAGCTAGCTGATGTGGCCGGGGAGAGGGAGGTCTGGGCTTCCCTGCTCAGGCTGCTGCCCCCGCGACCCGACCCCAGATAAACGGAAGAGGACGGTACGGTAGCCTGAAATGAGCATAATAGGCCCCCTTTAAAAAAGTCTATTAAAAGGTAAAAAGAAAAAGGGACTTTGTATTTTAATGCAAGTTGACTATTTATGTCACAGTATGAAAAGGCTATAAAAATGATTTGTTCCAAGTAAAACATGTCCACATGCTTTATGTTTGCAGCCAAACAGCTCATCAGGACCCTCCTAAAGACTGAGCCGACCCAAAGGATGACCATCATAGAGTTCATGAATCATCCATGGATCAATGTATGTGCTTACTCTGCAAGTCTCATGTGCTTTAACCTTTTTATTTGCTCTTGATTGTTTTAGCTGAAGTCACAACAGTAAAGTAAGATTGGGATCTGCTTCTGTGTGTCTCTTTAAAGCAATCAATGGAGGTTCCCCAGACCCCACTTCACACCAGCCGGGTTTTAATGGAGGAGAAGGACGCATGGGAGGAAGTCAAGGTGAGACATTTGTTTGTTTTTTGGGGTGGGAAAAAGTTTTCTTAATTATTAAAAATACTAATTTTGTTGAGAAATCGGTGTGTTCATACAGTTTCAGATCTCTGTATCTTTCATTCACATTCTATGATTCCATTACAGTTGCTCACAACACTAAAGGAAAAAGATAAATACAAAGTATTTTGTGGTGGTGTTTGGCGCGGATTGGCTGCCACACTTGGCTGTGGCTACACATGTAGTTTACCATCACCAAGTATGAATGAATGAGTGAAGGAATAATGGGCACTTTGTGTGCCGTCGGCAATAAAGCACAATATAAATGTAATCCATTATCATTTTATTATTTTTATCATAAGCTGGAAAAAATGAGTACACAGATATACAAATATGAAATATGTTCACATATCGATTTAATTATGAAAATATGTACAAATATTTTTAAAACCCAGTGTACTGGTATAATAGGTTTTTATACAATTGATTTCCTTTATAGTTCTATCACACCTAAGGTCACTTTATTTCACACACTGGTGAGACTAATTTATAAAGACAGACTTTGGCCTTGGCTTTTCTAGATGCTGCTTGTATACTCCTTTGGTTGGTCTTACCTATTACACCCCATTTCACACTTTACTCATCAAATATAACACCAATTGGTTTTATTGCCATGACAAAATCTCAAAGTTTGGTCCCTTTTTATAAATGAGTTACTCTGAATAAAAACGCTTACTGAGTCATTGAAGCAGTTCTTGATACTCTGTGTGGTGAGTGGTACTTCTGACCAGTTCTGGTATATGATCCCTGTATCCATATATAAGGATGACAGGGCTGACCACAAGAGTATCTTCAAGATTACTTTCTCATTTGTCAGGGAGGTGTTTATTTTCTTTACTTTATTGAACAGGAAGCATGTACAGCAGCATTGATCGCAGAGGAAATTTATTTGAACCAGATTGTAGCTCTGGGCTAATTTCCTTCTAGTCACTAAAACACAGAAATAAATAACACAGAAAATACAAAGCATATTCTATTCTATTCTATTCTACAGTCATTTAGCAGATGCTTTTGTCCAAAGCAACTTACAACTGACAATGAGAACAACACAAGCAAGAAATCAAACAAGAGGGGACATCATGGTTAAGTGCTAGTCAGACTGCTGAGTCCAGTTGGAAACAGGTGCTGCCGTGGAGTGCTGGAGGCAGTGCTTTTTTTTTTAAATTCTATTTTTTTATATACGGGTAAAAATGTGCATTGCATAGTAAAATACAGTTAAATATTCGAGAAAATACAAACAAAACATTAGTAATAGTGGTTATAAAAGTAAACAAGGTTACCCTACCCCCCCCCAACCAAAATTCCCTAATTTTCCCTTATAGTAGATACAATCTGGGACATTTACACTTTTTATTTTTTCCCTCAATTTTTTTTATTCCTGGTCAAGGGAAACGCGTCAAATGATCAAATTAAAGCTGACACGTTTGTTTTTTTAACAGATGTTTTTAGTTTATGTGCAGAATACTTGGAAGCCGTGCGATCCCTCTCACATGCTTAGGCCTATGTGATAACTTATGATACATGCAACAGAAGGTTCTGCTGATTTTTTTTTTCTTCTTTTTTTTTTTTTTGAAAAATAAAGATTATAAAATAGTTTGTGAGCATTTGTCATAGATGGATGGATGGATGGATGGATGGATAGATAGATACTTTTTTATTGATCCCCCAAGGGAAATTGACAAATTTGTTTGAAATTCAATCAAACCCAGATTTGTTTGACAAACTTAATGTGCCCAAGAAATTAATTACTTGTTTTGCTTTTTTTAAGCATGCTGAGGGGATGGCGTTACCTCATTCAGTCTTGTGAATATCATGTTAACTTTAATCAGATTTTCCCTCTTTTACAAAAAAAACACAAAAAAAACAGAAATATAGGAAGTTTCTCTTATTAAAGGTGTTTTTTTTTATGCGAGCAGATTAAAAGTTGCAGAAAAGAGAGAAATGTTGATGATGTTAGACTGAGTTTGATAATCGTTGCTGAATTCCTATAATTATTATAGAACATTGTTGGGAAACTTTCTTCAAATATGGATCATAATCACAAGATAAATGTTAATTGATATTCCATCTGATAGATAATGTTTTTGCTTTTATGTACAATTTGATATTTTATATTTTGAAAATCCAAAATGGAGTTAATCAAAAGCTGCACACGTTTGTTTTTAATCTGGATGAGTCTGTTTGCTCCGTGTGTGAATAGTCATTTTATTCAGTCTCATAAATATGAAACTGGTACTTTTTCTTTTGCAATCAGCAAATGTCAGAAGTTGCTTGATACATTTTTTTTAAACCATTTTCATTACAAGATTTTCTAATATCGCTATTAAAATAAACTTTTTGTGTAAAATAAAGAAAATAACAGCAGCATGACCTCCTTTTCTTCATATCTCAGGAGGAAATGACGAGTGCCTTGGCAACAATGAGGGTCGACTATGAGCAAATCAAAATCAAGACCATTGAGGACTCAACCAACCCACTGCTAACGAAAAGAAGGAAGAGAGCCAATAACGCCATGCCAGATCCAAACTCTGCTGCCCACTGAAAGATGCACGCTGCATGCACATACAAACACAGGTTGCGAAAAAAAAAGGAAGCAATAATTTGTCGACACGTAGTCGCATTGCATGGATTTTCAGTGTTTTATTTTTCTTGACAAATTCTAATGTTTTGTAAGAGTGTTTTTGTTTTTATTACTCTACCAGTTTAACAGACTCATTATCCTGCTCGTCCGGAGCGATGAGTCGAACTTGTGTTTTTACATCACAAAAGAGATTATGACTCGGTGAAAAGGGGAGGAGAGAGGGGTGATTTCTCTCCTCCTCTTTTCCAAATACAAGGTTGTTTACTCCAGAGGGGCTTGAATGTTGGAATAAAACATGAAGCCTTAGCATTATATATCTTTCACCCCCACAGCCCCGCTTTAGTTGCAGCCCCAAACCTGTGAATGTTATATAAAATGGCTAAATCCCAAAAACAGAAACAAGGGAAGGTTTCTTTTTCTGTACATGCAGAGTAAACAGACGTATTTTGAACTGACAAGTGGAATGTAAAGACTCTGTCCCTGACTGATGAAATTAGCTGGAAATGGATGCTAATTTCTGGGACCGAGAGCGTCTGTCAGGTTCAGTTTGTCTTTATGAATGTTGACCTGAGGCCTATGCACTCACACACGGGCCACGCGCCACTATGACAGAGCACCTCACTCGTAGCCCCTCTCTCCTACCTTAATTCATGCTTGTTT
The DNA here is from genome assembly GCA_028567055.1 of Leptatherina wallacei. Lineage (NCBI taxonomy): Eukaryota > Metazoa > Chordata > Actinopteri > Atheriniformes > Atherinidae > Leptatherina > Leptatherina wallacei. The sequence continues at coordinate 27,835,746 of JAOXYM010000003.1, read as the reverse complement.
ATCAGGTAAATAGTTTTAGGACAGAGAAAGAAGCTGTGGTGTTTGGGTTTGTTTTTTTTTTTTACACTGAAACCAGCTATTCTTTCTCTTGCATGTAGCTAATTGGAGAGTAGGAGGCAGATGATACTGTATTTTTTAATGGATTTTATGAACATTTTAGTATAGGCCTTACTGAGCATTGCTTATCAGCAAATGGCTTTTTAACCCCTTCCTACCATTTAGTTCCAACTTTTACCCATGTTGCGCTGCAGAATTGTTTCAGGTTAATGCTATGCAGATGTGTTTGTCAGCTGGAAATACTGTTTAAAAAACCGGTGATTTCTGTTTGCAAATGTGTGGGGGGGGGGGGTATTGAACAAGAGTCGCTTGTGTGTTTATGTAAGCAGTAGTGTCTCAAGCAGCACAGAACTGTTAGTTGCACCATCCCAGTGGTCTGGAGGCTCAGTCTCAGCTAATTTGGTGCAATGGACACTTGGAGGACTGAGATAAAGTTGAAAGAACGTAATATGCCACCAGCCAGCTATCATCACACTCGGAGGATAAAATGGTTCTTTTTCATCTTTTGTGTTTTGTTAATGGGACAGGACGCATCCCAGCTCACTTGGTATCATGGGAAATAAATGTTAATTTTGTCAGTTTGGTCCACTTCACTTTGTAAAATCACATCCAGAGTACCATTCGCATCACACCTGAAGATCTCACAGTAAAAATGTTCATTAAATGTTTATGATTTTTTTCTTTTCTTTTGTTTTTCTCAACACCTTTTTTTTGTAGTGGAAGCACAGATGTGTGTGTCTGTACTCGTCTTTGAGTCTGTTCAGCTCCACCTGCCGTATTTTTGTCTGCTTCAGCTTTGGATTAAAAAAAACAAATAAAACAAAAAGCTGCTCTTTTTTTTTTCTTCTTTTCTCGATATAAAATCACTTTTTTGTCCAAAATCAGTCTTACATGTACTTTTATAACAGTCTGTTCTACTTTTATTTTTAATTAATATTAATGGATTAGATTAATTTAGCATTTTTCAAGGCATTTATTCATGTTTTAATTTATAAAGTATCTATTATTCTTAATTTCAGTCATTTTAAGAGTTTTTAATTTTTCTTTAAACGTTCAGAGTTGTCTCCTTGCTTAATTTTGACCCAGAAAGTCAGTGATGTTAAGAAGTGAATAGAATTGTTCCTACACTTTGAATTCAGAAGAAATGTCTTTAACCAATATAAAACAGACATAGCTGGCTAAGATCAGTCAGAAATACCTGTTTAATGTCAGTGACATGAAATATAATTGTGCTTACTTTATATTACATGTGAGATATGGCTACTCAATTAAAAAGTCCTAATATTTTATACACTTATTTTATTTCTTTTAAAAAGGTAACCGTTTGTCACTAATTTGACCTATGCATATAGAAGATTTTTCAACTCAAGTCAATATCTCCGGTTATGACTCAGCTTGTTGTGTCTGCTTGGGATTTGTGGCTTTAAGTTGAGGTGCACAGACTCAACCCGTGACAGACTTGTATCATCCTGGCGTGCATGAGTGACTCCTGGAATATACGCTTTTGCATAGCAAAACAGCATAGTGGCATTGAGTCAACACATTTGCCAACACTGGGGAGTTCGGAGCAAGTTTCCCGATAGTGCGCATAGTTGTTTCTGTTCAGGTGCAGTAGCAAATGTAGGCTCAGAGCTTCCAGCTCTGAGTGTGATGAAACTCATAGTCATCTCTCATTCATCTGCCAGGTAAGAGACAGAGGGCGAGAGGGGGTAAATGGGGCTTCAGGGGAGTCCCGGTTTTAGGTCCGTGGAACTTCTTTACCCCCTTAGTATGTGTGCAACAAGCCATAAGACACCCACCAGTCTGATTCTCAAAATTATTACTGTCCGATAGTCGGGGCAGCATACAAGGCGTCAAACTTGTAGGATATAAAGGTAGAACTTACTAAGAGGCTGCATGCAGTTTTGAAAGTTCCCATCTCAAAACTAAACAGTCTTCAAGGCTTCTTAAAGTTAAAGGAAGTTATACAAGTATATTCTTCTCAAAAACATAGAAAAATGTCAAATTCTTTTTCCTTTCCAATTTGGAAACCGTCAGCAGATCGGGCCTCATTACATCATTTTTCTGTGCTGCCTTGATGAAGACTTCTCAGCTGAAGCTGAGACCACACGCATTTCTTTGAAGTGGCATGCCATGCTGCTCTTCCCACACATACACGCATCTCCTTGCATGATGGGGTTGACTGACCCAGACACGGGTGCAATAGAAACACGTTCTATCAGCTCAGTGAACTTTAACAAGACATGATCAAATGGAAAAACCGGCAGTTTTACATGTTCAGCAACAGGTACTTATCTTTCATGTCTGCTGGAAATCTACTTCTTACAGTTAGGGTACCACTTTGTAAAGGTGTTGAGGTTGGTGTGATTGCTTTTGATTTTTTTTTTTTCCTCTCATGTTGAGTAATTATTCTAAACGCATGCCTCTTATATAGAAACGCACTTCACAGACTTCAAAGAATACAGTTGTTACGATGAGTAGACAAATATTCATCACAGGCATTTTTACTGTGTATTTGCATTACAACCTGTGATATACATTGATTTTGTGTATTTAAAAAAAAAAGTCTATTGTTGAAAGGTATGTCTCTATAAGCTTGGCACATCCATCGAATGGGACTGTTGCTGGCTCTTCAAAGAAAAACTACCTCCGCTCCTTCAAGGATCCTGCTAGTTTCCGTCAATCTTGATCTCCTGCCAGTGATTCTCAGTCAGATGAAGGTCTGGGTTTTGACTTGTCCATTCCAACGCACTTAAACATCTCCCATCAAACATCAAACCAGTCTAGTGCTGCTAAGGCTCATTGTCCTCCTGAAAGATGAACCTCTAGAAGACTTTTTCCTCGAGAATTTCCCTGTATTTCGCACCATCCTTCATCCCCTTCAATTCTGACAAGTTTCCCTGCTGATGGAAAACATCCCCTCAGCATGAGACTACCACCACCATGCTTCACAGCCACGATGCTGTTCCTGGAGCGATGAGACTTACAGGGTTTGTGTAAGGCACAACACTTCCTTTAATGGCTAGAAATGTATGTTTTAGTCTTATCTGATCAGCCAGCCTTTGTGTTTAGCGAGTCTTAAAGGTGCAGTGTGTAAGAAAATCAAAGGTCAATGACAGAAAAATTTGATATATAATAAAAATCTGTATTTCTATTGGCATCCAATCAATTTACTAAAATAACTGCTATATATGGCTCATTCTAAGAGAATAAAAACATATCTACTTGCTGTGGCTCCACATACATGGAAGCTGCCGTGTACCACCATTTTTATTACGGTGTCTCTGAATGGACACGTTAGAACTGCAGTATCCGCTTTGTTTGATATGTACTAGAGCAGTGGTTCCCAACTTATTTTCATGCAAATGCTAAAAACCCTAAGGACCCCCCTGTCCCACCCCATGCTGAAACTAAGCTTGGTTTTATGCTTTCAAAAGATAGATAATATAGAGTAAAAGAGTAATATTACAAAAATAATGTAAATAGGATAAAAACTAGGGTGGGAGTGTGCCTGTATAAGTCCATGGATATTGGCAGTTTGTAGGGAAACAGCTGTTCGTCAGCCTGCTGGTGCGGGACTTTATTGACCTGTAGTGTCTTCCTGAAGGCAACAGGTCAAACGGGGTGAGCTGGATGTGATGGCCTTGATTTTTCTGAGGCAGCAGGATGTGGGCAGTTTGGGCAGTGTTTATGACCCTCCGCAGCTGTGGAGCCTGAATACCACACACTCAGGCAATATGTGAGTCCACTCTCCACCAAGGAGTGATAGAAGGCCAGCAGCAGTTTCTGAGCACTAGAGTGACAGCTTTTCAGCCTCAGCCCTGCTGTCTTAGCTACAGTAGTTTATTGTAGAGAGCTCTAGTTCACAAGGAGGATCCTAACATAGCTCTCCCTGTTCTCCAGGTGACTCAGCACTGTATGAAGTGTGAGGGTGATGCCATTCCCTGTGGAACGGTTTGCACTATAAGCAAACTGGTGTGGGTCGAAGGATGGAGGGAAGCGGTCTCTGATGTGCTGGGAGACTGATCGCTACTTCAGAGTA
>JAOXYM010000003.1:27740567-27797828 GCA_028567055.1 Leptatherina wallacei | reverse complement strand
TATATATAACCATTGGTTGATATACTGGCAATAAAAAAAACTTCCTGTATTGCAATGACAGACGTGACTGTGCAAATGCTTTTTTTCTTTTCTTCGAGGTGCATTTGCCGTGACTTCTCAGCTGTCGGATAAGTCCTTGCCAGAAGCGCCTGTCAGACCTGCTCACCTGCTCACAGGATTTGGCCAGCGTAACTTTTCACTTCTGAAAATCCAGATGCAGCGGAAAGAGAAATTTTGATCAAGGAAACCCAGTGTAAACAGGAATTACCTGTGTAGGTGTCCGTAGACCTTTAACTGAAGTGTAAAATTTCCTGACATGATTTTCAGCACGTGTAGCTGAAAAAAAAGCATGCAGCCTGTCATTATTCAGGGTTGCATGCTGCTTGTTGGATTCTGATTTTGTTAACCACTAGGGATCGTCACAGAACTTTCTGAACAACTAGTAATCGGAGTCAAAGAGTCTGATTCTGTTCAGCAGGTGGTGAATTTTTCATCTGCTGGTCTGACGTACTTACAGCCACTCTTACTGCTCTATTACGAGTTCCCAGGTATTATGTTTCATTTTTATGACACTGAAACTGCCTGAAAATGTGATTTGTTTAACTTTTGAAAGAAAAGGTTTACAACAGAAACACAAAAGATAAGAGTTTCCCAATCCTGCTGGAAATACCAGTTCAGAAAACCAATGTCTCCCCACCTTGTTTGACGTAAACAGCTAGCCCTCTCATGACCCCTTTTTTCAAGCTCACACTTCAACCATAAAGTGGTGTTTTCCTGACAGGTAGTTTAATCTGAATTAATTCTAGACAATCAGGTGTTTCAGAACTGAATGATAGGAGACACCAGGCATCTCTCCAGCTGAACTTTACTATATGTTACGCTGTCCTAAGGTTTCTCTGACCCAGGTTGAAATTAGAATAAGAGAATAATTTTATAACAAGCTAATTGATTATTGTTTATGGAGTCAGAGTGATTACTTTTGCCTTTTTATCATTCATGTTATTTTCAGGGGCTGAAAGACCAAGCTGAAGTCCCTCACCTGCCTTGGGAATGACCTGGGATTCCCCCAATGAGCTAGAAGAAGTGGCCGGACAAAGAGAAATCTGGGTTTTATCTGCTTATACTCCTGCCTCTGCCCCCCAACCTCAGGTAAACAACAGAAGATGGATAAATGGATGAAATATAACTATATAACTCCAATGTTGGCGTTCTACGTAGACCAGCTTCATTTCTGTAACTGTCATGAGGCAGTCTGTCAGTTTGATCAAAGAATCATTTTATTTTCCGTCACTGTTGCCATCACATTTGGGAATGACCCAGAGTCTCTGAGCAGGATTTAAACCAGACCCAAACTGGTTTTCCAGATCGTCACAGAATAGTTTTTAAACCTTACTGACTGTCTACAAATCCCAGAACAGTTTAGGTCCAGAATATGTCTGTGAAATGTTCAGAGTACAAACCAAAACAAAGCTCTTAGATCCAAGGATTCAGGTCAGCTAGTCCAGGTCAGAGTCCAGACCATAGTCCAGACTACAAAGGGAGAAGCAGCATTTAGCTGTAATACTGCAGATAAGTGGAGACACTTTTAAATCCAAGTTAGAAATATTTCTTTTCTCATGTGCCAATGCATGAAATCTGCATATCTTTTTACTTATCTAGACAGTTGCTTGCTTTGAATGATTCTAATTTAATCATTTCATTTGACTTTATTCAAATTATTGCACACCGTCTTTAATTATGTCTTAACATGATTTTCTCTTTATATTCTTTGATGTGCTTTTTAATGCTCCTCCTGCACCCTGCTGTAAAGCTTTTAATGTTTTATGGGAAGCACTTTGAATTGTCTTGTACATGAAATGTGCTATACAAATAAAGCAAGTCATTATTCTTTCATGTCATGTGTGAGGCATTTACTGGTCAGATGTATGTGATGAAGTGTCATCCTGTGAAGGATTCTGGCCTTCTTTCTCCAGATCGGTTCTGCTGCTTAGCAGGAAGATGGTTAGGGAGTTGTTTTGCAGTTTAGTTTCTATCCATCATTGTCTATAACTGAACACAATGCCGCTGGTAATAGAGTGGGAAGGGGTTGCTGGAGCCAATCCCAGCTGCTACTAGGTGAGAAGCAGGCGCCATCCTGGACAGGTCACCAGGGTCAACAACCATACACACTCACTCTTAGCTGAGAAGTTAGCACGTTTTTGAATTCTTTGTGGGAGGGAACTGGAGTAGCCAGAGAAAACCCATGCATGCCCTGGGAGAATAAGCAAACTCCACAGAGAAACGCCCCACCTGAAGTTCAAACCAGGAACCTTCTTTCTGTGAGGTTTTGACATCAGCTTCCACGCCCAAAAGGTCAAATTAGCTCAAGTCTGCTGACATCAAACTGTAACACTTTCTGACTCTTCATTGATTGTTAAATCTCTTTCTTTGCCTGTTTTACCTGATGTGATTAAGCTAGACCCATCTTTTTGACACAAATAGGGATCACCTAAAAATCTATTAAGTACTCAAGCCTTTTATGGCTTCTATGTGGGGAAATATGAAGAAAAATAGTGATAAAGTTTAAAATAGTAGTTTACCTGATGACTGAAAGGGGAAAAAAACAACAAGAGATGATGTGAAAATGTCTCACAATTTTAATTCTAAATTTCAATTAGGCTTCAAGCATAGCCAGACGATCAAAGACAACGTTTTATTTTTCATTATTTTTACAAAGCATCTTTATACATAGGAATAATATACATAAGATGATGAATAAAAAGAATATAATGACAGTTTTTACATAAAGTACCTTGAAAATCACAGGCACATTTAGGACAGTTTTAACTACATGGTAGTTATGTTAGTATTTGGTTCTTTATACATCCTGTGCAGGTCTCTTTACTGTCACATCTGCTGGCAAACATATCTACCTTCCAAATCTGTAGCATGTCTGTCAATGTACCTGTATTTTCAGCCTTTAATCTTTCTCTTATTCCTTTTTTTCCTTTTTTATGCATTATATTTTTGGAAATGAAAATACAAAAAAACACTATAAACTGCAACTCCTGAAAAAACCTTTAGCTAAAAGTTGGTTTATCCACATGTTGTGGATATGGATGTTTAGATTCTGACAACAATGACACTTTTCAAAGTGAAAAAGTCTGAAGTATCAAAGTTTTACATTTATATGGAGTCCCTCTTTCACTTATGCGGTTCCGCAGCATCTACAAGCTGGAAACTTTGTGCTTCACAGAGCATGTGCTTGCACACGTGTGTGCCTGTAAAATCCTTTTAAATAACAATAGAGTGAAGGTGTCTGAAGCACATGATGACGTCCAGAGGGATAGGAGGACTCAAGTGATTTCCATCCAAACGCAGGTACCTGAAGCAACACAGCAGCTGATTAACATGCGTACATAATGACCCGGACTTTTTAAACTTATCAACGCAACAACTAACTATCTGTTCCTCTTACAAAGCATGCTGCCGTACAAGTTTGTTCTGTTGAGTGCAAGTATGTGACGAGAGTGTGACCCACCTTAACATTGGCACCAGACTATTATCGCTCTGGTCGGCCTGCAGACTGAATGGGCAGATTTGGGTGCCATTGATGCCTGTCAGCAAAACAACATCATAAAAGTTAGTGTTGCCTAATATTTCACTTGATTTTGGTATAAATATTCAATCATGTTCACTTATTTAGCAAGTGTAATACAACTATGAGCCACAACATTAAATCTACTGACTAATAAAATGAGCACTTGTTAGGGTTGAAATATACAAGTATTAAGTAGCTGGTTAACAATCAGTTCTTTAAATGTATGTATAAAGTAAGAAGGATACGGATTAGCAAGCATATCTGAGTGGCTGTCAAATTCAGATGGCTAAACAACTGAATTAAATCATTTCAAAAGCAACAAGTCACGTTTGGTGTCCCTGGTATCCAGTGGTAAGTGCCTACAATCCAAGGAAGAATTGGCGATGGGGACATGGGTACTCTTGTCTCATTAATGTATTGGTCTTGTTCCAAAGAGGAGGAAACCTCAGCACAAACTACTTAAAAAGTGTGGAAGTGAACTGTAGAGCAGTAGAAGGGATCGGCTGGTGTGTGTGTGGATCGGTTAGCTATGAGAGAGATCAAGATAAACTTTATCATCCCCAAGGGGCAATTTGCTGTGCAGCCAAGAAGCACACAACACACACATACAAAGTGAAAGAATGCTGCAGCTCTGAGACACAACAATTAAACAACGGAGCTCAAAAGGCCAATGGTGGAGGAGCAAATGAGAATTTAAATCAGAAGCTGATGGAGTGTGATGCTCTGTCTGACATGAAACATTAACATTGTTGTGGTCCACTTTGACTCACGGCAGTGGTATCCCATGACGACAATGGTGTGTGTCAGTTGCAAAAGTGCTCAGGAAGAGTTTGAGCAATATGACAGGGTTCGACTTTTCCTCCAGTTTTTCCTGATCTCTATCTGATCCCACCTCAGGACTTATAAGACTTTAGGGTCCGTTGGAAAAATATTACAGCCTGATAACAGAGGACACCTTCTGGGGGTTTCTGCAGTATGTTAGTCTAAGGTTAGTGCTGCTTTGGTAGAATAAATGAAAAACTACACATCAGGCAGGTGGTTTTAACATTGTGGCTTGTTGGTGTTAATCAGTTCCACTAGTATATTAAACTATCCTCCCAAATTTGTTCCTTAACTTCCCTGCTGCTGGTTGTTGGGGAGAGACACGCAGAACTCTATCAAGGAGATGAATTAACGATCAATCTGGTCATTCTAATTAGAGGACTTGTCGAAGAATTAGTGTCAGATAGCACAGGCAAAACGAGTAGGATGGAAGGAGACCCAGAGGGAGACCCAGGACACGCTGGAGGGACTATGTCTCTCAGCTGGGCTGGAAACACCCGAGGATTCCCCAGGAAAGCTTAACCCTTTAAAGCCCAACCCAAGAAAAACTGGGGAGATAAGTATGTATTTTTTAATCTGAAGTCTTTATTTGGCCCTTAAACAAAATTTGGATAAAATTGATCTTTCTTGAGAGGTTTTTTGTTTGTTATATCTACCATTTACTATCGTATGATATATCAAAATTCTTATGCTTCCTGGCAACCATTAGGGGGCTGAACACAAGTAGCCTATCATATTTTATACTGTTTTAAAAAGAGATTAAAAATCTATTTATCAAGACTTTAACGTTCTTACTCGTTGAAATTGAGAGAGGGGGGGTGACTTGATAGATGACCAGTATAGTGTGTTTGGGTATGTATGGGTGAAAAAAGACTTGTTTTCTCTGAAATCACCTTCTATTTCGCATATATTGTCAACAAAAAGACCAAATCTTCATTCAACACCCCTCCCTGAACATCCATGAAGACCTATTGTCCAGGATTGTTGATTCTAATGAAGGTGAAATGGTTTATAACTCAGATTCTCTCCCTGCTTTAGATGTAAAAGACCCACACTTTCAAAAAGCACATATCTATATAAGAAGGACAAAAAGATGATTTACTTTCGATGCTGTTGTGGTTGAGATGCAGATGCTCCAGGTGACTGTTGAAGAGAGGAACTGCGCTGAGCTGGTTGTGGGCCAGCTGCAGGTCCAGCAGGGTGGACACATTGAACACAGCCTTGGGAACTCCTTTATCACTCAGCTGGTTGTAGTTCAGCCTCACAAACGCCAGATTAGTGAAACCTCCGAAGTAGTCTCTAAAGAAGACAACAAAACATTACAACTTTGCATGTGTGCATACTGTGCGACAATGCATGTACTGTGTACTTGCTTTGGAATGTCATCTATACGGTTTCTATCCAGGAAAAGTTGTATGAGACCACTTGGTACGCCAGACGGCATCTTCTTCAGAGTGTTATGAGCCAAGTTGAGCTGCATGAGGCTCTTTAGGTCCTTAAATGTGTTCTTCCCCAGGTCACTGTCACTCAGCTAATAGAAGACATCAAACACTTAGATTTGCACCAGAACTGCAAAAGATTGCTGCTTATGCTGAAATAACCAGTAGCTTAGAGTGGTAAGTGAGGTTCACCTGGTTCTTGTGCAGGTCCAGCAGAGTCAGGTTCTCCAACTTGCTGAGGGCGCCAGCAGGGATCTTAGAAATGCGATTCCTATCCAGACGAAGCTGTTCTAGACTTGCTGGGAGGCCTGCCGGGACTTCGTTTAGCTGGTTTTTATGTGCATAGAGATACAGCAGTGCTGGGATCTTCTCAAAAACCTGCGGAAGAGACCAATGAAGAACATTATTCGGGTTTTGTTATTATTTTGAAGTCATGGGTAATAATAGAGGAAACTCTCTGACCTGCTTGTCTATTCTTTGGATGCGGTTGTTGGCCAGATTGATCCAGCGGACCTCAGAAGCATTGCGGAAAGCGTCTGCGGTGACCTCTGAGATGTAGTTGTTCTGTAAGTACAGGTAGTGAGTTCTCAATGGGATGACTGGAATCACACGGATGTTCCGGTTCTCACAGTTGAGAGAATTTGGATAGCTTGGGGAGCATGAACACTCGCGAGGGCAGTCAGCATAGATGGAGGGAGGGCCCAGGATGGGTGGGGGGAAGTCTGTGGGCTCCTGGGGCTCTGGCTGTGCCGGTATTACAGGTTTAGGGACGATAGGCTTCCTGGTGGTAGGTGGGCGCTTGGTGGGCCTTTTCGGTCGAGGTCGCTGAGTGAACACTGCCCCCATTAGGAGGAACAGAGCCAGTGCAGAGAAGAGTCCCACACCTGCCTTCATTGTCCTGTAATGGTGCATGAAAGAAAAGTTTTGGTTTTTTTTCATGCAAAATGTACATTCATGGCATCTACAACGAGAGTGGCAGGTAGTCAACTCTCTGCAGGAGTGTGATGATCCATTTTTCCTTTCTATGATTTATTTATCTATCCCGAGAGGAGCTGGGTAGTTTTGCTTTAGGTAAAAATCTGGACGGATGTGCTGGTTTTTTGTTCAGATTGTGTGGAGAGACAATGTTCAGGGTAAGACATGTTTTAATCCTGATTTAAAAAACTAAGAGGCTACAGCATTTGTGACGTGGTAGTTTACTTGCATGAATTGACTCAGTTTTCCTGCAGATTTTACCACCTGCAGAAGAGATGTAGTCCTGTCTGGGAGGGGGAAACTGGGCTGTGTGGCTTCTTTTGGTCATATTTTGCTGTTAGATGAACAGTTTAATGGGTCATTTTTTGAACCACCATAGTTTCCTGTTAACAAGTTTAATGGTCATTAACTGGATTTGATTTATTCCAACCTGGTTTCAATATTCAACACTTTATTTTGATCGTCATAATAACGCAGTTACAAATAACAATGAGATGTCATTTGAACATTCCAATACTGGCAAAAAAAAAAAATATATATATATATGTCATATACATAATGTCATAGACAACCCAGATATAATGAGGACATATTGTGTAAAAACAGGTACATGTACAACAATATACTAGCACAATATATCAATGTATTTTTTGTGTATATTAAGCGTCACCCCTGTCCTTTTTAAAAAAAAAAAACAACAAAACTTATAAAATCTTTTCTCCTTGACTGTAGTTTATTCCTATTTAGTTTTCTTCTTTGACTCATATGTTGTTAGTTGACTTTCTGTATTTTTGTAGAAAAACAACTCCTTCCCTTCTAAGGTCTGGCCTGCTTTCTTCACCTATTAAATTGCTTCTTTATCTATTGGTATAATAATATAAAGCTTCAGTTTTTTCTAGATTCTGCATATTGAGTATCACTTGGTCTGTTTATTTAATCAACATAGATGACTTTAAGAACAATAAACTACATAAGCTGATTTAATCTGCCTATGTTTGATATTTCCTATGAAAGTTACTCTCATCGTGCCTGTCTTTTTCTATCATTAATTGTGATCTGTTCTGAATTCTGGGGTCTCTGGTGCTGCTCTCCTGGCCTCTGGTCTACATGTAGAAGGACAGGAAGGTCTAAATGAGAACACAATTTGCTTCTGTAATAGTAAATGGCTATAATCATCTTCATGCCTACACTGGTACTGAACTGTGACTCTCCGAAAACCTGTATTCTCTTGTTCTTCTTCTTCAGGGAGAGTAGATGGCTGGGACTCTTACCCATCATTATCTTCATCATCTGTGCACCACACATGTCTGCTTTACTATCAGTCTTCCTTAGTTTCCTTTTTGTCCCAGCAATCCCACTCCTCTCAACAACTGCCAGGCTACTTAACTTATCCTTACTTCTCTGGTCTTTTTCCACCATTCTACTTATTCTCTCTGCTTTAGCCAGCTTCTGATACTTGATGATCTAAACCTGTTAAAACACATCACAAACAGAAATGTTATGATGTCAAAGTTACAAAACTTAATTCACTTTTTCAGTTTATACATATGGAAGTTTGAGCATATCTTGATAATGGATGTGTTTTGCCTCGCCACATCCTCCTCCTTTGCAGTGACAGTGGTGCATGACTTCAAGTGGTATCGCTTTATTGTGGCTCATAGCACCACTCCTGCAGCTGATGGTGTGGTGGAGAGTTGATAAATTGGCTGGTTTTTAATAATGAAACTCATACGACCTTAAATCTTATGTTCAGTCGCAATATGCTGAGGCCCAGTGAGATGGTTCCTAAGAGTATAGGGAAAGAAACAAGTGTTTGCTTAATCTGATTAAATTCAAGAGAAGGAGGATGGGCTGATGCAGGAAATTGGTGCTTTTGAGAAAAAAGGAGAAAAATAAAGGCTCTATTGTCAGGACTGGTCCACAGGGACAACTGTAGCAGAGAAAACTGCGTGGAAGGTTAAAGCACTTTGATCCACAGAGAGGCCTGATGGAAACTTTATTAAATCCCATTAAACTCTGATGGCCCCAGTGTGTGTTGAAAAATAATGCGTAAAAGGTTGCTGGCTGCTTATATCCAGGAATCTCTGCTTTGATGGTACACAGACTCCTAACTAGTTTTCATTTCCCCAAGAGAACAGAGGAGGGATGCTCTTAGATGTGCACCGTAACTGATGACATTTCAATATATATAAACAGACGTAAGAAGAGAATCTTCCTTTCAGACCGCTCTGACTGGATCTGTTCATCCTGAAGATGAACGTATATGCAGTAAATAATCTCTGCACAGCCCCCACATTAGCCCTCAATCATAAATGCACAGATAGTTACTGTTAACTTTTGTCTGCTTCGGAAAGCTGCCCCAGCTGATAAAGATCACGTATAAATCACAGGGCAGGAATGAGGCTCAGATACAGCCTCTATGCCTGAAAAAACAGATCTGAACTTTCCTCTGTCAGTGTTCCCTGGTGCTGCCCTTCCCTTTCCCTCTCAGAGCCTCGCAGCTCTTCGTTCAAAACCAGAACCAGCTTTCTTTCCCCTCATGCTGCTGTAACAACCAAAGATTCTGGCAAACAAAGACTTGGTGTCAAAGATGGCTGATTCATTGGTGTGTTATTTGTGACCCTGGTAAGTAAATCTGACATATTTACATAAGAATTAGACTTGTGGCAGAACCTAAATGCATCCATCACACGCGGCACATGTTGCTAACTATCTGACCAAACAGTAGAATTTAATCTAAATGAAGGGTGAATGTGTCCAAACTGCTGACTGAGCTATTTGAATAGACTTTAAAGCATCAATTTGGCACAATCCAAATAAATATTAGGTTTATATAACTAATAAGTGGGTGTATGAATATGTCAGCTGTTGTTCACAATGTCAAGAATGCAGCTGATACAATTCTGCTTGAAAGCTTAGTTATTTATATAAGTTTCCATGTTGTCTCATCATTCGTGGTTTTCTGTGTTTCTGAAGTTAAAAGTCAATAAAACTAAAATATTCAAAGGTATAATAATAATAATAATAATAATAATAATAATAATCATCATCATCATCATCATCATCATCATCATCATCATCATCATCATCATCATCATCATCATCATCATCATCATCATTGATGCAGCCATCACACAGAATACAAAGTTTTTGCTATGGCAGCTGACTTTAATAACCATGCATTTAAGCTCTTTTAAAGTTTGAAGGAGTTCTTTTAGCAAAGGCAGATTTAATCTCTCCCAAAAGGTTTTCAGTGGTATTTAGGTCAGGACCCATGGTAGCCAGTTTGAACCAGTTAATCTTTTCTTTCCCCAGCTGATTTATGTTGTTAAATGTGTGCTGCAGTCACAGTCATGCTGAATGACCCAACAATTTGGCTCAAACTTGGTTTTCTGGCACATTGTTGTACATGTTGTGGTCTAAACTGGTTTAGTAATCTTATGATTTGATCGTTCCATCTCTTACTTACTGCCTCCAGAACCAGAACCAGCAAATCAACCCCACAGCATAACAAAACCTTTGCTATGTGTTATTAGGTACTGAATCCTAAATATGGTATTTAATCAATTTCCTGATAATTTCTGTCTTTCCGTCTGTCATGGTGTCCTTTATGGAGTCCTGTCCAAGTGAAACCTTAGTCCAGATTGCTCCGGGTCAGACGTTCACTAGATGTCTTTTGTTTTTCCAAATTCTTCAGAGACTCTTACTGAGTTACTTCTAAGCACCATGTCTTATCAGGCTTTATGATTAAAACTTTTTAGTTACATTATGAGCAACTGAAACGTGGCTTCCAACATCATTGGTGATTGGCACCTTTTCTTTGGAACAATTTTTTCTTCATCATTGTTTGAAATTGGAATCAATGAGATGGTTTTTGTTTAAAAAAAGCATGTATTAACTATCCATCCATTTTCTGTACCTGTTTAATCCTGAACATGGAGCCTATACCAGATCACTGTCATCGTGCTTTTGGACTGTGGGAGGAGGTGGGAGTACCCAGAGAGGAGTGATGATAAATTAATAACAAACTCCTGCCCAGATCTTACCTGCTTCTTGCGATTCTATCATTGACCATTTTAATATAAAACTTAAATCAGCTTTTGACCCGGCAGCTCCAATTAAGACAAAAACATTAAGAGTCAAATTCAGAACACCATGGAGAAACGAGGAAATTAATGAGTTAAAAAAGGAGCTGCAGGAGAGCAGAGAGGAAATGGAGAAAATCTAAACTTACTGTCAATCATGAAATGTTTAGGAAACAACTCAAAACTTACAATAACACAGTAAAACAGGCAAGAACACTCTACTTCTCAAACCTCATCACAGATAATAGAAATAATCCAAAATTACTTTTTGATATTACTTTGATATTTTGATAAATACAGATTTTAACAGGTCCTCCATTCCAGCATCAGACGCTGTATGTGAGGACTTGGCAGACCACTTCAGAAGTAAGATCAATGCTATTATATCCAACCTTTTATCTCAGCGTAAAGTTGATTTTAACAGATCTGAAGCATTGTTTTAGGAAACACTGTAGAGTTTTGTCCTGCTTGATGCAGAGATGCTTGGTCAAGCTTTCTCCCAGCTAAACCCAACAATCTGCCTTTTAGACCCTATTCCCACGTCGCTCTTAAGAAATTTTTATGGTTTCTTTGAGCCTGAGCTTTTAAATATGGTGAACTACTCTCTTCAGACGGGTGTTCAGCCTTTCAAATGGCGATGGTGATGTCCCTTCTGTAGAAGAGTGGTTTAGATCCAAACATTCTTGATAATTACTGACCTGTGTCCAACTTGCCAATTATAAGCAAAATGATAGAAAGGGCTGTTTTTATTCAATTGCATGAGTTTTTGTATGAAAACAATATTTTAGAAAAATGTCAATCTGGTTTTAGGACAAACTACAGTACTGAGACGGCCCTTTTAAAGATTAACGACCTTAGATGTAACTTGGACTCACAGAAACTTTCTGTCCTGGTTCCTTCGACATAGTAGATCACCAGATTTTATTACACAGACTGAGGAGTCTGGTGGGCCTCTCAGATACTGTTTTAAAATGGTTTTACTCCAATCTCACAGATCGAAAAATTTTTGTAAGTATGGATGCATGCTCCTCAGGAATTTATGAAATGATATGTGGGGTTAAAATTACAACATCTTAATCCTTCTAACTGTGTGAGGAATCTGGGTGTCCTTTTTGACTCTGAGCTGGACTTTATTCCACACATCAGAAATGTAACAAAGACAAGACTTAATCATCTTAAAAACATCGCCAGAGTCCGCCTATTTCTCTCTCTTGCCAGAATCCTAATGCATGCTTTTATTTCTAGTAGAATAGATTATTCTAATGCCCTGCTCTCTGGTCTTCCTAAAAAGAGTACTTCTAGTTTACAGTTACTCCAGAACTCAACAGCACAAGTTCTGACAAGGACTACAGGGCGGGAACACATTACACCCATTTTAAAATCGCTGCATTGGCTCCCCGTGCTTTTCAGGATTGATTTTAAGGTTCTTTTGATGGTTTATAAATATCCTAATGGTCTCGGGCCTTCTTATTTAACTGACTTGCTTTTAAATTGTGAACCCTCGCGGACCCTGAGGTCCTCTGGTACTGGCCTTTTGGTCGTTCCTAAGGTCAGAACTAAAACGTAAGATGAGGCCTCCTTCCATTATTATGGCCCTCGCCTGTGGAATGGCCTGCCAGAGGGCCTCAGGGCCGCAGAGACTGTACATGTTTTTAAGAAGATGCTCAAGACCCACCTTCTTATCTTAGCTTTTAACTGAGTTTTATTTGATCTTAACCTATTCTATTTGATTCTATTTACTTCTTTTTATCAAATTTGATTATATTTATTCATCTATTTTTAGCAAATTATTCTATGAAATTATTTATATGTATTTTTATTATTGCTGCTTTTACTCCAGTGTTTTCCTTATGGGGATCTTCCATGCTGGGGGCTTTGCCTGCCCGGTCTGGGAGTTGTTGCCATGGTGATCGCCCCTATCTGGGTGGTGGGAGGGTCCTGTGGGCCCGGTTGGGGTGGTTGCTGTGGCGGCGACCTCTCTGCTGGACATGGGTGGTCTGGCCCCCGGTGTGGAGGATCCTAAAGATATCGTTTCCTCACTGCAGCGTCAAGCCAGATGTTTTGCTTTTATTCTGCTTATTGATTTTATCTTACTTTCAATTAAGAGACAGAAGTGAAGGAGTTGTGTTTATGTGTGTTTGTTTTGGTGTGGGTGTATGATTGTGTGTGAAAGAGAATATAATGAGAGTGTTTTTAATCACAATGATATATTTTGTACTATGAAGGCTTGTTTTATTCTATATGCAGTATTTTTATGTAAAGCACTTTGTGTTGCCTCTGGCATGAAAAAAGCGCTTTATAGATAAAGTTTGATTTGATTTGATTTGATGCATGTGTGGGGTAACATGCCCTCTACACAGCTGAGATTCAAATACTAAAATATTTGTGCCCACCGTAGACCAGTTTGACAAACCAAAGGTGTAGTTGGTATGCTAGTCTACATCTGTTAACCCATTATTAACAGTCATGAGGTGGCAACGTATTCTTAGCATGTAGTTTGGTCTTGGGTCTGTGTCCACATGGCACTGTGTCCCAATCCATGAATTGTAAAATGTTTGACCTCCCAATCCTGTATTTTTAACTCCTGACTATTAAGTAAGAAGGTAAGTAAATTAGATCTATGCCGCATTTTTCACAAATAAAAATAAAAAAGTGTCTTATACTACAAAACAATATAATAGAATAAGACATCAAATACATAAAAAGACAGTAAAAACTTGAACACATGAATACACACTGTCATAAAAACCCTCATGTGACTAAAAGCCTGCCTGAATAAAAAGTCTTAAACTGCTTCTTAACCGGTTGGTACATGACTCCCTGTGGGCGGGACATGACAAATAATTACTGTATATTCTACTCATTCTCCCTTCCAACTACCTACATAATACTTAATAATATTTGAATGATTTATACCTTTCCAGGCTACGATCATAAATGTAGATTCAGCAAACACTTTTATCTGACAAGTTGAAAAATAAAATTTATCATTGAAGCCATGCTGTTCTCCAGTAACCGATGATACTGCAACAAAAATGGTCCTGTTACATCAGCAAGGGTCCAGTAAAAGTAGTCCAGTAAAACAGTTGGTCTTTTATCCATAAAAACATGTTTTCGGTAAAAATGGAAGGATTTTAAGGGGTTAAAAGAATCATTAGAGTCCTAGCATATTAAAGAGAGAGGCAGCAATCTGCAGAGCTTTTGGCATTGCTGGCTGAAGGGATCAGTACCCTCTGGTCCAAAAGTGCACATGCATACCTGCAAGTGACCAACCTGACCGCAGAGCTTGGGCTGGTGAGAGGAGATGGATAAGGCCAGAGATGTAAGGAGGAAGATGAACATATAGAGCTTTAAAACCGTTTCTAATCGGATGTCTACAATGATGCTGCAAAATTGTTGAGTCAAAGATGACTCCTAAGTTCCTTATCTGGAGGTAATCGTCACTTAATCACTGTTTGATGTTGATCAAGCAGTCAGTAAAGGAAGAAAGTTTATGCAGCTCAGAGGCTTTGAACATACGATACAACTGAATATCATCAGCAAAGAAATGATACGATACATTGCTGAGCTGCCTACATACGTAAGAGGGAGAATGTACCAGAAAAACAGAATCAGGAGCACAACCATTAGTGACTGAAATCCAAGCAGAAAGGTAAAAGGTTAGTAGAAGACATTGGAGTGGGCGTAAAGCTCCTATGACTCCTCCTTTTGCCTCCCTTGTAGCTCCTTATAAGCCTTTTTAGCCAAATCAGTGTCAAATATCTACAAAGTCCCATGGCAAGATATCAAACATCTAAGTTGATGGACACAGCGAGACATTGATGCACAGTGCTTGGCAATGCCACCTCAGGCCTTTCTATGTGGAGCTGTTCTCCTTGTGCTTCCTCCCACAGTCCAAAAGGAGGCATGTTAGCTTAACCGACTTTTCCGAATTGACACATGGTCACTGTGTCTTGTCCAGGTTTGCCTCTTTGCCCCCAGTGGAAACTGGGATAGGCTACGACCCGCCCTTGACCCTGAACTGGTTAAAGTGGGGATAAAAAATGGATGGATGGAAATAAGCCAGGAAAAGTTAGCTATTGTAAAAATTCTTTCACCTTTACTGATAAACTTCAGGGTTTCACACTGCAGACCTATGATATGGTCTGTCACAGGATTAAAGATAATTTTTAAAATGTATTCGGATTATAAAAAGCATGCAACCATTTCAACATATTTAAGCTTTGACAGAATACTGTTTGTAGCTGGAAATCATAGTAGCAGTCATTATTTTATCTGAACAACAGCTGCATGTACCGCTCTAGATTTCATATCAACATAAATTAACCCATCTGACACAGCATCCACATATAGGGCATGTTAATGTAATGTTTCATCCAGCATTAAAAAATGTCCCTCCTCTAGTTATCAGCTTTTTAATAAGAGTCTCTGTCCATATAAGAGTTTTTCCAATCCTTTGTTTTGTTTTGGCAGAACAAAGTCATTCCTTTCACCGAAATCATGAAAACAGTTTTGCCAAACCTCTTAAAATAGTTTTGAATGAGAGTCATGTCATGCACAGCAGAATTGAATCATCTGACTCTGATATCTGAAAGAATGTGTGACTGAACGCCACAGTTGCACACAACTTAATGTCTGTTAGATCAAAGTTTTTAATGTATTTAAATTTTAACTATATACTGAATTCATGGGAATATTTTTGAAAAGGCAGAAGAACCACAATGCTACACTCCTCTGTAGACCCCAGGCTTCTAAACTATTCCTTCCACTCTGCAAAGTTTATTAGTTTAGTTAGTTTAGTAGTGAAATCCAAGTATAACATAGCAATTGAGCACTTTTTTTATTGTTTTAAAAATCCAAATAGTTTTTTTTCATATAAACTTCCAGAATATTCATTTTCATTTTTGCTATTTAGTCAACACCCACATAGAAGTAGGATTCATCTGAGATCACAACAGAGTCCAGCAGTAAAACCTTGTAAATTAAATATGATTTAACTAGTCAAAGCTAATTGTATTGCATTTCATTTTTTTTTTAAACTTTATACAGTGACAGCTCTCTTCAATATCTGGTAGATAAAGCTGAAATCAAGATGAAGATGTTGCAGAGAAAAGTAGCGTCACAGCATGCAGCAGCTCCCCGGAGGATAGAGCCCCACTTAGTGTGGCGAGGTGTTTCTATAGAAACACTCCAGCATGGCTCAGCTGTAATTTTGCCAGGATTCCCCCTCAGTCCATAAACACTTCCCTCTCTGACTGTGTCCTCTTTCATTTGGACACACAAACACACTCCTGCCTACGTTCTCATCTTATTGATCAAACCACATCAAAAACAGCCTGAAAACAACAAATAAACTTTTTTACCTGCCTCTGGTACCTGCCCTCCTTTGTCAAGTCCCAAGTTAGTGTCTCTCCTCTTCTCTGCCTCTCACTTTTTTTCCTACCCCTCCCTCCTTCTCTCTCTCTTCTCCCGTTTCTTCTTGTCCATAACCCGTCCCTCCCTCTTTCTCTCTCCTCTGGTGGACCGTCCTGCCTGTTGGGTTTGTTCCCTGGCTTTTTTCCCTCTGAAGGTCACAGTGGTTCTTTCTTCCCCTCTGCTCGGCTCAGATCCAGAGATATTTAATCTCAGTTCCTTCTAGAGAACTGCAAGCTCTTTCATGTGTCTGAACTGCGCCACAATTTGCTATCAGTTTGTTTTACCACATCAGAAAGTTGAGAGCATATGACTCAGAAAAGACAGAAAAAACACACTGCAGCATAGATATGTTTTAATGTTGACATCTATGCACAAGCACATATCAGATGTCTTTAAAAAAAAATTAATATTGGAGCTGTGTTAGGAAAAGTCCAGCTGTAATTGTGCCTTTTCTCTGTATCCACCCACGTTGACAATGTTTAGATGACTGCACACAAACCCAGACATGTGCTTTTCATTAGCAGCATCTTCCCAGTGACTCCATAGCATCTTTTTCTACATCTATCAAATGTCCAGGAGATTTTTTTCTTTCCCCCCATCTAGCCGAAGTAAACTGAAACAGTGTGATAACTGAGGTCCAGCTGAGGCTGAAGGGTGTTGTGGTGGGGCTACAGGAAGTGGGGCTTAGTGGCACTGTGATGAATAAAGTGTAGTGTTGTGTGTGCATGTGAGTGCTAATATGTCACTAGGGGTTTGGAGGTGGACATGTGTTTGTTGCACTGCATTCCTGCAGCGTGAGCAGTGGCCAAGCGATAATGAGGTAAACATATGTGGCGATCAGTTTCTAATACACATGTACACACGTCTCTTTGGCTTTCCTTACATTCATAACCTCTCAAACTACACTCCAGTCATTACTCAGCTAGTCGTCAGGTTTGTGGTTCTGATCTCAACCTGGCCAAACATCTGGTCGAGACTGGTTCTAGCTGAGAAAGGAAAATAGATTTCAAGAAATTCAGCACAAAATAGGGTATAAATAACCAAAAGTGCATGAAGCTTTTTGGGTGTGTGCTTATTCTCGCTGTGCTACCATTTAAAAGGAAGCAGGAAAGTTATTAAATGACTCAGCTCCTCTGATCAACAGCAGTGACTTCATCTCTGTGTAAAAGATTTTTATTTTGCACCACCTTCAAGGATGACATCATTGGAAATGGCTAGTCATTGGTGCATGTTTTATGTTTTTTGTATTTTGTGTCGGTCATTTTTCAAATATAATACCAGAAATTAATTTTAAACCATGCAGAGAAAATCATTGCATGGCAGGTGTCAAGTTTTTTGCACCTGCTACTGTTTGGACGTCTAATGTAAAAGACTCGATCTTCGGCTGTGTTGCTTTTTGCCATCGCTGCCATTTGCTGCAAATAAGAAGCACAAACAACAAAAAGAGAGGCTTTCCAGAAAATTCTACCAGTTGCCTGTAGGGAATCACAAACTTCCTATTAATAATTGTTTATAGTGTAATTAATGGAAATTTATCACAAAAAATCACACCCCAAACATTTGGATGCTTTGTAAAATGTAAATGGAAACATAATCCAATGATATTTAAGTCTCAAAAGCTAATATTCCAGCAGAATACAGAAGATATATCAAATGTTGAAAGTGATAGATTTTACTATGTCATTAAAAGGATTATCTCAACTTGAAAATGATGGAAGGCACATGTTTTGAAAAAGTTGGGAAGGTGCAAGGAAAAGCTACAAAAAGTAAAAATGTTTAAAAAGAAACAGCTGGAGGAATACATTCAACTAATTAGGCTAATTGGGAAGGGGAGAGTAACATGATGGTATATAACAGAAGCACCCAAGAGAGGCAGAGTCTGAAGGCAGTGGTTCAACAGTCTGGGGGAAAAGAAACATCTACAAATTGTGGAACAATTTCAAAATAACGCTGTTCAGAATATTCTACAATCTACCGTACAAAATATCAGAAGTTTCTGAGAGCCTGAAGACGTCTTTGTGTGATGGTGACATGCCTGAAAATCTGTTCTGGATGCCTGCCCTCAGGCAGCATGGTATTAAAAGCAGGCACAGTTCTGTCATGGAAATAACTGCATGGGCCTGGGAACACTTCCAGAAATAATTATCTGTGAACATAGCTCCCCCATGCCATCCACAAATGCAGGGTATAGCTCTGTCATGCAAATAAGAAGTCCTGCAGAAGGGCAGTCTTCATCTGGGCCAAAGTTAATCTGAAAGTGACAAAGTGAAAAAACAGTTTAAGTTAAAAAAATTCTTTGTTAAGTTTAAAAAGTTTTAGAGCAACATATGCCTCCCATCCACAAATTATTTTCTTGGATTATTAAAGAAAAAAAACAAAGAAAAAGAACATGCTAGGCCTCATACTGCATATATTACAACAGATGGTGTCACGGTTTCATAGTGGAAGAGTCCAGGTGCTGGACCGGCCTGCATGCAGTCCTGACTTTTCACCAACTAGAAACATTCGGTGTTTCATGAAGAACAAAATACAACCAAAAAAAGACTCAGAGCTTTTGAGAATCTGACAAAATTCCTCTCTAAAACGTCCAACACCTGGTCTGCTCCAGTTTCCAAACATTTACAGACTATTGTTAAAAGAAGAGAGGATGCTGCAGTACTTCATACGGCACCGCTCCAACTTTTTTGAGACAAGCTGCTGCCATAAAAAAAGTAAATGAGCTCAAATTTGCCATGGAAAAGTAAAAGACCTCTTTTTTTCATCATTTCATGTTTTCTGTGTTCTATTGTGGATAAAATACTGATTTATGAGCTTTACAATTCATTGACTTTTGTTCTAATTTACACTTTACAGCAGCCCAACTTTGTTAGAATTTGTGTTAAACTTCACAGAGCAGACACATGATGTAAGAAGAGACTTAGAAATGCAAATAACAGTTTGAGGATTTAGTCAAAGGGAAGGTTAGATTATTAGATTGACCATTTACCATTTATCCTTCAGCTCCTAATTGAGCAGGTAGGCAGGTACTATGTGCAGCAGAGACAGAGTGGGAGAACTCTCGCTTGATTTATAAACTTAGTTCATAGTTGTCTATATCGTCCAAAAGTAATTAGGAAACATTTATATAGCACAGACAGCAATGAACAAAAAAGTAAAAATGGAATGTGTTTGATTCTTGTGGCTCACATGTGTGTGTTGTGCTAACTTTCCAAGTGCTCCTCCTCCTGTTAAGTGGTGACCTCTTCCAGCCAATCAGTGCCTGGGAATGGCCTGCAAAAAAAGCTGAGAATCTACACTTCTGGGCCTTTTGGCCATTTGGCATCATACCATAATTTTCTTGTGCAAGCCGAGGTTTTTGGTTTTATCTGTTTGTTAGGATTTATGCTTATTATCTTTAGTTTTCCAGATTGGCTTTTGCAGGGGAAAGCTGCCATTTTGTTTTCCTTGGGGTTGTTTTTTCATGTTTATGTTAAAGTTAGGGTAGTTCAGAGGTAGGTTTGTATTCTCTTGTTTTTGAGGTTAGGTAAGTTGTCCTTTTTATTAGCTTTTTATTTTTTAGTTTGGGGTGTTCTGTTTGTTATGTATGCCTTGGGTCTCCCTGACGCTATTGGCCCTCCTGCATTTTAACTGCCAAACAAACCTTAAATGAGACGTAACCTTAAGACGGTGTCCTCATTGGCAACATCTGGAGTTGTGTTACTCTCTTGTTCCCCCTAGACCTGCCTCAGGGGTGTAAGATTATAAAGACTATATAAAAGCTGAGAGTCAACAAGTTTAAATGATGTCTGTAGGTGGATCACCATCTCCATTATCCGAGGCACCTAAGTTCAAGAGACACAAACCCTGTTTAGAGAAAAGTTGTGACCTGGACTAAAATGTAAATATACTATGATAGGCAACCATTTCTATCTGAAAAGGTGGCAAACACAATCTTTTAAAGACAATATGCTTCAACAAGATAGAGTGATGATGAAGGGTAGCATGCCGGACAGGTAAAACATTGGTAAGAACTTTGAATGAGCCTACTGCAGTTAAATCCAAGTAGTGGAGGTCTTGGTCACAACTTTCTTCCGTCCTTTTAGGGGAAAGACCCCAAATACCGAAGGTATAAAAGGCTCATTCTGGGTTGATCACAACTATTCCTTAGATAGGAAATATTTTTTTTACTGATTGGATTGTATAAACACAGTTATAAATTGGAGGATTTGTTGGATCACAATGAATTGGTTTGAATTGATTGTGTCTGTAAAATGCCTTCAGATGACTTTAATGTGATTTGGCACAATGCAAATAAAGCTGAACTGAACTACTAGGATCCTTCTGAGGCACTAAAGACTGGCTGAAAAATTGAAACTGCTTCTCATGAGTTCATGCTTGGCTAATTGTTGCTTTTAAAATTGGACTTCTACAGAAAGGAACAAGAAGCAGGTTTTCAGTCTGACACGCACAGTATGAGAACAGACTGGTTGATTGTGATTCTTAAACTTCTCATACTTGCCGAAACATTATCACCATACAAACCCCCAGAACCAGAGGTGATGCTCTGCTTTATTGATGTGTATCAACTTGTTTTCTCCGTCAAAAATCTGCTGCTGTGGTCCTTTACATAAAACATTAAAAGTATTATAAATGGCTCTGATAAAAGGAATGCAATATATCTGAATCTTTTTGTTTTTCTAAATATACATAAATGATATAAACTCATTATCACTGTCTCAGTCGAATGTTTATAGCCCTGCGTTTGAGGACAACACTGAGGTGACACACAAATACAGTATATATATAATTTTACAACCTAGAAATTGACCCACCTTTTGAGATGCCTTATCTGTCTGAGCTTAAGCAACTAACCATTGAGGATGAAACTGTGGAGTTTGGTTGTTCATGTGGAAACTAAGTCACATGGCCTGTGGAATGTAAGCGCTTGGCATGCAGCGTTTAGATACACAAAGAGGCTGGAGAGAGATACTGGAATGTTAGTGCCCTTTTTATGCAGCGTTGAATTCAACCTGTTGATTCAAGATAGGAGATGCATGTTTATAGTCTGAAACCTGCTTTTACCGCAGGAAACCTTTAAGCGGCCGTGCTCCTCGGTACTATTACACATAACAGCAGCTGTTTTTCAAGCAGATGGAGAGACAGGCAGGCTCGGGCTCGAGCCCAAAATGACTCGCTTGTGTGTGTGTGTGTGTGTGTGTGTGTGTGTGTGTGTGTGTGTGTGTGTGTGTGTGTGTGTGTGTGTGTGTGTGTTTATAATAATCTGAGAACTTTCCAAGAACGGTCTGTTCTGTCATCTACAGAATGAATTGGATGATTGAACTGTTTGGTTTTGAAGGAGTTGCATATGAGTATGAGCCAGAAATATTCCCACATTCAAAGGGATATGAGTATTTTCTCCAAGACTTGCAGAAGAACTTCTAACATGTTTTACTGCTGCAGCAAGATGATTAAGCATCCTGCAAGTACTGTGCACACATACATACATAGTCATTCTGGTATTTTCTCATAGAAAATAAAGTCACATACTGAATTTTTTTTTCCAATACTACAAATTAACCATCTCATAAATAGTTCTACAATTAAAGAATTACCCATAACATTCACTTCATGTGAAAATGACAACAGTTAAAAAAGACAGGGAGCTTGCCAATTAGGCCAGGAAAAACGTATACTAATGAGGAAACAGTTGTATTTGTCATGTAATTTTGTGTGCTTCCTGAAGTGTTATTGTGTCTGTGAAATGGCTGCTATAGTACCGAACACCATCTGTTGCTGTAGGTCCCAAAGAGCAGCGGATGAGACTGACGTCATTTCATGATGGAGCCATAATGTGCGTGCTATGAACCGACAAATATTTCTCAAATGAGTTAAGCAAGTCCTCCAAAAAGAAACCACCTGTACAGTGGACACTTCCAAATTGAAGCTCATCCATCATTCATGAAATCAAACATTGTCCTGCCCAGACAGGCTTCCCTTCATTTACAGTTTACACCAATCGGACCAGCTTTTGTTATATATGATATGGTTCATCTACTCCGTGGAATGAATTACTTAAGCTTTGTCTTCTCAGATATAATATCCTGAGAAGTAGGGGAAAAAATTTTATGTGAAATTTAAAGTGAAGCTTTCCCTTCAGCATGTTCTTTTGTGAACTGCATAGTGGTGCACAGCTTGGTGGGCCTTTGTTCATGTTCTCACCATGCTGTAGGTAAGCTGGCTTCCTTCCACAGTCCAAAAAAATGCATGTGAAGTTAATTATTGATTCTAAATTCACTTTAGGAGTGAATGTGAATGTACATGTTGTTTAACTTGTTTGCTTCTGGGTTGGCCTTGTGATGGGCTGGTAACCCATTCTGATTCCAGCCCCCTGTGACACCTGAATTAGATGATATGGATGCAGGAAATGGATGATGTGCTTTGGTTACTCTCACCTGTGGTTGTTTGAGCTGCATTGCTTCTCATGAATGTATGACACAAGACAAGTCTTTTCAAATTCACTTGCAGAAGGTGGAAGTTTAAGTTGTGGACTCGCACTCTGGACTTGTGACTTTACTACTTTGAGGGCAGCCCTGGTTGCTAACTTTCATGTGCAGGAAACATAAAGCATTCATTACGCTTATGCTGGCAGTGCAGTTAAATGTGTTTGACATCGCAGGATTAAACTTTTGAAATAATAATAATTAAAAAAAAGATCTACATTTGGATTTTCTCCTTGAGATTTAAATATCACATTGTTATAAAAAATCTATAATACTGCATATTGTTAAAAATACATATACAAATTAGTTTTGAAGTATTTTCCAATATCTTCAGATAAACCTAGTCAGGATGTTTAATCACAAAGAAATGCCTCATCTTCCGTATGTCATTCATCTATGTTCTGTTTTTTATGCAAATATGGACATATGCTGTGGAACTTTTCTTTCCCCTCCAACTCAACACAAAAACTGTATACAACCACATAGTATCATATCTTCTAACTAAACATTTACCTGCCCCCCCCCTTTTTTTTATTTGAATTCAATTTTTTCTTTTGTTTTGTTTCTTGATTGTCTCCTGTTAATGTGTCACTTGCTTTCACAATAAAGATAAATCAAATAAATGAATGCCTCTTAACAGTTCAATTTAGACAGCGGAGAGTAATCAGATTACTGAAAATAGTTAATATAAGAAATACTTTTTTGGCATTTAGTTCAGACTTCTAGTTCTGTTCTTATTTTTTCCTCCCTCCACACTTTAGTTGGATGTGTCTGGATTTGGTTAGTGATTTCTAATTGATCACAGAAGTTTTGGGGGGAGAACACGTCTCCAGTGAAAAGGAAAATCTCCGTATCAACAGTGTATTGCTTATTATAGCCTTTACACATTTGAAGAACAAAATCTTTGTAGCAGAATAAAACCTTTTTTTTTGTGGTGTAATACATCAAATTCACACGTGATTTGCTTTCCTTCATGATATTGATAATTCAACTCCTGTTTGTGCAGGCCTGTCAAGCTTCTCATTATTAGGATGCGCAGTTAGTTCAGGACCCAAACACAGGTTAGCACAAAAAAAAGGTTTTATTAATCCAACACAAAAAGGCCAAAAGGTGGATATATAAAAACTAAAGGAAGCACCAAAAGGTGGTGAGGAATGAGTCCAAACCAGGGTTACCAAAGAGTGCTTGGAATGAGCCATAAGGGACCGCGGGCACACCGGCGCATTGGGCGGTAAGGCCATAAGTCAGAGCTGGAACCTGGCTGGAGGGCTGAAGAACTGAAGGAGGAAGGCAGATTATATAGAGGCACTGATAAGGCCAAAGGGAGACAGGTGTGGATGATAACACAGGTGAGGGAGATCAGCTCTGACTACCCACTCATCCCTCCTTCGGCAAGCCCAGAGTGCCTGGAAGAACAAGAGAGAAATAAAACAAAGGAAAAACAATCCCTGCCAACCCCAGCGGACCCTTAGGGCCGCATCATAAAACTCATGGTAGCATGACATATTCATAGTGTTCAATGATAATAGTCTAAGTAGTTTTTTTAAACAACATGTCATTTATATCCAACAGAACAAGAATTAAACAGGTTTCTCACATTTAGGTTTAAGGCGACAGCTGTCAGTAGCAGATTTTTTATCAGCTGTAGCTAGCAAGCTAATTAAGCTAATGATGGCATCCTGCCAGGTAAACGTTACCAGCTGATTTGCTTTAAAGCAAGAGCCCTGTGAAAGTTGGCCCTAATAGTATCAAGCTCTCTCTCTCTCTGGCAGCACACTGTAACATGTTGAAACTCTAAAGCGTGACCACTTTCTTTGCTGTTACCTGGAATAAATGTCTCTTCTTCAGAAAAGACTCACTATCTTGCTGTTTGTATGGCATTTTTCCATTAATTCTAAGAAAAAGGCTGGAAATGTTTGCACAGATGGACTCTTTCAGATAAGGAAACACAAGTTTATCATGCCAACATGCATTATAAGTTATGAAGAATTGGTGGTGCTGCTGCTTTACCGCAGTGTGTCTGCGTTTTTGCACGTGTTCATGTTGTCTTAGGTAAGCTGCATGTGTTTCACATATGAGGTAGCGTTGCTGCTCCTGTGTTAGAGAAGGAATGTCGGATATAGATTCCATAAAATGTTGGACTCTCCTTTCTCACGCAAGACTTATCGTTCACCCATACATGAACGTTCAACGTGGACCCCCAATTCCACATCTAACACTTTTAGTCATCCAGAGAAAGCTGCCCCCACCTCTTAATGTTCAGTCAGGGGGATAATTAAAGTGCTGCTTGGATAAATAAAATGGGAAAACCATAATCATCAACTTTACGCTAAGTTATATTGAAATGTCAGCTGGCTGAGAAAATGTCTAAGTGGTGCACAGATGAGGGACTTTGGGAAAACATTAAGAACTCAAATTTTTCAACCTTCCTTTTCAGTATCATAACGGCAAAATCTATTTTACTGAAAATCTTCTATTATGTTTTATCACGCTTACGGTAAAGAGAAATTAAAAACCAATGCAATAATATACTTCTTACATATTTTGGCTGATGTTTTTCTTCTCAGTAAGAGAAAAAAATTTCCATATTTCTGAGGACTATACTGTAAACTGAACAAGTCTTGCCTGGTTTAAAATAAAGATTTGTTTTCTCTTTATGTTGAAAAATTTGTAGAGCAAAAAAAAAAGAAGAAGCTCTTTTTAAGACCTGATAGAAAAGATAAGACACCACATTCAGCCATGTGTGTTTATGTGCTGACTGTATGTTTAATGAGAGGGTTGGAGGTCTTAGTCTTGCTTGTAAACAGGCCTGTAAATGTAACTAATTGCTTCCTCAGTCATAGCCAAAACCACAAGTGCCATACAAATCTGTGTTGCACTTAGAAGTGATTTCCCTGTCTCAGAAACAACAGCTCTTTGAGAGCTGGGACGTCTCAGCAAAGCTGTGTGGTTTTTTTGTCAGATCAGCATGCTGAAACTGCTGGGACACTTGATTTGCAGGTCATTTATCAAGTGAAGAAGCGACAGAAACAAATAAATTAGTTGACGAAAGCAGTCGGATTTAAAATAAATCCTGCAGCTTTCCATCCAGCTTCTACTCTGAAGAGGAGTGGTTGAAATATAGCTGCGGAAACCAGGTCATGTCATGATTCTTCAGTGTCACAAATGGAATAAAAGACACAAATGGCTGTAAAATGTAGGAGTTTTTCCATTTGCCCAGGTTGATCGACTATGCAGGCTGCGCCTCATCAAACTGTGATGACTATACTGCAGAATCACAGCAGGATGTAGTCACACTGAACTACTATAAGCCCAAGACCCTTTAAGCTACTGTTGTCTGATAGGTTCTGGGGGCAATGCCCAATAATTCAGACTGATGCTACTCAGCCTTTGCCATGCTCTTCCCTAGTCTTTAAAAACAAATCCAAGCTGCAAGGTTCGGCTTGATGATGTTAACTCTTTTTTTCTTGTTTTTCAATGTTTTAGTTGAACTTTTGCCTTTTTTCTTGTGAAATACATGGTGAATTTGACTTACCTTAAAGAACCTTACTTGTTTGCACAAGTTATACAGCTCACAAGGAAATACTTCTCCTGTCTGGAAGGTGCTCAGAGCGACCTGGAATGTCGACAGTGAGCCAGACTTCATTAGCTTCAATGCTTTCTTGTCTGAATGAGAGCAAATCCCTGCAGCAGGTTGCATAATGCTTTGCATAATGCTATAGTCGGTTACATTAAACTGGCAGTTGAACGGTTCAAGGCTTCTCTTTTTGTTCCTGCCTCTGCTGCAGCTAACAACAGATTTTCAGAACGATCATTAGTCGAATTAGTTTCCAACATGTTTACTAAAATGCCTGTTTTGTGTCTTTTTTTGTGGGAAATTGATTTCATTCAAAATGTTAGTATTAGAAGATGGAAAGAGTGTCTGTAACTATAGCTGTACATGAGCAAATACGACAAATAAAAGACAGTCATCATAAGATTAAAAGGGACCATCAATGTCAATATTTCCTTTTTGAATGCTTTTTTAAAATGTCACTTTTGTTCCCTTGCAGTCTGATATAATGTCCAGTGGTACGGTTTCTCCCCTTCTACGTCTCCATCTCTTGTCTTCATATGATCTTTTTCACCAATAGTTTAACCAGACAAAACAAAAGGTAATCAGACGACAATGGTGGCATTGGACATACTCGGAAAAAGTACAAAATGATAAGTGGTTCCATTACTCAAACCTGTTTTATCTCCTCCAACACCATCATCTGCAGTTTATCAGAGCCATAACATCCCAATAGAAACTCCACACGTGTATGCTGCATGAATAACTTTCATTCCCTCATAAACGTTGCTGCTCAGTAAAATAGCTTACACAAGCATCATGTGGGTGTGTCAAACATACCAGTTTAATGAGACAATGGGGCATCAATTTGACTTTTAGAGACACATTACTGCTCAGTGTGACTAACACCCTCACAGTGGAAAAACAGTATCTGTCTGTCATCCCGGGAGACCCCAACCTTTTTTTTTTCCACAGTAGACTAGTGTTGTCGTGGTTAGCATTGCTGCCTCACAGCAAGAAGGTTCCTGGCTCAAACCTCGACTGGGGCGGTGTGGGGTTGGCATGATTTGCTTTGCATGTGTGGGTTCCAAGGGCGTAGGTTTGATATTGACATCGGTAGGGACATAAAAATGTCCCTGGAAGACAAGTGTTATGTTGCGCTGATGATAAATGCTCATTTTAATATCATGTAAATGAGTGGATAGGACATCTGAACAAGCAGAAGTTTATTGGGAATATATTCTATTCAGGTGCTGACAATAAGGTTTTTTGTTTGTTTGTTTGTTTGTTTTTTGGGGGGATAAACTGAACACAAGATTATTTGACTTAATGGTTTCTGTATTTTCGTGAGTTGAAGAAATCTGTTGGCACATTTTAACATCATTATTAATCCAACAGTCTAACAGCCAATCTTAACAGTTTAATAACTAGGTTATGTGGCAGGAAGAGTGATGTTGTAGACAGAGAGCATGGATCGCTCAGCTATGCATCAGAAAATGACAGGGACAACCCAGAAATTGCTGGATATTGGTAGGGACATATCACTATCTGTAAGCTTAGAGGGGACAGAGCTTTTGCCGTGGCAGGCCAG
This sequence comes from Leptatherina wallacei, assembly GCA_028567055.1. Taxonomy (NCBI): domain Eukaryota; kingdom Metazoa; phylum Chordata; class Actinopteri; order Atheriniformes; family Atherinidae; genus Leptatherina; species Leptatherina wallacei. Next base: position 27,769,889 of record JAOXYM010000003.1, on the reverse strand, counting down.
TAAAATCAGAGGTTGTCCCTGTAAAACGGGGACTTCTCATCACCTCGCTGCAGAGTCAGTTCTCATTTTTATACCTCTGATCACATCAATGTGTTTTCCAGTGGTTTAAGAGTTTAAGAATACGTTTAAAAAAACTTATTCTTCAACCCTAACCTGAGAGGCCAGTTTGGTATGCTGAAGGAAAGTGTGCATCTGTGGGTAAGGGGATATAATATCTGAGGGATCTGGGTTCTGCTGCTCTTTATGTTGCTGTTATGACACTATGGGGAGCTTCACAGCAGATTATTTTGACTGGTGTTTTCCAAGGAGTTTAGTTCAGAAGAGGGGGATGGCCAGAACTTTAATGATTTCACCAGCCAGGCTTTTATTCTGCCTTTTGGACAATGAAGAACTTCTCTACTGACATGAATTCTGTCTTTTATCAAAAGAAGCTCTTATTATCTGAAATTGAAGTGCAAAACAATCAAATAGTACCAATAGAATTTTTGCAGTTTTACCCTTCATTTAGATTACCCTAGCAGAGTGAATCAGTGTGTCTGGAAATAACAATAGAGAGAATGGAACTAGATATCTACCTTCTAGGACAATAATTGTCTCAGCGACTTGCTGTTAATGCAATAAAAACAACTCCACACAGGGGCTCAGTCCCCAGTGAAGTGCTTGGCAGTCTTTAAGGTATCAACATGAGCCACTTGAGTCTCAAGTGAATCCTTCTGCAGGGTAAACCTCAGACAGCTGGCAGCTCCTGAGAATCTGCATCTGCTTCTTCTCACTAGAAAGTATTTATTAACACAAACTGTCAACCATATTTCAAAAGTGGCTCCATTATTTCTGCCACAAGTAAATCTGTACTACATTTTGGATCAAAATGGTTCTGAAATGAGGCAAACTGTAGAGATCTGGCTTAAATCTGTGAGGGCAACTGACTTACAAACTTTATGAAATGAAATTAAGAAAATAGCATTAATAACAAAAATCTGAGCTAATACCCAAACTGTCCTTTGATAAAAGACAAACCCGGAGACTTAATGTATGGGTTTGAAGGTTATGCATTGTGCATTATGACACTGTACAATAGTTACCATAGCGATTACAATGTTTTATATGTAAAACAAATGTAAACCTATGTTGTTATAGAGCTGGAAGTTGCACACAATGTACAGGTTCAGCTGGATACATTTTCCAGGTTGCAATGGAACAAAATAGGAAAAGTGTCAAAGAAGGGTTGAACACTATTGCAAGGTGCAGCAAGTCCTTTCCTTAAGACTTTTCCTTGGTCTCCATGGAAAACATCATGAAGTCAACTTAGGAGGACTTAGGAAACCGTAAGGTACTAAAGGAGTCTGACTGCTTTAGCTGCAGGTCTGGTGTGATGATAATGTTTTAAGAACAGAACATACTTCACAATGCTCTTTTCACCATCTTGTCTCACATACAGCGTTAACTTGGAAGACCCATTAATTGCCACAGTTGGATAAATGTTAGTTATATGTATTTAGATTAAGGTGATAGTATTAAGCATTGCTTTAAATCCCATGCCCTAACAAAAAAACATTTTCATTTTACCTTATCTATTCAAGATCATTTCACACAGTTAAAACTACAACATACTCCAGTTACTGTAGCATTTATTTGGGATGTTTATTTTTGACTGTGAGTGAAACAAAAGGTTCCCAACTAATATATGTATAGATGAGGCAAGCATAAATGCTCTGGCTGATGACAAGGAAGCTAGTTCAAAAAAAGAATAAACATCCCAAATAAATGCTATTTAGAAAGACATAAGCCTTCCTCAGTGTGCTAGTTTACAACAAATGAATCTGCTAGGCTAGCTAGCATGGTCTGAGCAGAAGTTCAGTGAAAGTGAAATTACACTATGGCTCTGTAAACTAGGGCTGGGCGGATCTATCCAAATAGTATCAGTATCGTGTGATACCAGCATGATGAGATTTTTCAGTTTCTCTTTTTTACTTTTCTGTGAATGAGATCCAGCCAATAGTAGGTTTTGCCTTTGTTTAGCTTATTTCCACTGTAGACTTTATTTTCTCAATAATTGTGTGAGATAAACATTTAGTTTATCATTTTGTTACATTGTTGATGTTGTTGTTTTATATTGTTTACAAACCAAGAAAAAGCTTAAATTCAAATTTCTCAGTTCTTCCGTTCAGTTTGTCAATAAAAAAAATTTCATTTGCCAAAAAGCTTTTTACTGTGTTTTATTATGATTTTATTCATGATCAATAATTAAAGGCAAAATCATTAAATGATTGTGAAATTTCAAGCAAAGAGTATCGGTATCTATATGTGTATCAGTGTGGGTGATACTTGTCCTGGATTTACTTGGAATCATTTCCAAGGTGTATGATGATATAGTTAACAGATAGGCATATCCATGCATATTTATTTATTAATGATAATAATTTTCTCCTCCTGAAGCTGCAGCCTGACCTCATCATTCATACATCTAATGTTTGCACATGAGGGTGCATTCTGATAAATCCCTAACAGGAAGTTAGTTGGTTGCTTTTCATACCACATTCAGAGCAGAGGCTGGTCAGTGCAGATCAGTCCTCTGTATCGTTGGCAAATGTCAGAAAAATGCTGTCATTGAATGGCCAGATTTATGATTTTTTTTGTCTGATACACACATATGTTCGACCACTGAACCAATCAATGTGACAAATTTAAATGTGTTTCAAATCATGTCGTTTGACTTTAACAATTTTGTCTACAAAATAAATGATAAATGATATTTTACCACATCATAGCATCTTGAATTTAACTAAACTTTGGCGGTTCAGCTTTTAAGCAGTTCATGTCCTGAATTTCTCAGTCAAGGAGAAATGTTTATGTGCTTTTAGCCCTTTTTCAATGTTTTTTCTAATATTGTTGTTCTAATCATTTATTTTTGTAATGAAACAAATCCTGTTTGATAAATATTTGTTCTAGCAGAGTGTTTTTGTGTATTTTAAACATGTCTGATGGGGAACTTAGAGGGAAAAACATCAGCAGTCATGGAAACATAAGTTCTACTTAGAGCAAAAACCCACAAGTGATTTTGATGACATATGACTTCACTTCCTGTTTAGCAGCGTGACTGTCAAATTATATTACTTGTGATGGTTGAGGACTTCTGGAAAGCAAAAGTTCCCATGATTGTATTTCTAAGACTTGGTCTGGGGATTATTTGTATCAGGGGTCAATGAAAATCTTGTTCATTTACATCAAAAAATAATCAGGCATATATATGATAAAACCTCGATCATAGAGACCCTGTGGCTTTGATCCATTGGTGGTGAAAGAATGCTTGATGCACAAAAGTCAAAATTCAATATGTTATTCTTAGGGGTGTAAATCACCATTTTGATCACGATACGATATTATGTCCATTTAATGGATAGCGATTCAATATTTGCCGATATCTTTAATTCAGTCGCAATCTAATTTCAATTTGATTTGATTTGATTTGATTTGAAATTTAACGATAGACATGAAACGATATCACAGGAAACTGAAGAGTCATTTCCACTGATATCAAAATTTTAAAAAAGCAACTAGAATTTAATTTAACATTTTTATTCCTGAGCTCGGGTGTCTAAATTAATCTATCTAAATAAAAAGACTAGTAATAAAGCAATAATGACATGCCAGGGGAACACAAAATAGTCATTTTCTAAATAGAATTGCGTTTGTTAAATGGTTATTGTATCGATTTTTGATCGATATCGATCGATATTGATCATATCATCAATATATAGATGTAGATCAATATATTGTTGCAACCTTAGTTATTCTCTCGCCATAGCTTCCTCTACCTCTCCTCCAAATGTCATAAGCATCATAGGGATTATGTTTGCTTTGTTCTTCTAATAGTTAAACAAGCAAATAAGTAAGTAAAGATAATATGGGTGTATCATAAAAATAGTTGGACCTGGGTAAAAAGCTTTTATTCATCTTCCTGCTCATGGTTAGATGTGATCATTGCTGCAACTCATTAACCACTGAAGTTAAATGACTGAACATACAGTAGTTCTCAAAATATTCCTTTAGGTTATTTAGCTAATGTTTTGATTGCAAGGTCTCAGCAGCAGCACGGAACCGCTCAACTTTTTCCTAAAGCTTGTCTTCCTCCACCATGACTTCATAGGTACCCAGCAGACAGCTGGCTGACCATCACTGGAACAAGCTTACGCAGACTTTTATAGTTGATGCTTGTCCCTCAAAGGAACTCTGTGTGAGTGTTTCCTTCCTCTGGTAAAAGAGGGGCCAGACATAGCACAAGTCTCATCAGACCATCAGACACACTCACAGTGTTCCTGCGACATGGTGTCACCTGGAAAGTATGGTAGTGGATTTGGTAATACACAGAGAACCCATACATGTGTTTCTGATATGTATTGGCAAGGCACTGAGGGCCCGCATCCAGATGTTGCAGCAATAGATTATGATCTTCATCATTTTGTAAAACTAAAGTGACATATTGATTTATTTTCTTGTTTCAATGGTTTTTCCTTTTACCTTTGAGGTTTGTATATTGAAAAGTATCTGTCTTATATTTATCTATTTTGTTGGTAAGTAGCCTACTGTGTAATCATACCGTTGAATCATGTGAGGCTCTATCAGTCCCAAATGTAAACCTTGACTTAACTCGGTTTTAATTAGATGGTGATGCTGTTTTTTGACAGAAAAATCCTACGTTTTTTTGTTGCCTCTGCTCCCTCCCAGCCAAGAGCCTCCCCGATCACTGTGCTTGCCTGCATACTGGGTTACAGGTGTCAGGTGACCAGCTGTCTCCACAGTCTCATCTGCTATACATATGTAATGAACCTTTTCTCCAGCCTGTTGCTGGATTATTCAACTAACAGTTTTGATATTTGATCCTTTTTTTGTACTCCTACCTCTGATTTTTCTGGCTGGACCTCGTGTGCCTTGTTCCTCTTCTTGAAACTGCTATGAATCATCTTTGTAAGCCTTGTAATTTCCAGCTTCCTAGTCTGGCAACTATTGGCTCATACCCCACACCCTCCATTTTCCTTATAAAAACTGTCCTGTTGATCCTGGATTCTCTGCATCCTGTTTTTGGGCTCACAACCAATTTCCCCAATCATTTAGTCTCACTGTCATGGCTTTGTTGTCAAAGGATGACACAATTAGGATTTTAAAAAAATTTATGAAATTCATTTTGCATTCTTAATACCCATCAGTTGTCTTTTTCTACATTTTTTGTCTATATCTCTTTAAACTCAATAAGAGTGGCTGCAGCTGCAACTCAAACCATGCTTTCTGCAACATAATGGACTGGGAGATGATGTCATGTTGCAGCACAGGCTCCACAACCAGGCTGCAGAGATGTCAAGTGAGAATAATCCAAATCTTTCCATACATCAATAAAATACACACTTTGAATTATGATTAAAAACTATAGTAATGAAGTCTCTTTATCCACAGCTGCATGGATCTCTTTGTCCATTGTAATTGATGTATTTATACATATATGTATATATATATATATTTATATGTGTGTATTTCAGTGCTTGTCAAAAGTTTGGACACACCCTCTCTGTAAATGTGCTCATATTTATAGACCGTTATATCTGTGTACTTCTTATAAGCTGTTGTATTAATCTAATGATCTTTTCTCAGGCATTCTGATTGTGACAAAGTGGGACATTCATTTCTTACCATCTTACACAATCAGAGTGGAATTTGTGTCACATTTGTTTATTTTGCTTGTAGCAGTGAATTAAAGGGGATGGAAGTGAATCAAATTAAAATGTATTATTATAGACAACCCCTTTTAATTCAAAGCAGTATTTCATTAAGAAACATACTTTTATCATTTTCTAAAACATGAGTCAAGAATTTCCCTTTTCCTTTGGGCTCTGTGTTTACTGGTGTAGTTCTTCAACCCCTCAGCTGAGTCAACGTCTCGTGGGAAAGCTACTAAATTTTACCATTCAGACTCGTTGTTTTTTTTTTTGCCCTAAATAGTTCAGTTTAATGAAAAAGAAATGTGAGTTTGCCACTGTGCCTATACAGAGAAAACACACTGATTAGACAGAGCTTGTAAAGATCAGACTACAATAATATGAGATTTGATCATCACTTTTTGAACAAAAACTACAAAACAACACCATTTTAGTGTTGAATTCATGCCTGGAAATCTGTTTTCATGGTGAGGAGACAATGAATTAAAGGCTAATACTCAGGTTCCAAAAGTTTTTCAAGGTTTATTATCAAGTTGTTTGAGTTCACATACTGGATAACAAAAAACAAAATATAAGTCCAGTCATGTTTTTCTTTGCATCACCAGATGGGGTTGGAAAGGTACATACAGTACTTGAACTCAATGAATACTCAGAGGGTGGAGTCAAATGTAAATTTTCTGAAGCACTCGCAGGCAGTAAACCCAGTCAGGGGGCAGCTGGTTGTAGGTCATTTTATTTCCATCCAATCGTAGGATCTTCATCCTGGAGTAAGACAGAGGTCCCACCTCTCTGCAAAAACTGGTCACGTTGAACTCTGGTGAACAGAAAAGAGAGCAGACTGGATCTTTAAACGGTTATTTATTATTGGAGACCTATTATTCACCAGAGGGACAGTCAGTGTCCTGTAGAGACATTGTTGATACTCAGCCAGTCTAGGGAGCTTTAATTTCACATCATGTACCCCATGCTTGAAACACATTAATCCCATCATGCAATTTGTCTGTTTAAAACAGCTTCGTACAGTCTGAAAATGCCTCTTTTCTACTCACAGAGTCTGCACTTACCATTAGATGTTTTGCAGGTGCTGTGGTGAAAATGGAGGCAGAGGAAACCACAATACACTTTCTTACTTTCAAGCAGTTCAGTAGAGTTTCTGTCAGCCCACAATGTTGGCTTTGGCAGGCTGAAACTGTGGTAGCTCTTAAGTTACCAGCTAGACGATGATGTGTGTTTATTGGTGGACTATTTTTCTGTCTGTCTGTCTCGTTAGTACACAGGCTCTCTGTCTACTGCATCACCGACCAAGAAACAGGAACACTTTTTTACTTTGCCAGAGCTAAAAGTGCACCCCAGGGCACTGCTGTTAGGTGTTGTGAGTCACAGTTTGGCTCCTGCTGGGTAAAAGGCTTCTGCAGCGTGATATAAGCTTGTGATAGGGAGACAGACAGACAGACAGAAAGAAAGAGAAGGGAGACTAAAGAGGGGAACAGCATGTGCTTCTGGCTCATCCTGTGCTCTTACCTCTGAATGCATCACAGATGTTCTCATACCACTCTGCCTACTTCTTTGCTAACCTACTTAACCCACATGCAGGCAACTAATATCCTCTCCATTTTCTCTCCTCCTCCACCCTCCTCAAACATCTTTTTCTCTCCATGTCTCCCTCTATGTCCCTCCTCCAACTTGTCTTACCCACTTGCTGTCCAGCCTGGGCCCCTCCCATGCCCATATAAAGGCGCACACACGTACAAAGGCCATGCTCAAAGAGACTGAAAGTTTCCCGTCACGTTTTCCACATCTCTTTCTTTCCATCACAGCTGGATTTGTCACACTTCTCCAAGTGTTCGGCCACTTAACTCACTGATATCAAAACTTGTTGTAGTATACATTTGCAGTGTAAAAGCTGACACAAGTGGGTTTTGTTTTCTGTGTGAAAGTGGACATCACCTTGAATTTCATTGGCCTCCAGGTAGAGGTACTGCAGTGTGGTGGGGACTCTGGGAATGGTGGTCAGTTTGTTGTAAGAGAGGTCCAACTCCACCAGCATGGAGTGGTTAAAGACCAGCGGGTGGACATCACGGCTCTTCAGGCCGCAGTGACTGAGACGCAGGTACTTCAGATTTACAAAGCCGAAAAAACTGTTTTCATTCAGTCCAGAGAGAGAGTTGTTTGACAGATAGAGCTGCTGGACAGAGGGAGGTAAATTCCTGGGGACAGTTGAAAATAAATTTCCACTCAAGTCCAACAGATTCAGACTGACCAGTCCTATAAGAAGAAAAGAGAACATTCACACAATTGCTTGAGTTAGAACTGCAAGATTGTTATAAAGAACAGAAGGATATGAAAAAAAAGTCCTTTCTAAATAAGATCTGCAGTCACTGATACATCACGATGCAACACTTGTAAGTTTGGAAGCCAAATGTAATAGTCACATTTTCACTAAACTGACTTAACTTTGTGTCTTCCAGGGGCGGGGCATGAAAATTTAGACTGGGGGGGGGCAAGGCAGGGGCACAGACTAGGAGAAGGGTGGCATATCTAAATAAAATGTTTTTAATGTCTAGATTTTAGGAAAAAAGGAATTGATTATTAAAACTAAAGTGATCATCTGATGTAAAAAGTAAAACAACACAACAATATTTTTTCATCAATAACTGTTTTCAGAGAATAATGTTGTGTGCTGTGGCTTTAATCACATTTGGACCATCACTTATCCTTCATTGATAAACAGAAAACCTTTCTCTGTGCCAAATCCGCTGTTTTGTCAGAGTTTCTTTAGCATTTTTGGCTGTTGAACTTCTACTTTCACATCTGTGGTTTTTATGACTTTTACATTCTCTTCATAAAATATCAACTATTTGAATCAACAAATATCATCATCCAGGTTGGCAGCTGATGAGATGATGCTGTATGAATGCTGAATTATTATCATGAACATGGTAGCATTGATGGAGAGCAACATAGAAGTACATTACATGCTTGGACATGTCTAGGTATAGGTCTGTTAATATCTGTTAGAAACTGATTATCTGTTCTTGAGGTGGCCACTGGGGGGCCAGTCAGATTTTAGAGGTGGCCAATGCCCCTCCAGGGTACCCCTTTGGCCCCACCCTCGGCATCTCCAGAGCACTAAATTCACTGTTAAACTGCTGAACAACCCTTTGACTGCATACAGTTACAAAAGGATAAACCTTTAAAAGTAGTTTTTTGTTTTATTTTTCAAGCACCTGTGGAGAGTTGTTTTTTGTTTACAGTTTTTATTTGATTTCATTTGTTCATTTTATATGGAAATACAAATCTGGACTATCCTATTTCTATTCAGCCATCTTTTTCAGGACTTATTGAACTCATATTTTGTCTATGTATTTGTTTTCTTTATTTTTTGCTATATTCAATTTCTATTTATCATTTGTACAAATATGCTAATTTAGCTAAACCTGTCGGATGGAAAGATGAGATAACATTGTGTAAGGTATATTATTACCTGTGACTGCACAGGTAGTCTGCACCCAAATTGCACACAAGCATTTGCCATTAGATAAAATAAGACACACTGTAAATATTAACCTAAGCAAACATCTGTTCCCACAAACAAAATGATAGGTACATGCCTCTTTTCAGATGTTAAAAATCAATTCTGCTTGTACAGAGAGAGAAAATGACCCATTAAACAACCTTTGAGGTCTCCCTCTGTGATGGTTTGCAGTCTGTTTCCTTGCAGCAGCAGGACCGTCAGATCACGTAGGTTCTGCAAAGCTCCTGGACTGATGCTGCTGATATGGTTGTGGGCCAATCGCAGCTGTTTGAGTCCATCCGGAAGATCACTGGGCACTGAACTCAGATGGTTGCGGTTGGCAAAAAGGTACTGCAGGACGGTCTGCTTCTGCAGTAAGGCCTGCTCCAGCTTGTCACTCTGCAGCTGGTTGTTGTCCAGGATGAGCCAGCGTAGACCTGTGATGTTGGCCAGGACAGCGGAGGACAAGGATGAGATGTTGTTACCCTGAGAACAACAGAAAACCATTAGCACTCTGGGATATGTCCGCTGTGAACAAGTACTTTGAAACCACTGTGAGTTTTATGGCAGACCACTGGAAAAATAACATTCAGCGCCCCCGTCTGAGTTTTCGTACCTGTAAAAACAAGTACTCAGTTCTTTCTGGCAGCAAGTCTGGGATGTGTTCCAGACGTCTGTGGTCACAGTAGAGCGATGTTGGCCACTGAATGGGACAGTCACACTGTTCAGGGCAAGCCTGGGGGTTGTTTGCTCGGAACCAGCCAGGGTCCATTCGTCCCTGCAAACTCAGCACACTGGGCTCACCCAGCAGTCGGTTGATCCAAAGAGGAATGCCTCCATAGTCCATGTCATTGACTAAAGTGGCTTCGGCTGCACCAAAAGCACACAGCAGCACCATCATGGTACAGAACAGGGGAGCCATCGAGACAACTGGTGGGATATGTAATCCTGTAAATGAAAAATATGAACAAATTGAAACTCCATAGATTTGGCTCATCACAATGAATTGAGCCAAAAACTTATGAAAGCTGTGTGATTTCCTGCATGGCTCTCCAGGAGCTTGGGGGATTCTTGGCTCAGACAGTTGAGCTATTTAATTTCAACACAATCCCAATGTTTACTGCATGATTGTGATGATGAGGATTTCAAGGAAGGAATGTAAGTGGAGCGGCATTACAAGTACAGGGTGCTAGGATACCAGAGCTTGACCCCTGCTGCATCAGTTTGAACCATTCCAGCATCTTAGCTTGTGAGATGACTTCTAGGGGCTTTGGCAATATTCAAACTTCTAATGCTACCAACAATTCAGGTTCAGGTTTATGGAGTGAATTACTATTCAAAATCAGTTAAATGTGTGTTGTGTGATTGATATCAATTAACTAATGTAAAAACTTTTATACCCCACACTACCATAATGAACATTATGCAACAAATGAAAAATTGAGTAACCCTGTTTCTTTGTAAAGCCCTGAAGCACTACCGGCACAGCTAGAAATAATTAATCTATTTCAGTATGTCTGCTCCCAAACTTGAATATGAAAATGAATAAAACCTTCATCCATCCGATACTTTTACATTGAACAAATCTGTGTTATAAAATGAGAGCTGTGCATCAGCTATTTCTTTTGCATACAAACTACTTTGAATCAATTTATTGAGAATAGAGAGTGATGCATTTCATTCCTGCCTCATGTACAGTATCTGGTTACTGTAGCATCAGTAGAGCAGTTAAGCACAAAAGTGCACTCGTGCAAACACATACCAAGTCATTGTATAACACAGCAGTGTGCAAGAAAAGTTTGAATCATCAGGAAGTTTGACTTGATCAACATGTTTGCCTTGTTTTCAACCAGTACAGTTGCAGTGCAGCAGATGTGCATAACGTTGCCAGGCGATTACAGTAATAAAAACAAACACACACTGCAGTTGTGATCCTTTTCCGTTTTGCCTGCCTTCCACTAAGAGGAAATGGAGGCAGACAAGAAACAAACAGCAAACAGACACTTACCTGTTTGATCAGCAGCTACAGAAAGCAGACAGGTTGTCTTAAATCCCTGATGAAACCCTCGGGAGCAGAATGGGTGTGTGTATATTTGCGTGTCTGTGTGTTTGTGTGTGTGTGTGTGTGTGTGTGTTTTTAAGCTACCAGTGATGTTTGCCCACTGTCTGATGCATTCCTCCTCTTCAAACACTGCCCACATCCCAGACACTAGACCTCCTCCATAATTTTCCCCCACTTACGTCTTCCTTACTCTCTCTCTCAGCTCTTAGTGACAGTTTAACATGCTTCATTAGGTGGAAATGTGTGTTTTTCTGTTTGTTTTGTTTTTTGCAGCATGCAGGTACATAAAAAAGATGGATGACTGGGGAAATTAAGGAAGTTGTTGGTAAAGATCAAATTTTAATTGCTGTGGTCCAGAACTTTCAGTGACAATGACAAAATTCAGCACTCAAATATATATTGTTATATATTTGTGTGTATGTGTGTGTACATGTGTGTGCCTCTCTGTCTTAGTGATTGAAGTTTACAGTACTGTGTTCTGCCTGAAGGCATTGAAGCCACAAAGTACCTGGGGAGCCAAAGAGACCATTCTCTTTGTATAAGTGTGTATGTGTGTTTTACTGCACACCAGTGTGTATCTGCGTGTGTATGTGTGTGTTAAAGGAAGGAACTTCTTGCAAGCATCTGTGCAAAAGAGAGAAAAACACTTCCAGATTCTTCCCCAAATATGAGGCGAGTGTTGTGAGAAAAGAAGTCTGATGGAGAACAAAAGCAGAGCTCCCTCTAGAAGAAGCGCATGGAATCAAAGCCATTAGTTTTTTTTCTAAGAATATTTTTTTCTTTTCATCATCATAATAGGAACATTTTATAACTTATTTGTAGAAAAAAATACCACTTCTACACTTTCTTTATTCTGTATTTGTAACTTGCAGGATATTTAATGGAATTTTACACATAATCATAACAATCCAGGTAAGCAATAGACTGTCATTATAAACTATGCAGTTCATGTGAATATGTCAGTAACTCCAGGTGTCCAGATCTTCTGGACAGATATCTTTCTATCTCTGAGTCCAGTCTTGCAATTTCAGTGGATGAGATCCATCGAGGAGACACATGTAGTATGCAGGGTAATGATAGGGCGGTGTTGTTGTTACCCATGTAAAAGATTAGTGGTTTAATAACCAGTCTGGATAGGTGTTGCGCAAGCTCAAAATAAACAAGATGGCTAGGGTTTTGGAAGAATTTGCAAGCTTCACGCCAAATGTTGTCACTAGGATACACTGATGAGAAGTGGGCTACTGGAAGAGAACGATCATGGATGAAAGCAAAGAATATCACATTGTTTGAAAGCTACTCTACCATCAGTCCGACTGAGAGGGAATATATGAAGAGGGACATGTAGCCATACAGTTTATTACAAGTTTTGAACAAAAACTAAATTGAACTATCAATGTGAAACATTTTAAGGTTCTAGATGGGCAACTAAATTAAACAGGTTGTCCTATCCTGTCCAGAGCTTAGATTACAGAATGACAGACTAATTTCACCATTCCAGGAAACTAAACTGTTCTGCTCATCAAACTGGTTTAACCTGTTAAAATCCTGCAACTTTTGCCTAAATCTTCTGTTTTTTTTATGGATAAAAGACTTGTTGAGGACCAACTATTTTTATTGGACTCTTGCAGATGTTTCAGGACTTTTTCTGTTGCAGCATCATCTGCTACTGGAAAACAGCATGGCTTCAAAGATAAATTGCCTTTTTTACGACTAGTCTGAAATAAGCGTTTAATCAATCTACACTTCTGATTGTAGTCTGTAATTGGTGTACATTATTCTCAAGAGTCTTAGCTCTCCAATGATATATAACATGTGTAGGTACTTCGATGGGAGACTGAGTAAAATACATATTTATTTGTCATGTCTCACATCTGGTACCAACGGGTTAAAGCCAACAGGAACATCAGATTTCTGCTTAGAAATATTTTCAAAAGATATTGAAAGATAAGTCGTTAACAAACACACTAAACATGAAATATTATCCAGTAAATAATAAATCCATTGATATCTGTACTGTGATGTGACTCGCTCACTATTAAAGAACTGCACTCTTTAAATCGTTTGTCTTGACTCGAATGACTGTGTGGCTAGTCACACAATCTTAGTCATTTTTCATCATTCTGGGGACAAGTAATGTCAGCACAAAGTTTAAACAGGCCATCCAAACACCCACCAATAAGTTCTACCCATTTCATCTTGGAGTCTGTGGCAGTTATTATAAGTAAGGTGGTGGGGTACATCCTTGATGGGATGGGTACCAAACTCTTCAGAATATGTAAGGGGCCAATATGTAAAGAGTTTTTAATTATACAGATGATAAATAAAATGGGTAAGGAAGGAAAGACTTGAATTAACACACGAATGAATGGAGGTCAAATTTTAGATATTTTTTAAGCTAGTGAGTAAATTTAATGACAATAATTTCCATATAACTGACCCAAAGCTTTTAAATGAAAAGCTGAATAGTCTAAGTTTAAAATGATCTTACCTCAAATTACTGTAGTAGCCACATTATTGTAGTAATTCATTCAAACTAGATGGAATGATAACCATAGAAACCAGTGACTATATGGACAGACCTTCCGTCACGTGACCCGTGAATTGAGGCTCGTTGGGCGGTTCCTACCATCGCCATCCTGGCAGCGTCATGAGTATCGTCACTCCCGAAAAATACAAAAATGGGCGACGAGGTGGCGCTAAGAGGGAGGCTGTTAGTGTGGGGACAGATGATTGACAACCATCAAATTGTACGCTGCCTGTAGCTACGAGCTAACCAGGCCAACAGGAACTAACCAGCTAAGGGAGGTAAAGCTAACCCTGCGTTCACACCGCGAGCATCAATTTACTGGCGTGATTTGGACATATTATTCGCAAGAATTGTGCGTGTTATTCGCAAGAATGGAGCGTATTATTCGTGAGAATAAAATGCTTCATTCACACGTCAAGTACAACTTTCTACTAGCCCCAACCTGTACTGACAACTTCCAAGATAGTAGTTAGCTAAAGAACAATACCTGTCAATATGCTAGCTAATGTAGCTCAATTTAATGAGTTTGCCTCCACCTCTCAAGATATGACAAGCTGATTAAACAATTAAGTGACAAAGCTTTCATGCAATTTTGCGTCCATTTATTTATTACAACACACAGCGAGTTTTGTTTTACCCGTCAGCTGTTGCTGAGCTCCTGGTATTGGAGAGTCATCCAGTGACCAACTTTAGTACTACACTGGCCTGAGCACAGACATTGTGAATGATATTGACATTTTCCAATACTTTTTGTTAACCAAGAACTTTAATTATTTATGTAGCAGATATAAAAACACTGCCAGTATAAATTTTCCTCCATTTTGAATGAATGGCTCGTATTTTTCACGCATTTAATACGCTCGAGTTAAAAGAATTTCATCACAAGCGAACAAGTGGACGACGTTCCATTCTTGCAAATAAAACGCTTGATTCTAGGAAATAGGCCGCTCCATTTGCGTGAAAAAGATACTTGATTGGGATTTCCGGGCCGCAAATTCATGACAAATGCGCCGCCCCAAGCAAACAGGCGTCTATTCGCGTCTATACATTGACTTAATATGTAATTTTAATGTGCAAATAATTTTACTCGCTCCTGGTATGAACACAGGGTAAGGTGCACTGTTAGCTGGCTAAACCGCAGTTGTGCTACCCTCTGCCTCCTTGCTGCCAGATATGTGGCACCTGTCAGTCAAAAGGACACGCCCCTAATTATGAAGATTTTCAAGATTAAATAACTTTTAAACGGATGAGTTATGAAAATATTCACTCCCCCCCACAGTTGTCATGAAGGAAAACTTGACCTATTAAACCTAAAAAAAAAAAATTTGTACCTGGCTGTAAACATGCTTATTTCTGCAGTGAAGTTAGCCTTTTTAACATTGGAGTCTATGGGGATTTACTCCCTTTTGGAGCCAGCCCCTAGCGGATGAGGGGTGAACTGCAGTTTTTGGCACTTCCGGATAGGCTTCACATTACTCCGCCAGAGGTTGCCGCTTGATAGAAACCCATCATAGAAAATTTTAAAAGCAATACCAAAACAGACATGAAACTCTTTGCGTTTTTACACCTAATCATCAGTCACCATTGTGAAGAGAATGTAATCACAGAAAAGATCTTCATCATGAAACCAGAAAACGTGAAAAAATAAGTTGAAAAAACTAAAAGGAGCTGCCGGATGTTATCTACAGTTACTACTCCATGAACAAGAAACAAAAAATACTTCTCTGATGTAACTTCCAAGAAAAAGCAATGTCATAGTACAAATATCAATAAGTCATAATAGTAATGACTCATTATCTTTCTATAAATATCTTTTAGCAGAAGTCTGCTTTTCCTATCAGCTTCAAACCTGTTTTGTAAGCACATCTCTGGCAGCACGCCAAAGATAACCAAACAGTCTAATTAAAATTTGTCATTTGTCATCAGTCATCCAGGCTATGGTAAGAGCTTGATTCAAAGGCAACTGGACTTCTTTTTGTCTCTTGAAAATGTTTCGTCTCTCATCCTGACTGAAGAAGACCTTTGGGTGAAACGTTGAGACACAAAAAAGTCCAGTTGCCGATTCATGCTCTTAAGATTCATTAAATCAATGATTTGAGAAGGGTTACAGTTTAATTGAATTAATTCTGCTTTATTTGCATTCACAACGTGTCATCTCAACACACTTTACAGACATAACTACCTTCTAGTACCATAACTACCAGACATAGTTACCTTTTTACTTTATAACTATAGTACTTTTTTATAGCTTTGTTTTCCCACATATTGGTGGGAATCATTTAAAACATACATGTCTTAAATGATAAGAAAATAAAACAAACTCCTTTGGATAGTATTGAGCTCTTTGCCACTAAATTTATTTTCACTTTATTGCTGTTAGCTGGTGTACATTGGGTTCTTAGAGATTTTCTGTGGTAAAAGCTGTGATGAACCTGATAAAAGATATGCGAAAGTTAGACAAAACAGGAGCAAGGGGCTTTTAAAACCAAGATAATTAGTTCTAAAGTAGGCCATGCTCATTTGTTAGTAACAAGTGTGTGTTGATGTGCAGAAAAATTCTCGGCCTTTGTTTTTCTGTTTTCTTTCAAGTGGCATTCCCGTAAACTCCTACAAAAGAGCACCATAACGACCATCAGTTCAAGCGAAAATCATCTTTGCATTTCGGAAATATGACACCTCAAGAGGTTGTGCGAGCACGTTAAATATCATATTGACGTGTTACCAAGGCAAAAATATGGATCTAAAATATAATGTTGTTGTGAGAGAATTTGATTTAGTACAAACTATGACTAATAACTATATGTAACACTAACTAAGTAATTGTTGTAACTATACTAACCAAGAGCTGTTATCTAGCCAACCAAACAGCTGTGATGCAACCAGCAAGTCAAACCAAAAAAAAAAAAGAGTGAATGAATGAAAGGGAAGCTCTGACCAGTCAGGGTGTGGACAAATAATATGTGAGGATATTCTGGAGTGTCTGGAAGGGGATTTTACCAACAGATCTTTTGGGCACTGTGGGTTGTAGTGTGAGGGTCTTTATGGGTACAGAGTCTCCCCGGATCTCATTCTGATGGGATGAGCTGGGAGGCTGGGTGAACATCTCAGACTCTTTTTTGTGTTCCTTCAGCCCTTCCTGAGCAGTTTTTATGGATGCCTGTGTTGTCCTGGCGGGGGAGACCTATACTGTTGGAAGTAGGGCTGCCAACTAGGGGAGTGACAGGTCTTCAAAAATATTTAGGTTATTGTTAACTGTCAAAGTGACATCCATGTGAACTCCAGGATACAGGTTTTCCAAGCAGATTATTGCCCTGGAACAAGACGATAAGCATCAGTCTTTGTATATATCAGTGGTTCAAATGTTGTGGCCTCTAAGTGTACAAATAAACATCTTTCAAAAATCTAAGAAGTGTCCATGGCAAGTCCTAAATGAGTTTTCTCTTCCAACTCTTCTTCATCTGATTTCCACCATCATCCTCTGCTTACATCCACTGTGAAGCACTTCCTTTCATTCGCACTAGATGGCACTATTTCTTCATAAATGAGCAACCCATAAACAACTGGGACACCAATAACATAATACTGATAAACCATTATATACTTAAGCATTTATGAATACTGTAACCTCTCAAGAGAAAAAAAATCTAAAGCTAAATCCTCCTAAAGATTAGTTTGGGTACCATATCCTTTTATAAAATCCACTTCAGATTCATGATCTCTTTCACAGTGTTACACTCCATCCCTGGGACTGTGCTGAACTCAAGATCTTAAAATTCCTCACATCTTACTTGGTAACCTTGACAATCTTCATTTACAAAGACCTTTACAAAGACAAATTTCTTGTGAGTTAAAATGGATCTAGTCATACTTTTCCCCAACATGATGGCAGAATCTAACTCAGATCCATAATTAAAACACAAAAAAGCTGCTGCTTTTCTCCATATGAGAAAAAGATGAGAGGCTTGATGAAATCTTGAACATCTGTGTGTGATTTATCTACATATGAGTGCACATGGACATCTGCTTTCTGTTACATGGTTTTGCTGCCCTTCTTGCCCTGGAGTACCATGGTTCAAATTACCTGGAGGAGCCACACTGTCCGAGCACCATTAAGCCCATCATTCCTTAAACTTCTTTAAATTCTGTCATATGTGTGAATCTAATTTTATGGATTTAAATCTTGTGCAATGTATAATACTGACACAAAGATGAAAGTTGAATAAACAAAGTGATATTGTCTTTTGAATTGTCGAATCAATGAGGGGGTTCAGGGATTCTTCAAAAGGACTGTTCATGTAGTGTGTGCATGCTTATGTGTGTGTGTGTGTGTGAACGTGTATAAATCACATGAAGACAAAAGTCTGGTTTTCACAAGGTTTAGCCATTTGCATTTTTGGCTAAGATCAGGATCACAGTTGGGTTAAAGCATAAGAAGGCTGTTATTAAAATTAGAGTTAATGTCCAGAAGATTACTTAGATAAACTCTGTAATAATAGGGGGAAAAGCCAAAGCTTATGACTGCTGATAACCTTCAACATTAATTATATCAATTTACATATTATGCTAATATGTAATTTATTATGTGGAAAATATAACAAAAGAAGAAGAGATATATTTTTCTAAATGTATTCCTAAAAGCAGGCTCGGATCTCCGTCTATTAACATATAGGAACTTAAAGTAGATCTTTACAACTCAGTTCACTCTGTTCTCCATCCAAGAACTTGTGGATGTTTTCTTCACTAAATTTGCTGTTCAGGAACGGAGCACTGTTAACATATTTAATCAACATGTTCAATAATTATTTACTCTTCAAAGTGCTCCAACATAAACAACCAATCAGATCAAATTAAGTCTAAACATGGTATCATTTTCCTATTAATCAGATCATCAAAAGCTTAACTACACCCCTTTGCATCTGAAATAAAAATCCATTCTTATTGGACCAGATGGGATCTGTCTGAGCTGATTGAGGTGTTTACATGAATTGTTATATTTTACTCTATATGTACTATTTCTTTAGCCAGAGAGAAGCATTTTTTGCAACATCATGTCTTACTTAAAAGCAGCTTTTTATCAGTGCAAATTGATCAGAGCCACATGAATATGCATCAGAGTCTGAGGCTTGAACATCTGACTGCCATGCATGCAACATGCATACATAGTAAGATCATTCATTTTCTTTACTTCAATAACATCCAGTTAGTGTGTTCTTGCCCTCCCTGACCTGATGCTAAATGTTACTTCATATTTATAATCTATATATTCTGTATAGTCTGGGACTTCCCTGTGAGAAGTTCTGGACTGCAGCAGAACCCTCCCAGTGACCCAGATAGGAGACAAGGGCGACAGATATGGATGGATGTGTTTGAAAGTACCCAAAGTCCATTTGGAAGTCCTACAATCAATTATCTCTCACTCTACATTTTAACTGCAGCACACTGTTTCAGACTCCTTGACATTTCCTTATGTAGATACCTTATCTTTCCATCACGCTCAGAAGTTTATCTGCTTGACCATCACATAAAAACAGATCTTTTGATGTTATGTTGGAAGAGTCATTAACTTTAAAGGCTGTCTGTCAGTAATGAGTAAAAGGTAACAATTCACCACAGTTCATTTCACAGGAGCTAAACACCTACCAAAAAGGGTTATATGATCTTTCCAGAGAAGCTAAGATGAGGAACGAATTGCATTGAAATATTCAATATGACTTTCATTGTTTTGCAAGGCTGAGCAGAACACTGACAGGTCTCTTCTGCTGCATCTGGTGTCCACAGATGCCTGCGGATGCAAAGAAAAGAAAAATGTCCTTGCTGCAGTTCCTCTGCTCAGCCTTTCCTCTCTGCAGACATCTGACTGTTCCTCATTCTTTATCTGAAAAGCCTTTTCTTTACTGTCAGATACCGGACACAATCGCTATAGTAGAAACAACCAGCTTAAATAACATGTAAGGCACAAAGCCTGAAGACATTTCTCTGCTTTTCCTTCAGAGGTGCTCGTCTTCAGTGTTCAGACGAGCGCTGACAGGAGTGCTCTATGATCAGTGATGATGCAGCTCTGAGACAAGCGTTCAAAAACTACTCAAGGAACTTTAAAGAAATATGTCATCATTTTAGAAAATATCCTGATACTGTCTTTCTTGTCCAGAGTTAGAAGAAGAAATGAATACCACCCTTAAATCTGAAATCCATGAAATACAAAGCTGCAGCCAAAAGCTGAACTCACTCTCTCTACTGAATCACCACGTATTGACTTGGCTGGTTAAAAGACTTGAGCAGCACATTTTTATTAGCAAACTGCATTTGCATCTTCTTGGATGTAGAATTTGACATTTTTCACATATTTAGGGTAATGAAGTGGGAAAAAAATCCAAGCAGCTTTGAAAAGTCCTTAGGCTGATAGACTACAATTCAGTTCTTACTAACCAGGAGAGCCCAGTCCCCCCCCCCGTGACACCATGAGAGAAATATTTTTGGTTGCAGAAAAATTCAACAGGGATGCCTAACTCCAGTTGTCAAGGGCTGTTTTAGTTGTTTCCCTGCTCCAACAACAGGTTCAAATCAAATGGCTCCAACCAAAGACAGAAGTTTGACTTCCTTGGTTTAGAGCTTCGTTCATAGCAGCTGGTTTATGTTGAAACCTGCTATTTTTTTATTTTATTTTTTTGTTTATTTCATTAAACATAGCAACAAACATAATGACTGTAAGACACTTGCAAAGAATGACATCAAGGAAAAGTAAAACTGGTGTTGATGAAGTCAGAATCCAGCCAATGATCTCACACCACATTTTAACATGATATCTTGGATAAAAGGTCGAGTTAAAACCCATCCCATCAACTTCAAAAAGTCCATTTGTCTGCCGGTTAACATGGCTCATGATCATGCAATGTGAGAAGTGTGAAATGACAGATCTACTCCTCCTGTGGGTTGCGCCTCTTTGAGATTAAAACAGATTTGAGTTGTCATGCAAACATCAACCGGAGAACAAATTACAATCAGAGGGCAAAGAGTGTAGTCTCACACCAGCGCATACAGAAAACAAAGGTCATAATACTGCGTACAAAACTGTTTTACTCTCACATACCTACGTTTCCTTCCTCCAGATTACAACTACTGACAGATAATTCTGCCTTTTAAGTGTAATCTTGTTGGATATAATGCAATGAATGGCTCTAGGTTGGGAACAGGCAATGCTTAGCTGAGGTAATGTAACAATCAGAGTGGATCAGAGACAAGTTCAAATCAATTTGTAACTCATCTGTGAAACATAGTAAATCCCAGGTTTCACTGTCAGTCCATTCCTCTGTGGGTTCCATTACCATTGCTACAAATGACAAATAAGAACTTATTGTTTCAACAAGGTTCATGTAACCAAGACAACCAGCAAAAACGGCATCCATGAGGGTGACAGTGGAATTGTAAAAGAATAGATTTCAGCGTTCATTGTTTTTCTAACCAATCAAGTAATGTTAGTGCCTAAACACAACCAGGTGGTGATGAAAGTGTTTTGGCAATGTGATGTTGTTTTATTGAACTTACAGTGTGTCAGTAGTTAAATATTTGTTGTCAGGGTGTTGAATTCCCCAAAATGAGTACATGAAAGCACTGCACTTTACCAATTCACCCTATCTTCCCTCCTACAGCCTAATGAGGATTTTGTGGTTTCTGACTTATAAATGACGTCTGCTCAGATGTGGACACGTTCATATGAGTCGCATTTCCCTCCTGCTGCTTTTAGGGACACAACTATGGGTCATAGAAGTAAACTGTGGCCTTGATTATTTCAGCATAAGGATTTGAAAACAATCATGGCGAGGGCAAAAAGACATTCTTTTCACTACCCCACAGTTGCACACAGATGCTATTTCAGATTAAATTGCTTCCATAATCATTAAAAATCTCACATTCTTTTAATGTAAATATTGAAGAATGGATCTACAACTAATGGGCACTTTTTCAGCTACAGGAGAGCTCAGTAGACAAAAGTCTGAAGATTTCTAGTAAAAAGTAAATAAAGCAGATATTAAACACTTTTATGAATACTTTTGTTTAACTATCAGACAATTATTTTCTCACATAAACAACATTGCCATGTGTTCCCAAAATGCTATAGGCTACTTCCACACAAGACCCGGACACTTCATTCTCGTCAGCAATAAGACACGTCTTCCTTGATGACATTAAAGACAGCTGTCTTAAGAGAGCAGAACACAGGCAACATATGCAGGAACTGTTTAAATAGATTTAAGAAATGACAACTGTCTGGAAAAATGAAAGATAAAAGTGAGTAAAAAAAAAAAAAACAACATCGGTCCAGATGGAGTTCCAGTTGGAGAAAAGATTCAGAGGCAGGAAGAGGCCCACATCAAGACCAGACAGACAACATAAGTAGAATGTCACACATGTTTTCATTTAACTCTTTACAAGATGTAAAATTGTTGAAGAGCAAAGGAAAAAGATGGTTTCACTACAATTCAAGACTTGAAAAACGAAAAATACTACCCATGATTTACAGTTTTATGGCATTTTATGATTCAGGTATGATAGAATTGTTTCTCCACAGGTTCTTAAATGTGGGCACAAAAGAACATAAAAGGACTAAAGGAGGAACGTGGTGCTCATTCCGTCATAAATCAAATAGGCACTAATATGTTCCTGCTTAAGTGTTAAGCATTTGTACGTCCCATCCTCTGCATCTTTATGTTATTTCACCGCCTATTGCTTTATGATGCATTTCTTCCCATCAGAACACAACAGCAGCCTCTCCTAGCTTTGTGCTGACGTATGCCTTAACTCCAGCATTTTTTTCGACCAACTCCTGCGGCGCTCCAATGACTGTCTGAAAAAAACATTTCAGACCCATTCTACTAGTCACTAAATAAATGCCAGGAGTGTTGCTTTAGCTTATACCCGCTGCCTGTACACCTGTAAACTCTCTCAAACACAGTGAGGTACAGGTGACTGGATGAGGAATGGAAGTAACCAACAGCAGCCAAACAGGATGAGAGCTGAAAGTGAGGGCTGTCATTATTTGTCCTTTTTATTTCCAACAAATATGAGTGACATTTGTCAACCATTTCAATTTGTTGTTTAAATTAAATGGGGGCTGTGATATTAAGTTATTAATGATTAAAACTCTGATTTGCACTATTTCATTACAGATTGTTGACTCAGTTTCTCTCGTTTATTTCTCATTAATTCAAAAGTTACTCTATAATTAACAAAATACGAATGGCATGCCATCTGTAAGCTTGTGCAAAGGCATTAAAATGAAATATCAGCTTTTTGGACAGACCTAAAATGATGTACAGCTGTTTTACATTTCTAAATAAAGACCACATAAATGTAATGTTTTGCATTTCAAACATCTGCAAAAATCAACTATAAGGAGTTAGAAAACCTCAGAATATTGGATTTTGGCAGTAATCTGAACACTGCAAAGTTAATATAAACATTTATTTTCCTTTCATGTAAAATACACATTTACTGGTTGCTCTGACTTTTTGCTCAGTTGGTCCTTGATTCTTGTTATTTCCATTACAACGTGCAGACTGTTTTATACAATATATTACATGTTATGTGTACAACAAAGGACAACGCAGACTTTACTTCTTGAGGATGCTGAGAACAGTCGGTGTTTGCGACAAGATGTTGCATATCTTCTGTAATTCTGCTGTTTGAAGTGCAATCTGCTTCACTGCCATCTGTTGGAGCAGC
This sequence comes from Leptatherina wallacei, assembly GCA_028567055.1. Taxonomy (NCBI): domain Eukaryota; kingdom Metazoa; phylum Chordata; class Actinopteri; order Atheriniformes; family Atherinidae; genus Leptatherina; species Leptatherina wallacei. The sequence goes on along the minus strand of JAOXYM010000003.1, from coordinate 27,746,358 downwards.
AGCATGAGAGCCATGAAACTGATCTAGAAGGCTGGTTCTGTACTGAGAACAACTCTGGAGTCGCTGAAGCTGATTGTACAGAGAAGAAGGTCATTTCTGTCAGGAGCCATCATCTTCCAGAACACGACTTTGACTATTATTAAACATTAATTATTTTTTATTTTAAATGAAAAATGTAAAAAGAAAGAAAGAAAAAAAAACCTGCAATGATATTACAACTCCCTCAGCAGATTAAAAAAAGTCTTTTTAATATTCCTTTAATTTCTTCTACAACAGTTTTAGTCATTTCTAGATGAATGACGTTGTGATGTATCTTTAATTCTACCTTTCACATTGTTTACAGAGTGTTCAATTCTATAAACTTACAGTAACAAAGCACAACAGCCATTTTTGCTTTTGTGTCATACAGAACAAGCCAAGTTGCTGTATGGACATAATTTGGTCCAAAAAATGTTGCACCATTGTTTCTGTTGATGTTTCTCAGGTGGCCAAACAACAATCCATGATGATTCTCCACTTTTTTCTTTTCTTTTCGCCACAAAGGCAAGATTTGAAACATGAACTCCAACAAGCCAAAACCCCCCTGTCTACTATTAGAGAGAGCAGGATTCAGCTGAAGAGGGTAAAGTGAGAGTCTGAATTCACTGCACACAGATGGGAACGATCTCTCACACCCCCCCCTGCAGCTCACATCATCCACATGTTGGGGTGCCGTGGGCCACTCCTGAATCAACACAATGGGGCACAGGCGATTGGATGAGGGGGGTGGAAGTAACCAACAGCAGCAGAACAGACGGAGGGGTGGAGTGAGGTCTGGAATAACGGAAAGGAGAGCAGGGGGGAAAAGTTTTTTACAAAGTGTTTGTGAAAGTCCCCTCCAGTCCTGAGCACGCTGAGAGAGAGGGATAAAGGAGGGCCAGTCTCTCTGATCAGGTAAGAGTATATGCTTCTGTTTGCATGCGTGTGTTTGTTTTTCTTTGAGGCCAAAGTTGATGATTTTATTTGCACAATTAATTCACAATTAATTCAAACTTCTTTACACCAAAATAAATACATGCCACACGTAGCTAAATTGTCTAAGCTGCTGCAGAGAATATTTTCAATTGACAACAAAATATGAATAATATATCTAACGTGAAAGAAATAAACTGCAAATCCATTCCAGGGCTTTTTTTTTTATTGGGGCTCAGGATTTAGCAGTTAATTTGTTTGAAAAAAAAGGTTAAAAAAAATTATGTTTTAAAGCAATTTCTAAGCAGCAATGAGAACCATGTGCAAAACTGGACTTCCTTGTCAGGTTTTTCCTTTCCTTCTCTCAAGCTTCCCTGTGAGACTTTTAAGAATGTGCCTTGCTACAGGTCGTTACATTTCCAAAACAAAGTCAGCACCTTTGACTGTTCGTTTAACTTCAGCAGGGCAGCGAAGCCAGCTTCTGATTTATAGGGAAAAATATTCGTAAAGAAATATAGCTTTTTCCTGACATTTATCTTCCTGAAGAACATATCTGCTGACCTTTTTATGGTTTGGTCAACATTTTTTTTTATTTATGCTTGGAAAATTCTACATTTACAGCATGTCAAAGAGGAGCTTGCCATAAAAATATGCAAAAAAAAACAGCTTTAGCTTAAGACTACTCTGAGCTGCAGCGCTGAGAACAAACCTGTTTTGTCCATTTGGGAGTGTTTTCTTACTTGAATTTCAATATCACTATTTTCTCCTTCAGGCAATTGAAGATTTTTGTGACCATGACCATGCGTCTGGAGACTGTGGTCCTCTTGTCTGCCTTGCTTCCTCTCTGTCTCTCACACGGATTGGACCCTTTAGGCTGGCTGTTTCGCCGGCAGAGCCAAGGACATTATTTTGGCTCCTTGCAGGCAGACGCTGCAGGAGGGGCCTGTCCTGATGAATGTGACTGTCCCCCATCTTATCCTGTTGCCATGTACTGTGATGGACGGGGCCTGACAGCCATGCCAACCATTCCTTCCCGTATCAAGTACCTGTATCTTCAAAACAATGCTATCACAGCTGTACCTGACTCAGCTCTAGTCAATGCAACTAATTTGCGGTGGCTACTGATGCATCACAATCAGCTGACGTCTGAGGGCATTAGTGAGCAGGTAACCTACATCTGGTCATAAACATATCCAGACATATACTGTATGTATGAGCTCAGCCGTGATGCTTGAGTAAATAATTGACATATGGCAAACAGATGTCTAACAGACGGCTTCATTTTGGTTCTATTGCTGAATGAGTTAGCAAAGAAAAGTGAAAAAAAAAATGTTCCTCCTGCGGTTGAAAATATTATTCTTAGTTCTTATATCCAGCTGTTGAAGCATATATCTGCTCCATAAACATCTCTTACACCAGAAAACAACTTAAGAAAAACAAGGAGAGTTTAATGTTTTTTTTTATTACTATTACTAAGATTTGAATCCTTGCTCCCTAAAATAATTTAGAAAAAACATTTTCAGCAACAATCAGACTTTATGGTTTTTAACCAAGATTAGGATCTTTCCCATCATACAAATCCAGTTGTATTTATATACCATCATGCTGGCAAAAGTGCACTACAGCCATCGGCTTGCATGCAGAGTGAGTGTTTACCTGCTCACCTGAAGCACATTAAACTGTGTGTGAGACTTTCCAGTGCCACTGCTAACACTGTACTGAATGTCTACAGCTAAGGTAAGAGCCTCCTAGTATGTCTCTGCTGGCATCCATTCAGCCTGCAAACACCAACAGGGAGAGAAATGCTTCTGAGATCTTTCCGAAATTCCTTTTTATCAAATCAAATCACATTTATTTGTATAGCACATTTAAAAACAACTGATGTCGACCAAAGTGTTGAACAATCAACAGAAGCAAAAGATAGTAAGCATTAAAACATTTATAAAAGCAAATACAATAAAAGTAATAAAAAAGAAATTGTACTAACGTTAGAAACAAACAAACGGGTATCAAATGATTAAGGACACCCAAAGGCTTTGAAAAATAAATGAGTTTTCAGTTTAGCCTCATAGATATTTGTGAAGGCTGAGTCTTCGACTGAAAAAGGAAGGCTGATCCAAAGCTTTGGAGCCAAAACAGAGAAGGCACAATCTCTCTTTCTCACTCTTTTAGAGGCGGTACCAGAAAGGAGCCGTTGATTTGTAGCTCTCAGACATGTAGAGCTAGAATATGGGCAGAGGAGTTCAACAACGTATTTTGGAGCTGCACCTTTTCAAGCTTTAAAAACATATAAAAGAATCTTAAAATCAATGCTGTATTTTACTGGAAGCCGGAGCAGAGACATAAGGACAGGGGGGATGTTGTCTCTTTTCTTTGTTCCAGTTTTTCTGTACTTTAAGTGCAATGAAACAGCCAAAATGCACACATGGGATAAGCCTGCTCATTTCACAGCTCTGCACATGTTCATCGGTTTTCCAAAACCTTTTTAGGTATTTTTGAAGTTGGAGGGACTAGAGCGTTTATATCTACATCACAACAACTTGACCACCATTCCTCCAAACCTCCCTCGCTCGCTGCGAGACCTGAGAATGAATCATAACAACATTGGAAAGGTAACGGCTCACGCAGCATGCACAGTGATCTTCCTGCTCTCTTTCTGGACGTTCATCAGGGGAGACATAAGACTTTAAAATGATTGCAACTGTTGTCTAGGTAACACCTGCAGACCTAGCGGGAATGGATAACCTCACTATCCTCCATCTGCATCATAACGCTGTCACAGATATAGGCACATCCCTGAAGGAACTTAAATCCCTCATTCAGCTTGACATCAGTGGCAACGAGCTGACAAAGGTAATCATGTATCTGTCTGTTTATAAAAATGCCATATTAAGCAAACACATAATCCTGAGTGAGAATGTTTCTCTCCATTAACTGTTCCAGGTGCCAGATGCTCTCCCTGAACAACTGCACCAGCTGTACCTGGAGTTCAACGCCATTGATTCTCTGCCTGAGGGCTTCCTGGGGGGTTTAGCTCAGCTTCAGTATGTCAGGATGGCCCACAACCAGCTCACAGACAAGGGCATCCCCCCAAACACTTTTAATGTGACTGGACTGGTGGAGCTAGACCTGAGCTACAACAACCTGGAGAGAATTCCTATTGTCAACACCATGCTGCAGCACCTTTATCTCCAAGCCAATCAGATTAAAGGTAAACGGCTTAAATGAACGTACACTCATGAATCATTATGTCAGGTTTAAGGATCTCCTGCGGACGCGGTTGTATTTTCTGCATTAACGGTGCTGAAATGAGGTGATGCTGCTGCAGTTTCCTGCACGGACATAAATTTCATCTCTATATTTTCTCTGTGTCCTGTGCTTGTAGAGTTCACCCTGGGCAGTTTCTGCAGCATCATGGACGTGACAAATTTCTCCAGACTGCAAACGCTGCGACTGGAGGGGAATGAGCTCAGTCCTGAGGACATCCCTTCGGAGTCAGCCCTCTGCCTGCGCCAGGCTGGCAGCATTGAGATCTAACCATGTGTCACACAATATGTGGAAGCTGCAAACACCACTCGCCGCACAAGGCACACCTACAGTGTGACACTCTTTTCGTGGCATGTGGTGAAACCAAATCACAGCAGGGCCGATGACATAATGTGATTCTGACTGCAGGTGGCAGCAGCTTGTATTATTAACACTGTTCATGTAGCAGTGAGTAAATGTGAAACTTCACCAGATATTTCTTTTCTTTTTTGCAAGTTAAACCCCTGATGTGAGTTAGATTCATCTTGTTTGAGATCAATTAGCCTTTATCCTCCAAAAAAGTATGTAGACTTTAAAAGTTTTGAACCACACATGACTTTTCTGTGACCCTGATCCTAAGGAAAGTTTATTGTGAGGATCAGTGGCCATTATATTCAATGTTTTTCTTGTTTTATATTTTTAATGATCTTTTTCTTATTGTTTCTTCCTTCATTTCTCTTTGTTTACTATGGTGATAATAAAGATTTTGCATCATGCATAATGTGAATTCTATAAATACATATGAGCTGATAGGACTCACTGACATTTGACTTAAATGCCTCCTACATGATGAGTATGTGATATTGTCTTTGTAATTAACTGTGACTTCTAGCATTTATTGAAGATCATCTTGTCGTACAGTTTCTGAGAGACAAAGAAAATGTTTTTTTTGTTAGAAAAAACTCTTATCATGTACAGACGTCGTTCCTGGAAGTGTATGTAATATGATTCTTGAGTTACTGTATGCATCACATAGATTATCATATTGTATAATGTTGACGACTGGTTTTCATTTATGAGCCAAATAAATGAAATATGGTATATTTTAAATTGATGTATTTAATGAGTTATTTATTGATTTTTTTTTAAAGAAGAGTTATATACCTTTGTTGGTATTTTTAGTGTCCCAAGGCCAAAATACACTGCAGGGTGCATTATTACCTCCAGCAAGGCAGAGGTCATGTAATCAGCGGCTTTGGTTTGTCTGTCTGTCTGTTAGAAGAAAAACTCAAAAACTTATGGACGGATTTAGCTAAAATTTTCAGGAAATCTCAGAAATAGAATAAGAAACAAGTGATTTAATTTTAGGGTTGATCCGGATCACCGCCTGGATCCAGGAATTTTTTTAAGGATTATTTACTTTTCGGAGAAAGGGGTAGTTTTGTCATTAGAGCTTCTAACTCAAAAATAATGCCCCCAATCATTGGCAAGAAAATGACAATGGCTTGTGTCGTGGAAAAAAATGATTCAAGTCTGGATGAGTTGGAAAAATATATAAAAAGGTTTATTAAAACAGAACAAGTAAATAAAATGA
>JAOXYM010000003.1:27697423-27724396 GCA_028567055.1 Leptatherina wallacei | reverse complement strand
TGGTTGTTCAAATATTTGTGCTATCATTTAAAAAACTGGCACAATAAGCTGCAATAATTATACACTTTATCCACTTCTTAACCTTGGAGTATCACTTGTTTTGCTAACACAAAACATTAAAATGACAGACAGTACTTGAATGTCGCAGGAAGCCGAAATCAGCTTGTGGAAGATGAAATGAACACACAGAGACGAGGAAAGGTTAGACGGGAAAGGGCGAGATGAGAATGGGAGAACAGGGAGATAGTTGGGATAGTCAGAGCTGATTCTCTTTCTCCAATAAAAGCGACATCCCCCCGGTGTTGCTATGGCGACCTCCTCTCTCTCCCCCCCTTTTTCGGAGCTACCACTTATCCTTGCTGCCTTTCAGTCACCAGGGCATGTGGGTGTGTGCGCTTTTGTGTGCCGGCTCTTGAATGAATCAAGCAAATGAAAGGGAGAGCCATTACAGAGCCAAGTCTGCAGTTTCTTAGCTTTAACTTTTCTCACTTCACTGCTCCTTTCTTTCCCTCTTTTTTTAAGGGTTTATCAATCAATCAATTATTTATTTTGCCTCATAATTATCACATTAAATTCTGCAGTAGATCCTCCATCTTTTTTTCCCCTCTAAGCTCAACCATCTGGCTAATTTTCAGTTATTGCACAACAAGTCAAGTACAAGCACACATTGTCTCTTCCACTATTTTCTGTATGTGGGAACTCAGTGAAAACAAAAATGATGAGGACTGACGCTGAGTTACATGAACGCATCTGTCTTACGAGATAAATGATTGTAGCAAGAAGGGAATAACTTTATGTAACATAAAAAAAGGGAAAAAAAAGTGACAGGACATCACAGTTATAAAGTATGAAATGCCTTCAAACTGAATTCTCATGCTGCTTTTTCCTGGGTGGAAAATGTTCTCACAGCTCAGCCATCAGATTATATTACAGAAGGGGGAAAAACTACTGCACAGAAGTTACACTGGTCCTTAATGTTCTGCACATTGCCTCGAGCAGGACTGCATAAGTACACAACCATGCTGACATACTGTTTTTGTTTGTTTTCACACTGTGAAGGAACTTCTGAACATGTCAATGATTCAACATCAGAGATGGTGCATTTTTCATCACTGACCAGAGGCAACATTTCTATGCATTTCTCTTCACTCTTCAAATGCACTTCATTTGGTAACCTCTAAGAGCTAGATATCAAATGCATGTAAGAGTCTGGCAGCTTTATTTCACTGACCTTGTAATAAACGTTTTGAGCAGACAAAATCTCATTCTCACATCTCTGTGGAAAATCTATATGGGACTTGTCTAATCAGGCTGAGATCATCCAAAAGTGTGATCTGACAAGTGGAATAGAGCCTTACAATGAATTGCCAAAACGATCTTTTTTAGGTTTTTCACAGTGTTGCAGATAGACATGACTCATCTGATCATATATGTTGAATATTTGCATGAAACAGGATTGCATTCATATGAAGAGCTTGGAGGCTTCTGCTAGAAGCTTGTTCTCAATTTAAAAATGAGTATAAAAAGATATTAGGAGGTTGTTATGAGTCACTCTTCACAGTGATCATAATCAAAGATATTCTGCATCCACATACTGTCACTTGATTTCTCCATGTTTGGTCTTCATTTACTCCAGTACAAATACTGTGTGTCTCTACTTGTGGTCTTATTGGGATCTGCAGTCTGAGTGTGCTGTGTGTTAGTGTGTGTGTGTGTGTGCGTGCGTGCGTGCGTGCGTGCGTGCGTGCGTGCGTGCGTGTGTGTGTGCATAGACAAATCAGCCTGATAGAATTTGACAAACTAAATAAAATGAGGTGTCACATCCTTCTGGTCTGCACACCAGTCAGAGTAATGTCAAGATACTGTTGGCAGTGTGCAAAGCTGACATTAAAGTCTCTCTGTTAGTGCATTCTCTTGGTAAGTGTTATATAAGTTTTTTAATGTATTATTGTATTTTTATGGAGTGTAGAAAGGCCCGACCAGGGACAGGAGTTGAGAACTAGATTTAGCTACAAACTCTGTTTGCATAGCATCAGCTACAAATCTTTTATAACTATGTACAAATTCAATGTCCCCGTCAAATAAACAAACAAATAAATATCTGTATCAACAGCTACAATGATGTTGTTGCATATACAGGAGCGAATAATCAGTTTAAACAGTTAAACAGCTGTTTAATACATTAAACTAGAACTAGTTTCAATCTTGAAATATCACAAAACTCCTTTTTAGATTTCCATTTTTTCGTGACTGATGACTCACATAAGTTTCCATCAACATTTCCTCACTATTGCTAGAACCCTTTTGAGAAATGTTATATATCACAACAGTAATCACTATGTCAGATGTAAACACATGTTTTGAGTATGGAAGCTTGTTAGTGTTGTTCTCTTTGCTAAATTCTACTGTAAATGAAGGTTTAACCCATAAAAATTTCAAGAAAATTTATTTCAAAAATATTCATGTAAAAGGTAGGAGTATAAAAAGCTTAATAAACTAAACTTAAAGCTTTGTTCCTGTGACAAGCAAAGCTAAATGAGTCTGCAGGCTGACTTTCATTTGTTAATATAGCTAGATTTAGTTGGAATTATTCATATTAGCATGCATCACTTTGCCATGGGAGAATCTACTTCAACATTGAGCTCAGACCACTTTGTCCTGAAAACACTCAGACATTTCAGGATAGGTTGCTGAATGATTTATTTTCAGTTTGAGCTCAAGTTCAAGGCCTGAACACAACAGCAAAAGAGAAGAGACCAGATGGAGTGCTGTGTTTGAGAGCAGTCATACAAAAATAGCAGCTTTGTTCACCTTTAGGCCTGAAGAAAAGTGTATATCTATTTTAAGAGTGAAATGAACACATGAATGATGACAAACTATGCATGGTGGGGTCAAACCCCAAAAAGCCCCCTCCCCAGCTTACCTGTTCCATGTACATCCAGTGGGTTACACAGTGGCGTGGTGGTTTGCACTTTATAGCAAGAAGGTTCTAGGTATTAATGTAAACTCCGTTCTGTGTGGGATTTGCATTCACTCTGACAATCCACAGACCAAAAACATGTATGTTAGGTTCATATTTAATTCTAGGAATGAGTGTTAGTACAAGTGGTTGTCTTGATTGTCTCTGTGTTGTCTGTAATGGACGTGCAACCCATCCAGAGTGTACCCCGCCTCTCACCTGATAGCAGCTGTGATGAATTAGATTAAGTGACTATAAAGAATAGATGTATATACCTGACTGGATCAGAAGTGACCAACTTTAAGCCTGACTTATCACAACTTATTCTAAGTCCAAGTATGAATACATCCGGGATGCAATGGGTCGTTGTGCGGAGCTTGAAAAGAAGTTGTTGGATCTATGTTGTTGGAATCAGGTGTGTTGGAGCATCTAAAACCTGCAGGACAGTGGCCCTCGAGGACTGGAGTTCCCCTCCCTGAGATCATATATGCAGAAAATCTGGCCCACTTATGGCCACACTGCTTTGGCAATGTGTTAAGATATGTGTTCAGGGCCACATTGAAGGATTCTACTGGCATGTGTCCCACTGGTGAAAAGCAAAGATCCTGCACCAGGCCTGGTATCAGCAGCTTTTGTTTACAGTTTCCATCCCATATTTCAGGTGAAAATTAAGACACTTTAAACTGAATGACTATCACCTTTATGTTTAATCAGTTCTTAGTTTCTATAAACAGATGTCTGTTAGCTATTGTTCTTTTATGTTACTCAGTGTCAATGGAGAAAGGGAATAGGATAGGACCACCAGGAGTGTAAATGATGGCAGTGAGTGAGCAGGGATAGGAGAGAGCAAATACTCCTGATGAGGTGCCAGGTATAATTCCTGACTTCAAGAAGAGATGGAGATCAGGAGGATGCAGTTTGACATGAAATCATCCTTGACAGAGAATGAAAGATATAAAGCATGGAAATCAGACTGATTAATTCAAAAAGTATCAGATAAGAAAACCATTGGACCAGAATAACGCATGAGGTGAGTCTGACATTGAAGGAAAATGGAAGTGACAAAGTGGAAGTAATAAAGCGTAGCAGGAAAGAAGCCCAAACATCAGGTAATGAGAGCGGAAGTGAGGGAAAAGATCTTTCTGATTGAACTCTCACACTAGCTTCATTAGTAGCAAAGTAGCATTTAATGGCATAAATTTAATATATTGTTATTTCTGAGCCATTTATATCTGCAGATATCAGTAATGGTTTAGGTGTACCTGGGCTCTTGCCCAGATGTTGCTGAGATAGGCATTAAAAGTCAATAAATCCCACAGGCTGCTTCTTTGAGCCGCTGATTAAATCATTCATGTTCTACATAAATTCTGTAACATATACTAGATGTAATATATATATATATATCCAGGTAATATCTAGGAAAGTTCAGGGCTCCATTGCATGCGTAAACAGAAAAAGGGCTTAGCACCAACTTATTTCTTTCATTGTGTCATGATCAATGCAGATTTGTTATACAGTGGAGAGAAATGTCTCTTGGGGTACTTTCTAAGAAACTTGTACTTGTATTGCCATTCTGAAGTCAGAAGATGAGAGACACATTACACATTTCCATGTTTCTGAATAAATGTTTATCACATCATCTGTGTCTAGTTGGGATTCAGAGACAAATATGAAATACATGTTGTTTGAGCTCCCTTGCTCATCATCATTTCACTCCATTGACCCGATTTAGGTTTTCAAGTCACATTTACTCTCCAGCCCGCGAATGTACTCCACTGTTGTAACGGCAGCTGCAGTGTGCAAAACCTCAATTTGAGTCTCCACCTGCTCTGATTTTGCACCATTTATATACACTGTGGAGTTTCTTAATTTCCACAGGGAACTATGCGCTATTCTGCATGCAAGCTTCTCATCATGTCTCTGCGGAACTGCTGAAGTCTGGAACATCCAACAGAGCAAAGGTTATAGCTCAGTTCCTCTCCTGGCTTCTCCATTTGCAACATAAAGCCAAAGTAATGACATGGGTCATTCCTTGTAGTTATGGTGCAGTTATTGAATTTATATATAACTGCTGCAGTAAGTATGAGAGCCTCTCAGTGTCTGCATTCATATTTAATTGCTCTTCTGTCAAAAATAAATGATCCGCAGCAGCCATGTATATACATACCACCGTGGAATTATACAGAACCTGACAGCTTACTTTGGCTTTGAAATACAGAGAATCAAAAAGCACTGATTGTTGAATCCCCTGAGAAATATAAAGATGAAACTCAAAGCCAGTTTGCACCTCCTCTAAAGACTTTCAGAGTATTACCTCGGTTCATTTTCAAGAAAAGTCCATGCACTGTATGAACAAGAACACCATTATATTATTAAAACTTGTGCACTACGTTTTCATTTGTGTTCAAGATTATTCAGAGTGGTAAGTTCATATAGATTCCTGACAGCTCTGAAAGATAATAAATTCTGGTTCAGCAATGAGAATCAGTGTCAACACTGCACATAACTCTGTCTCTAAGGCTGTTTTAAAACCACATCTGTATGTATGACCTGGCAATATAGGCAGGTCTTTAAAGTGCAGGTGATAGCTGAAAACTAAAAATTCTACCAAGAGGCACAGCAAACCTTTCATCCAGCAAAAATAACATGCTGTTACCAGCACAAGAGCTTTTCTATTGGCTTGTGAAATTGGAAAAGAGAACGAGGGAGAGAGTGAGGCAGGCAATAGAAAGAGAGGAGGAGAGATGAGAAGCGCTGCTGCAGAACACACCTCATCTCCTCTTTAGCTGGAGGGATAGAGGGAAAAAGAGATCCAGTCTGTGCCAATTTTCTCCTCCGCCTCAGAGACAGACAGGACGAGCCAGGGAAGTTATATTTCAGGAATCTTAAGAGATAAATAAATGAAAGACTGAGAAAGAGAACAAATAAAGCACATCGGCATGTGAAGAATCTGCAAATACAAGACTGGCAGTAAATGGAGAAAGGAGAAACGACAGAGAGAGATGTAATCAATGCTTCTGTTGCGGTAAGAAACTAGGAATATGTTGGCAGAATTTTCCAAGCTAACAGGATATTGCAGCGCTTATAGGGTCATGTAGTCACTCATGCACACATGCAGCTTTGGATGCATGTGCAGCCACTCAGAGGTGATGATACCAGGTGTGTTTGAAATGGATGAAGCTGATGGAGTGGAAGGGGGTGTGCATTGGATGAAAATAAACGTTTGTGTTAGAGTCTTAGTGTATTCATGCCAGAGCAGATTCAGCTGCAGAGCAATGCGTCTGTGTTTTTTTTTCTTTTTTTTCTTTCATATCTGCATCCAGCATCTCTACTGCTGTCATACCATCCCTCTTTCCTGATCTCAAAATCCTCTCTATTCTGCCCTGTTGCAGGGTCTCTCTGTCATTGCTGCACAGCCCACACAAACCCTTTGCAAAGGAAAAATTTATACAACCGTGTACCATTTCTTCATATGATTCTCACTTTCATTTATCTTCTGTTTGACTTAAAAGCCATAAGTGATACAAAATTACTTAGTCTTTATGTTTTTTTTCACCTCCTGCTATCTCCCATTTTAATTTCTTCATGCTTGCCTTTTACAGTATGTAGATTACTATAATCACTGCACTCCTACATTTAAATCAGAACAAAGTGACAAAAGTTCAACTCTGGTATAGATTATTTTCATACATTTTTATAAAACGATGGATTTTGAGTTTGTAGGTGCTTCTGTTTACAAGTTTTACTGATCAATGTCAAGGAAGTGTCTTTATGGCATCTCAAAGTAACTAAGATCCAGACAGAAAAGTACTGTGTTGTAACCTGGGATTTTGTGTTTGTTGTGTAAGTGCCAAAGTTTTACAAAGACCTTTGACTTTTTCCTCTTTTGTTTTGGAATGAATCATGTTTAAATGTTGTTAGAAATAAAAATAGACAGCCTGTTACTATAGAAACACAGATGAAGGTGGTGATCCAAACACTGAGACTGCAGCTTTTGGGTTCAGAATAAAAAATAAAAATCAACAACCCAGAAAAAAAAACATAAAATGTGGAGTTCTGTTGTGAAACATGTTCAAAAAAGAAAATAGTTTGGGAAACTGATGAATGCATATGCATTAGTAGAAGCGCAAGGCTTCAAAGGCTTCAAAGAGCAGAGACAGTAGTGTTAGCGCCAGTATGAACAGCCAGTATGAACAGCATAACGTAGAAGACACTGGGAGCAACCTTTGAGTGGTGATAACAGGGTTGTTTTTGTTGTTGTTTGTTTTGTTTTGGTTGCAAAGGTGTCTTTTTCAATCTGGCTTCATGAAGAGGTAACCTCCTACTTCCAGTGGGGTGGTTCAAATCAAAGTTGTATCAGGATTAGTTTCTTTAAGTGCTTAGACATGGCCCTTGGCCATGAAATGATGGATCCCCCTTTCCTTTCTTTTCCTTCTAAATGTTGTGGGCACAACATCTAAGATGGGCTGAGAAGTCCAGAGTTTATTAGACACATCTATTAAGGATGCCTGCAAGATGGCCACCAGCTCAGGTATTATGGGTATGTCCAGAGGCAGGCCAAGGACATGATGGATAGATTGAAGAGTTCTTCTATGAAAAAGAGCATTTTGAGAACACTGTACAGAACCATGCAGAAAAAGCTGGTTCTGAAGACCAAGATCCTTTTTTTTTTATTCTTTCTACTGGGATCTACTGGGATTGATCCTCGTTTTTTACTTGAGAAGAGTAGTTCAAGGCTATATTAACACTACTAGGATAAGACAATTTCCTAAAGAGGAAGAGGATTGTGTGGAATGAAGCAGATGTTATCTCTGCTTCTGCAGCTTGCTGAATAATTTTCACACTGTCCATTTTAAGTCTGATCATCTCACAGGACTGCAACAGTAGAGCATCATCATGAATTTTCATAATAATTGATATATAAATAAGGAGATCCTACCACACCTGACCAAACTACTGCCATAAGGACATAAAATAGTATACTCACTCACAGTTTCGGACAAGATAAATCTTTTTCTAGCAGCAACCGCCCTGTAATTATTTATGAAATTGGGTAAAGAATCACTTGAAATGCTCTTTTTTTTAAATCTCATGTCATGGTAAAGTAATAGTCCTGCTGTGGGTCATTTTATCTATATTACGTCTCATGTGATGCTTTCACAGAAATCTGACTCGGAGGAGTGTAACAAATAACAATCTCCATTAAAAGCATAAATAGTGTTTATTAGACCAAACTAAAAAGATTGTGCCACTGAGTCATAAAGATCTATTTTACGCTCCTTTTATGAACAGCTCAAATTGCAAGGCAACACTTCACTGGCACACATAAAAACACGGTTCAGCTTTTTGGAAACCACCAAAAATGATATGAGCTTTTGAGAGCAAATGATAAAAGTGGAGGACATCAAACTTAAATGATAAATCCATTATTGAGGGGAGTGCATGTAAAAAGAAGAGGGAGCAGAGATGAAAGAGAATGGAGGATACAGGAGTATAAGGAGCCCCAGGAGGTGGGAACTGCTCTTGTGTTTTTACTATTAAGGGGTCACACATTAAACTGACTAGCATGCAGCAGTCATGACAAAGTCCCGCCTACATTTTGCTGCTTAAATCTCATTTTGTTTGAACTTCTTATCATGAATGTCCTAAATGCAATCTGTCAGGTTTTTTTCCCACCTTGACAGTAACACGGCAAGCATCTCTCCATACTTCCTCTAGCCTACTAACCAACACAGCCAACTTCAAAGGCTGCACGGTTTTACATTACCTTCTGTCAAACATGTAGACTGCAGGCCTGATGATTTCTGCTCATCAGCTGGCAGGATGGAAATATTTTGCAAGTGTCAGATGAAGTTACAAATTCATTTGATGACAACTTTTTTTAACCTGTTGATACCTGATTCAACATATTGGCACTGCTGCAGTTTCTGTGTTAAGAGGGTGTGTCTGGTCTTAATGGGTTATTAAAAAAAAGAAAGAAGAAGAAGATCTTGAAACAGTGATTTTGACATATGGCATTTGGTATTTGGAGAAACTACATAACAAAGGGAGATGTAAAGTTTGTCCAAATGTCGTATGTCAAATCTGTTTGCCGTCCTAACATTTTCAACTACTATATATTTATAGTGATGATGACAAGTATTCCCATTTAACATTTTATGGTGTAATCTTGCTGATTTGTTAGTGAACTGTATCAAAAGTGAGGGTTAAAAAAATAATCAAATTTAATTTTTAAAAAGTGGTGTGACCGCTCTTTTCCTACTAGCTCCAGTCTGACTCCATAATGTTGTGTTCAGGGCTCTTTGGGATTCACAACATCTGTTGTTGTAGAGACTGGCTGCATGTTTGGAGTTGTTGTTGCAACTGAGCCCATAAAAAATTAAGTTTGCAGAGGTCTTAAAATGGCATATCTTGGTTAACAGATACAATCCTGTTTTCTTCTGAAAAGGAAGTTTATTCTCAAATAGTAAAAAGGGATTTTGCACTAGTTACAGAGTCAAAAACATGCAATTCAAAAGAAGTCATTAAAAAAGGGATAGGCTTTTTGGCTGTTGTTTTCATCTTACACAAAGAAGGTGTGACAGCGACTTGTCTGCAAACTTGGATTCACCAGCAGCTGGTGCTGCTTTAAAGCTTCTCAGTGAATGTAATTTATGAAATTCAAGGGAGTCACTGATTATCTTTATCCTTTAACAAAATAGAAGGTCATTCAGAGGGGATACTCCACCTCTGAAACCATTGCTCTATCTCGCAGTTTTGACTAATTTGATCCACATCAAATGCCCATCACTCACTTCTTCACAGCATTTAATGAAATTCTGCCAGTTTATCATCATCCTGCTGACAGACAGACAAACTCACCATATAAGACATATCTGGCAAAGCTGAAATCACCTCTGCAATTCCCTTTAGCTCAATAGATGTCCACATTGTATCATGATGTTAATATGGTTGTGAGAACAGCACATTATTTCCACTGTAGGGTGCATGCATTATCAGTCAGTTACTGGGATGCTCTGGTTGCTGCAAAATATCTCTGATCTCTTGGTGTGATCTTTTTTTTTTTACTATGACTACTAAGTCACTTTAGATATGAAACTCTTCCAAATGCTGATGTAACTTTCGTGTGTGCTTTTGTGTTGTTCAAGAAGCAGCTATTCACGCTGCTGTCCCCATTGAAGTCTTTAAATGCCGAAGACTAATAATATAAAAGATCCTTGGGGTCTTATTTAAATGTTACGTAAGGGATCACATTTGTGGGAGGCTATGCTCTAACTGGCACTAAATGTGAACAAGTGATATGAAATATTTACACATGTGGTACATGATTTAATCACTGCTATGCTCTCAACTGAAAGTAGCACTAAAGTATTTTTCTCTTTTATTGCTGACAATTACTTCTCTTCAGGCTTTACCAATTAGAGCAGATCTTTTCCAATTTAGGTTTTCATTAAGGCCTTTTCTCTCCATTGTCATGTTTTTTTTCTTCCTTTGGCTCTCCCTTATTCTTGCAGGCTGCAGAACATCTTTTATGAGACTGCATAATACATCCTTGAAAACTCCTGTGACCTTGCTATGGCAACAGCTGTAGTTTTGAAATATATGATGAAGGATTTGCAAACTGATGAGATATAATGTGTAAACATGTTGCTGTACATTTAGTTCTGACTGTGTTTAATTTAGCAATTCTTTCATTTTCTGAATCTTTGTTTGTCCTTCGTTGTGTTTCTGCCAGCAGTGAGCTGCAACATCCCAAGCGACGATTCCTCCATCTGAGGTCAGGATGTGAAACTGATGTGACAACAAAGGAAGTCATCAAGTCACAGCCACTGCATGGTCCCTGTTCTTACCACTGCAATCAAACTCAGAAGAGCACAATAACCCAATCGGTATAGAAGAGGCTTCATGAATAAGAATATATGCATTTCAGCTTGCTTGATTTTTCTGTTCAGTTTCTTTTCAAGCTAATGCCCCTTCATGATGTTATGTTATGAGTGATGACACCGAACCATCTGTTACAATTTGCTCACACATCTCTGGTCCAAATGATTACTTTTGCATTGCCAGAACAAAGATTTCCTCACCTTGTCTGAATCAGTTCCCGTGACTCGTGAGGATTATGAGGCCGGCTTTAGTGCTTCTACAGTCACATTGTCTTTTGTGTGTGTTTAGTGGTGTGTTTGTGTCCATTGTTGTGGGCTCGCTACCTCCCGCACTGCCATGGCATGTCTCTTGCCCGCTAAAGTGTGTGTGTCAGATCAAGCCATGGTTCTCCCCTGATTCTGTCTACCATGAAGCTCCCACTGTGGACTGTAATGACCTGCTGTTGACTGAGCTCCCTTTGCCCATACCTCCAAACACACACACCCTACGCCTGCAGAGCAACCTCCTGTCAGTTCTGGACACTGCTGTGCTACATGGGATCCCCAATCTCACCGACTTGGATCTTTCCCAGAACCGCTTCAGTCATGCCAGGGCAGTAACTCACGGCTTCTCCCTGCCATCTCTGATGTCCCTACACCTGGAGGAAAACAATCTCAGTCACCTCCCTGAGGCTTCCTTCTCATCACTGCCAGCTTTGCAAGAACTCTTTCTCAGCCACAACAACTTACATTCAATAGCACCTGGAGCTTTTGCTGGTCTGGACTCCCTTCTTCGTCTCCATATCAACAACAACAGGCTCTCCACTGTAGACCCTCGTTGGTTCAGGGCTTTGCCTCGCTTGGAAGTTCTCATGCTTGGGGGCAACCCTGTGGAGGCTCTGCCTGAGAGGGGCTTTGTGGCCCTAAAATCCCTCCGGAGCCTTGTGCTTGGTGGTATGGGTCTGAGAGGCTTGGCTGAGAAAGCTCTGGAGGGTCTAGAGGACCTAGAAAGCCTTTCCTTCTATGATAACCTGCTGTCCAAAGTTCCATCTCAAGCTCTGAAGCGAGTGCCAGGACTGAAGTTCCTCGACCTCAACAAGAACCACATCAAACTGATTGAGACAGGAGACTTCCAGGATATGCTCCACCTGAAGGAACTCGGTCTGAACAACATGGAGGAGCTTGTGTCCATTGAAAAAGCTGCCCTGGAGAACCTCCCTGAGCTCACCAAGCTCGAGATCACCAACAACCCACGTCTGTCCTACATTCATCCTCAGGCTTTCATCCAGATTAGCAGGCTGGAGAGTCTAATGCTCAACTCCAACTCTCTGAGCGCTCTACACCAGAATATCATGATCTCGCTGCCAAGTCTTCAGGAGGTCAGCTTACATTCCAACCCACTGAGATGTGACTGCCTGTTTCACTGGGCTGCCAAGGACACCTCTCATCTTCACTTTGAAAGGGACATGAAAATAAAAACTCAAAAACCACGATTGGTGCGTTTCATCCAGCCCCAGGGAACCTTGTGCTCTGAACCTCCAGAACTGAGAGCCCGCAGAGTGAGAGAGGTATCCTCGGGAGAGATGTCCTCCTCCTGCCTGCCTAATATTCCTGCCAGCTCCCTTCCTTCCTATGTAGGGGTTCAAGAAGGAAGCAAACTGGTTTTGCACTGCCGAGCACTTGCAGATCCACAGCCTGAACTCTACTGGGTGACTCCCTCTGGTTTGAGACTTGGAGCTTCACAAAGCCAATCCTCCAAAAGCGTCACAGCTCCTGCTCTCTGCAAGAATGCGACAATGTCTGAGGGATTCAACCATCCATCTCCATCCAGTGTCCAGTACCCTCAGGCTCAAGATGATACTCCCTGCCAGCCCTCCAAAAACTACCAGCTACTGCCTGAGGGAACTCTGGAGATCAGGAAAATCACCCCGAGAGATGCAGGGCTGTATACCTGCGTGGCTGAGAACACACTGGGAGCAGATACACGAAGCGTTACTGTGGGAGTGCACAACAGAGGAAAAAATAGAAAGAGGGGGGTGGCTCCTAAAGCGAAGAATTTTCAAGCGATCAGAACAGATGCCAGGTTGGAGTTGAGAGAGGTTGGAGAACACTATGCTATTTTGTCCTGGCAGAGTAGACACAACCTCCTGTCGACCCGCCTATCCTGGCAAGCCATACACTCAAACGCCTACATGCCAACATACACCACGCGCATCCTTGCCGGCACGCAGAGCTTCAACTTGACTCACCTGCAAGCTGAGACATTTTACAGAGTGTGTCTGCATTTAGGGATTAGCGAGAGCACCAAGCACGTAACCCGGAGATCAAGGGAGAGGCCTCAGTGTATCACGTTGAGGACAAAGGAAGTCCCAGAGCCTCAGCCTGGCTTGCAGCTCAACCCACAGCTGACCTCCACAGCTATCACACTATTGCTCCTCGCACTTATACTGCTGCTGGCAGGTCAGGGTTGGGACTCTGAACCCAGCGAGGTGGAAGAAAAGCACCACAATACCCATCATCAAAACATCAAGGGTCCTCAGACGCTGATCATCAATCAAAAGGCAAAAGAAAATGAAGAACATCAGCCAAATCAGAGTGAAAAATTGCTACTAAATCAAATCTACTGAAACAATTGCTCACATTAAAATGCAGACAAGATATGATGAGACACAAACATGCATACATTCAACATGACAAATATACACTTTGCTACTCATAACAACGGGAGTGGAATCAGAGATGACAGCGCAGAGATTTGTATTTATTTTCTATACAGCATAAAGTATATATTGACATTGTTTCCGTGTTAAGATGTGTTGTAAAGAATGCCTGTCCACTAACCAGGGAAGTAAAACTGGACAATCATGCTCCTGCTGCACAGGAGAGGCAAATGAGCCTGAGCTGCCTACAACCACAGGACTGAAACTAAAGGGAACTTGATGCAATCTAGGAAAAGATATTTACAGAAGAGAGCAGCTCAGACCTCCAGGGTTTTCCCCCTGTTTTCTGTCTACATGTTTCTACAGACTGAAGCATACTTCCTCCAAGCTGATGAAAATCTGCCTTATGACTGATGCTGAATAAACTTCCTGCTTGTTTGGACTATGTAGGTCAAAGTGATTGATGTAAACGGCCCTCTTGCTTTGCTCTCATCACCTTGGACAGGGTTGTCCATCTTGAAGTACATATACGGTATACTCATTCAAATTACCACATTCTGTTAAAATAAAAATGATCTAAAAGTGAATGTCTGTTCTTTTTGTTTTACCTTTAGCAATAACCATTTCATAAACACACGTTTAAGTTTTGATATATTATAGTATATATACATATTTATATATTTATAGTGATAACATGACAGGAGCCACATCAATTAAGTATGTTTTGAGCACACTGCAGCATGAAATTTAAGATAAATGTAATAATAACTCAGAACATCTGACACCTACTCAGTAAACATAAGACACAGTGTGTCCCCTGCTGGATGAGGGATGCAACTGAGCAGGAGCCTTAACAGTTAAGAGATGGAGGATACTAAACTCACAAACTCACTTGGGTCAAATTCCTCTCAGTACAGTAAGTGAAGACATGTAGAAATGAATGGAAGAGATCAGACAGTAGTAAAAAAAAAAGCTTTCAGCGTTTTAACTTAGTCAGATCATGTGATCATGATCCAAATAGTCTTTTTTCAGTATGAAAATCCCTCTTGTAGTTTCTTTGCTCCAAGAAAGAAAACCTTGAAAAAGTAGTAGCTGATTTTTGCATTTGATGCAACAATGACTGATCATCGGAGTCCCCATATCAATGTCTTTCTAGCCAACTAGAGGAATTTTATCACCTAAAAACTACTACAGTGAACATGTGGCAAAATATTGTATTAGAATATAAAAAAAATGTGAATTTCGGACTATTTTCTGATGCTTTGACAAGCATAGCAGCAAAACTAGATCATGCATCATCTCTGAGAAGCAGCAGCTCGGTGGTGTAGTGGTTGGTACCGTCTGCTCAAAAAAAGGAAAATTCAAACCTCCTCAAATCGTGCCTCAAGGATTTTTTCCAGGAGCACCAACATCCTCTCCAGGTCCTGACATGCATGTTGGGTTGGCTTACTTTGTTGTGAGAATGCATCACTGTTAATCTCTCTGGGTTTCCCTACAACAGACTGGCATCCTATCAGCTAATAGAGGCAGATATCCAGGTTTTCTAGATATTTGATCGTATTTGATGTTAACATGATGAGCACTAAACATGCTGATATCACACCAAAAAAATAAATAAATGAACCAATTAAACCAAACCGGACTTTAAAATGCACGTTAGTCTGACTGAAAACTGAAAACGTACAAAATCAAAACTTTAAAAACTGAACCAAGACACCCAGAAAATCCTGTTGGGGTTGAATCACTGCATGTAAACTCTCAACTAGACTAACATTTTTTAGGTTTTGATGCTGTGCACTAGCTCCAGTTTTACTGCATCTTTTTGTAAAAAACAAAACAAAAAGAATGCAGTGAATTCAGCTATAATTACATGTATGATGATCTCTCACTGGGAAAAATTGGAGCGGAAGAATTTCCAAAAAGTCAATAACTTAATTATCTTTCAGGGCATGTACACTCAAACAAATATCATGGTGATCCAATTAAATAATCAGGTCAAACTTTAACTATAAAGTGACTCAACTGTGCATAAAATATGTGGGTGAATAAGTTCCTGATTGACCCATTAATGCAAATGCTAGGATTAGGAAGCACTTCAAGCATTGATTAGGACTTTGTATTTATTCACACAAAACATAATACAAATCTTCAATAAGGCAATACAACACTGCATATACATACAATGATCTATATGTATACCACCTTTAAATTTGACATCATTCTTCCATTCTTTGTTAGCACTACCAAGTGTAAATAAATAGTCAAGCAAGTCATAGAAAAGAGTGTCAGAAGGAAAAATTTCAAGTCATACTGTTAGTCATTCAAGGCAACATTCCTTCACATGTTGTAATACATATATATTGTCATGAATTCATTTTAGCTGACATCTGAACACAGCTTATAAGTTCAGTAACTTACTCAAATAAAGATTAATATAGTTGCTTTGTATTCATGTTTAAGGAAACATAATGCTTGTGTTTTCAAAAGCTGTGCTAAAAGAAACACTCAGGGACACCGTAGAATATTTTTTTAACCATTTAAACCCAGACAAATTAGTCTAAAACCAAACAAAAAAAGCAAATCTCATTTTCAAACAGCAATTATTAGCATTAAATTACAAGCTGACATCATAATTAGGTGCTGAAGAAGATGGTGTTTCCAAATAATACAGTGTAAAAGGATTCTAAAGAGTCCTGTTTTAGAGCAAAATATTAAATGTTGTGTATGTACAGAGTGATGCGAAGTAAAAACACTGTTAGTTCAATATCCATTCTCTTCACAACTGACAAAAGTTTACAGTCATTTACAAAAATATACTTCTATAGTAGCGTTAACAATGGTAGCAGTGATTAGTACTGGTTTACAAGCTAACAGGACAAAGTTTAAAATCAATGACTCTGGATATAAGAAAATGACACCAAGCAATAGTACTCTAATATCACTGTATACAAAGCACATAATTGCGTGCGTTCTTATAGATGAGCAGCAATAGATTTTCTTCTGTTTACAATCCTCTTTCCATTTTTACAGTTTTGGAGGATTGTTTTTTTCTGCCATGATAACCACAAAGGGATCACAGAGCAGCGCTTTAGTCCCGTCTGCCTGTACAGTGTGAGTAAATGTCTCAGACCTCAGATCTGCTAAATAATCATAAAAAAAGGAGGAAAAAAAATAAGGAAATCCTTCACTTTTGGAACGTAAGGTCAAGCATGTCTTCTCTTAATACAGTAACACTTTCTTTTAATATTGAGTTAATGTAGCACATACTGCAAAAGCAATAAAAACTTAGCACAAAAGGAAAGGAAATTTAGGCTTTGTCAATTATTTCTCCCCTTTAATGAATCTAATTAGTGTTGTATTTCATTTTTCATCCTTGGAGTGAATACAAACAAGGGAATATTGGCACATTTTTTGGGAGTACTACATACATTTAGCAGTGTTGCTCATTACACAGACGCAGAATTTCGAAAATGTAACCCTTGTTGTAAAGGGGACTAATCAGGCTTCCCAACCATGTATAATACAACACCAATTGGTATCAATGATGGAGAAAAATAACTAAACAAACACAAATGTCCTTACTTTTAGTGCTAAGTTTTGAAACAAGTAATAATTTGTATTGCTTCATAATGTAGTTGTAGCTGATTTATGCACAAGTGTTTAGTTGTGTCACTACTGACAAACCTAAGACCTAAATCAATTAATCAAAATTTGAAAGCTCTGTTTAACGCTGGTGTCATCTGTGATGATATAATATGTTCGGTATTTCACAGATAAACAGATTTAATCCTGTTGAATATGTCCACAATATACAGAATGCAAACATTTTCTTTTTGTTTTTAAAAAAAACCTAAAGTTGGTTATAAAACAGATCTAAAAGTCTCATAGTTGGAAACATTTAAAACCCTTAAATGTTTTTATATCTGCTACAACTACATCATACAGTCATGTACAATGTTTAATATAATATTATAGCTCAGGATCACTTAGAGTGACTGTATGAATGATAAGGCAATGCAGTGACTATGATTCATCATTCGTGCTTTTAAAGACGTTTGACATCAGAGATTTTACCCTGACTTAAATGAGCAAAAGTCTCATGAAATTATTAAACTGATTACTCAACATCTTTCTACATAAACATACTACAAAAGAGCCTCCGATCTTCACCTTCAAACATACACACCAATACACGCTTACTGAAAGCTACAGAAGGCAAGGCCATACATATCACACATCATTTCATTGATCCCATGTTAAATACATTTATATGTTAGGGTTGACAGCTAATGAAATGGTGTTGTTTATCTGGGGAGGGAAGAGAGCAATGCAGCGATGTGGACACGGCTGTGTTCGGGCATTCGCTCGCTGTCAGCTCTGATCCAGGAACGTTCCTCAAATTTTGTCAGGCTTTGGGAGAGTTGATCTTGGCTGGTTTGTTGAGCTGAGAATTGGCACAGATAGCAGCATTCAGACCAACAACAGACCATGTGGGATGATGTGAACCTTGGAAAGACACATTTCACCACCTGGTCTGATTCTAAGCTTTTTCTTTTGCTAAATTCTACATTTCTGTATAGCTCAGAAAATGTAGCGAAACACTTCTTAGTCATGAAAGAAACAGACTGTTGCATGCGGATATCTCTCCAGCTTAAAAGCGTTTGCCATGCAACATAAATTTGTTTTATTTTCAGTCCACTTTATCATCGACCTCCTGATGAGATTTATGAGACAGTGATGGAGAGCAGCATATGCTGTACTGTACATTTGTACATGTGAAGGAGCCAGTAACAACTGAGCAATCACAATCACTGGATTTTAACTGGAGTGGTAGCTACTTCATTCCCAGTTGCCATGGAAACTTCATACAAGGATTGACCAATTGATCATGCTCGTATTTGACAAAGAAAGTCAAAGTTAATTTGCAAGTTTCCATCCAAATGTCACTTCTACCTTTGAATCAGAAGAAATGAGGACTACAAATGAAGGAGAATGCGCCGATGAAAGAGATTCACCTGCAGCACTCCACTGAACCATGACCTCTGACCTCCCTGTAGGGCTATCAACAGGTTGTTTTTTCTCTATGACGGCATAACAAACACATGTATCCAAGATTGTGATGATAGTGGCTTCTTTTATATGTGTATATGCAACTTAATTCATCAAAAGATGAGTAAACCTATCCTTGACATACAAATACATATTCTGCAAACACACACACACACACACACACACACACACACATAGACATATACATCTCAGCTGTAGTTGTAGGTGAAGTTATATGAGCTAGGCTCCTTTGGCACAGGAGGTGGCGCTTCTGGGATGGTGATGTTCTCAAGGTCGAGGAGGCGAAGCTTCATCTCCATACTGATGAGAGTATCTAGGTCACTGCGTGTCAGGTCGCTGCCCATTTCTCTGCCCAGCAGCGCACACAGGCCGTCAGTCCAGATGCAGTACTGCACATTTGTAAACACACACACACACACACACACACACACACACACACACACACACACACACACACACACACACACAGAGGTAGATGTATATATGTTGACAAGTCAAAATCACTGGTCCAGTAAACCCTGCAGATTTTATCCAATAAGGATTTGTGCAAATCAATTCTGTCAGGGAATCATACAAATGTCAAAACACTTATAAATAATAATTGTTTGTTTCCAACATAGTGGCTATTTGTTATTCATAAATCAAAAAAATAAAATAAAAAAATAGCAGGATGTATTAAAGTTTGGTGGAAGAAGGGACTGGTTCACACTCATGTCTGCCCACCTGGATGCTGCTTCTCGCTCATTCAGTGTGACTGAAGTTCCTTCAAACACATGTGGTATTAATATTAATATTTCCAGCTGTGAAGCGCATGTGTGAACAGCAGTTTTGGAGAAAGCCTGGACTGAATTCTCCACGCACTCTCCAGAAAATCTGCAGTGTTCATGTGTGAAACGGCTTTGGTGTCACACATTCAGCCTCTGTTGGGGCGATACGATGTTGAAGAAAAAGTGTTTTTCAGAACATGCAGTCCCCACCTCCCTATCTAATCCCTTTAGTCATTAACGAGACATTTCTTTTATTGAAAATTGGAAAATTATAAGACCTAAATATCAAATCGTATTGATAATACAAATTCGAAATGGTAAATTAGCTGATATCACTACATCTTTTTCAAGTTTTGCGTTGATTTTGTGATATCATGAATTTACTTTAGCCACAATAGTAAAAATCTGATATTGTGACAATTTTTGGGGATAATTCTTGAGTTGAGTAAATGATATTACAGTGACATAACCACTGACATAACTCTGAGTCCAAACAGACATTGACTAATTGGATTGAATGTTGACTGGATATTGCATTCACATAAAGGGGAAAACAACAACCTGAAAACATAAAATCCTCCCGCCATGGCTGTCATGTAGAGACAAAAACCAAGAATTTAATCCACACTTGGCAGCTAATCCCAACGAAGACTTTGCAGTTACCGGGGACTAAAAATTTCAAAGCCCTGCGGTGTTACTGTGTCACCTTACCTCGTATTTGTTGGGTGCAACAAAGTTGAGTGTTTCATCGGGATCATACAGGACAGAGAAAGCCAACTCCAGCACCTCCTGAAGGAAGTAAACAGGTCAAACAACACTGCACCCACACTGAGTGAGAACAAAGAAAGGATGACGGGTACTGTGCGACTGCACTAGCCACAAAACATGAAAGAAAACGAACCACCTTGTTTTGTTTTAGAGCACTTTTCTCTTTCATATGAGGGCAGTCCTTCCCTGTCAACACGGACTTGATGTCTGAGACGGGAACTACGTGGAGAAACAGAACAGATACTTTGAGAAATTCAGACTGACCGACACAGTATGTTCCACCTCTGACCCGGCCGTTGTACGCGTCTTGAGATTTTTATCAGCAAGAGATGGAGCCACGTGGAGAAAAAAAAAAAAAAAAAAGATTTCACTGTGTCTTACTCTTGTCGCTGAGCAGCTCAAAAGGCACTTCACCCTGAGGTGACTCATCCAAGTCCCCATAATGCAGCACTTTGTGATTCAGAGAGAGTCTGCAGAACCAAAACTTCTCTACGGGAAATAAGAAAGAAAAAGGAGAGAACCCAGAGCTTAGCTGATAATCAACAACAACAGTGCTTCTTCCGCAGAAAGAAAGATAATTGCACTGATACAGCGTGTACCTTGCCTTCGGCGGTTCCCCAATTTACGGAAGCAACTTCCCTCACACAGCCGGTTGAGTCGTTGCTGCTTGATGAGCTCCAAGATCTCAGGCTGAATTCTCTCCCGCAGCTCACTGTGGCACAAACACGGCATGAGCGACAGGGTCGGGCACGTACTCGCACACACACGTCTAATAATATAGTCTTTAATATTACATGAACAAAGCAGAGTTTGGGTTAGTGTTTGATTAAACAACAACAGAGTCTGTTGCTTAAAGAAAAAGCTGAAGGTATGTGCTGTAGACACAAACGGACATGATAGGTGGAGACTGGAAGTCATCCTGGCTCATTCTTTCTGACTGACGGAGACGCAGAATCTCCGAATAGTTGAGTCCTCGTAATTTATTCTTCAGCTGGTCTATCGATGATGGTTTCATTGCCAGAGCTCTGGTGATCTGCTCGCGGACCACCTGCATCACCTGGTTAATAGAGGATTAATAGACACACATAGAAAGAATGAGTGAGGATATGTGGCATCATGTATATCAGAGGTCATGCACAGCATTCCCATCACCTCAGTTACTGCTAGTGCTTTAAACTTTATCCGATTACCCTAACTGCCCATACGGTCAAAGCTAAATTCATAGAAGCCTCAACTTGAGGACAGACATCCTCTTTTAATTTTACAGGCATCAATAATTAAAACACAATAAATGATTTTACATATTCCTTTTCATTTCATTGAGCGTCGGGTTAAGTGGTAATAGTCATGAATTATTTAATGAACCAAAATCCTTTTGGCTTTCTGCTCCACAGGCTGTTCAGTTGCACGCAGCAGGACACAGCAGTTGTGCGAGTGTGTGTGTGTGTGTGTGTGTGTGTGTGTGTGTGTGTGTGTGTGTCAGTATGAAGCCAGGCAGATAGTGGTTACCTTCATATTGAGTCTTTTAACTTTTTATATTCCTCCAACCACATTTTGAGAATAATCTATTGACATTTAGAAGTAAAATTGTGTTCAAAGCCAAATTCCGCACATCATTAAAGCCAAGTAAAAGAAAGTGATTAGGAGGAAGCTGTTTGACTGTTCTCATTTGCACTATTAGCTGCACACTGAAGCTCACACTAGTGACAATAATCATGGGCTCCCAAGGTTCGATTTGGAGAGTTTAGACATTAAAAAGTGAATGCTGAATTAAAACCAGAGAGTATCAGCATGTGGATCTGAAAATACTATGTTTTCATCCCAGACCTTGTTGAAGTCCTCTGCGGTCGCCCTCATCTCCTTCCAGGTTTTATTGAGCAGCTGGATGCAGACACAGAAGAACTCCTCCCATGCTCGGTCATGGGTGAAGAACATGGGGTGATAATCGTTGCAGCCCTCATTGGCTGCACAAAAAGAGAAGATTTTAACCGTGAAATAAAAACTCCGGTGTGGTCATGTGTTGCACTGGAGCTGGAACCTCAACTTTTCTGTTATTTTAGACACACTAAAAGATAACTGACACTAATAGCAAAACAGTAACACATGCAAAAAGTACTTACGCAATTCGCCGACCTGGAGTATCTCACAGAGCATCCGAGTGAGTTCGATGGCACAGCGGCCAAAGGGACACTCATGCTTATCTTCTCGGCTGCTGTTTTCCAGGACGATCTGCCGAGAATGAGGAGACAAGTGAGGCGTGGTTGACTTTTTCCAGCTCTGTGAACGGAGCGAACCAAATACTGACCCTGATGTAGGTATCCTGATGAACCTTGGCAAGATACAGCATGTTGTCCAGAGCCAGCATCCCAGGAGGAGTCTGGGTGAAGTCCATGGCTGGGTTCACATGGTTCTGCATTTAAACCAGAGATAACTTCACCCAAAAGACAGAAAATTTACCTTTTCTGTTTGAATTCATTTGTAAAATTTGATTTCCATAACTTTTCCCTCAAACTAGAAGAAAGCAAAATCTGTATTGTAGGCTCACAGTGAATCCCAGCATCTTGTAGTCCTTGGTGTACATGGCCTTTCTCTTCTCTGTACCGGTTGGATCGCTTTCTCCGTCAAAGGCGATTCTACGCAGTTCAAAAATGATGTCTCTCTGAGCCTGAGATAGAAAACCAAACATGCTAAAAGCTTATCAGCATAAAGAGGAAATCATTTAACATAATAGCAGCAAATTAATAAACGGAGCCATAAAAAAAGATGGCTCAATCAGTGGTGAGCAGATGGCTTTCAGCAAGCGCAGGCAAAAAATAGGAAAACCTTAATTTTCCAGTCTGCTTGTTACGCTTAAAGCAGATCTATCAGTGAGGAAGCTTCCCCCGGTCGGAGCTTTTCTTTCACCATTACACCTTCTCAGCATGAGGATTACTTTCATTCAGTGAACCATGTTGTTTATTTAAGTGTACCACAGAGAATCACTTACATTTTGGATTCTTGTCATTTTTCTAATTGCACTTTATGGTCCAAGAATGCATTTCAACAGGATTAAAATGGACATTAATAGCTTTAAATTTTACCTGATCATTGGGGTCCATTTTGGTCATCATTCTTTCCTCCAGAAGATTAAAGGTCAATACTTGCAGTACATACAGCTGATGGGCCATTTCGGCTTTGATTGGTCGATTTCCTCTGATAACGTGCTGGAAAAGAAGAGCCCACTGAGATTAGAGCGAAGCTCCTACGTGAAGCTCTTCCTATTAGATAAAAAACAAGGATACCTAATACCTTCTGTTCAGTTTTCTCTATTAAACGCAACAAACTGTAATATATTGCATTGTACCGAAACACTTCATGATTTAGCTGCAATTATCAGCTGCAACAAAAAGGCAATAAAATGACTATTTCAAAAGATGTGAGAAATGATTCACGTTTAATGTCTAACAAAAAACCAGGCCTCATTAAGCGTTCTCATAATTGCAGGTTTTGTTCAATGAGAGCAAATAAAACTGGAGCTGCTCCTGGATGCTCCACAGACCGGACTGCAGCATCCTCCTTTGCTAACATTTCAAGCCATGCACTTCCAGACATGTGCCAAAAGGAATCATTTTCAGAGCAGATTATGTTCCACATCATGGAATTGGTGCCATATCACATTTGCTGGTTCTATGTCACAGCTATCTCAGTGGGAAAAGCGATGTATTTTCCAAATGCTGACCAACTTTTAATCCCAGGGATGAAACTACAGACTCATGGGCAGATGAGTAAAAGTACAGTACTACTCAAAAATCTTGAGCCTGTTTTAACCTGAACAACCCAGATAGCAAAGATGTTTCACCACAATCCGGGCTACTTTTGGCACTTGAGGCACTGGCAAGTGTTGTGTGGGCCAGAAGTGGACCGGATGTCAGTTGCCAGCCAGTCTTGGATTATGGAAAGTCTCCTGTCGGCCACATGTGGTCCAGATGTTAGTTATTGGCCTGGACGTGGATTACAAAAAGCATTTTGAAGGCCAGAGGGTTCTTAAAACAGGAAGCCTTCTTTATAAAAATGTCCTTGTGGGTCACTTGTGGTGGGCATGTGACTGAGATTTGGCAGCCACACTCATGTTTAGTCAATGCTGTTAGTCTAGACCAAATTTGGGCCAAACATTTTTTACCAACTGGGAAGTGGAGAACAAAAGATAAAGTGGCATGCCTAAAAAGTAAACTATGTAAATAAAGAGTAACTGAAAGTGGTCTTGAGAGGTGAAATATGGAAAAAATTTAGAAACCCCCCCGTAACAGGACCAGAGAGATGCCTCTGGCCCTTCAGTCAATCCATATACTGCTCAACAAAGCTTCATCAGGATTGGTCTTCATGGAATTGTCTTCATGGCTGTCAACAAGTCATTCTTAAGGATGGGAAACAGGGAGAAAAACACTAAAATATGCCAGATTACATGAGAACTGGACTGAAAACCAGTGGCAACAGGTCTTATAGCGAGATGAACCCACACCAGAACCTGGCCCAAAACATTATTAAAGCAGTGTGGGATCATGCTGACAAACATGACAAAAGGTGGCCAACATCCAAAGAAGAGCTTTGGAAAGACTGAGAGTTTGTCCAAGAGGGTTCAGGCTACACTAAAGAATAAAAACAGGTTGCATCAAATATTTACTTTCAAGTTTGTTAGAACTGTAAAAACATAGTTTTTTTGTCTTGTATAATGTACTACCATATATACTCACATTGAGGATGATGGAGCGCAGGTGTTTCTGAGCCAAAGTGCTGGCCATTTCCTGAGGATGCACATAAGTCAAGGGGGAAAGATGAGTTACTATAGAGTAAACGTAGCAAAACAGCAACTACGAAAAAGTCTACCTTATTTAAATTTGATTTTTTTTTTAGACAAATGCCCTGAAGTTTAAGTTCCATCTCTGTTTTAGAGCGACTCCCCTTCAAACAATCAATAAAATAATAGCTAAAACGGACTAAGTTCATTCTGTCAGCTCAGTCTGTCTGCTGCTGCAACAAGCTATGGTTCTATCCTCATTTAAATGGACTATGCAATGGCTTTCTATGACACAAAAAGCTAGAGTGAAGGAGCAGAGGGGCTGCAGAAAGGGGGGGGGGGGGACTCAGAACAAGCTGCAGAGGGATGTGTACTCACAGTGAGGTGCTGCTCCAGTGGGTTAGAATACTCCTCCTGCGAGCCAAGGGCAGGGAGGAGGGACATGGGTGTGACAGTAATGAAAACAAAAAGTGCACACATGGACCATGAGATACAGGGATACATCACAGGCACAGCATGCAACAAAATAACAACATGGAATCGTGTCAGATAAGAACATCAGTCACAGTAGAGCCGCTCACATGCTCTTCATATCAGACGACAACACAACTATCCATTTATACAACTGAAGGGATTTCACACGGTTACTTCCTGCCCCCTTTTCCCTGAAGGAATAACTCGTCCAACAATGGCAAAGGAATTGCACCAACGCTATCATAACGAGACCTTTTAAAGAGTGACTCGAACCTAATTTACCAAACGAAGCATTTCCGTTGGTAATTACAACTATTTGACTGCAGCAGTCACATCCAGCTTGTACAATAAGTCCCTTTGTTGTGCTTCTTTCACAGGACTGACTCAGTTCGCCCTCCAGTGGTCGATGACAGCGGCTGGACAGGAAGGCCAACTATTCAAAAATCCAATGATCTAATCAGTGTTAAAAGATGTGACATTAGTGAAGTACAACTTTCCCAATCAGTGAAAAATCAGTTTTCTTTCCAACAAACTTGTACCGCCTCAGAGTAATTAGCAGAAATGTCTGCTTTGTGTGCTTATACTAAAATTGGCACAAAAAGCAAAGACATTTGTGTTTGCTGGATTATTTCTCTCCTTTAATGAAACCAATTGGTGTTGTATTATACACGGTTGGAAAGCCAGATGACTCATGTTTACGATGAGGTACAAGTTGTAAGAATCCTACTTCTGTGGAATGAGCAACCCAGCTAAACATGTGGATAGTGCCGAAATCCCCTGCAGGATCAAGTGTCGCCAAGTGTGGATAACTGGCTCCTGATTGGTACCTAATTGAATCGGATTCTGGAGCAAGTAGAAATCCCATTAGTCTAGAATCTGGGACCTTAACTCCATCCTCTAGGATGATAACACGCTCCCCCACAGAGCTGCAGAAATTTAGGAGTGAAGAAGACAGAATAGGCTTGATGCAAGTCCAGACCTCAACCCAATTAACACTTGTGGGATCAGCTTGGGCATGCTGTACGTGCTACACTGTGACCAACACAATCATGCTGGTTGACCTTCAACAAATCCTGGTTGAGGAATGAGATGTCATCCCACAGCAAAATGGGACCAGGCTGGTGACCAGCGTGAGGAGGAGGAGCTAAGTTGATGTGGCTGCGAATGGATCGTACATGTTACTGAGGTCCCCGACTGTGTAAAATGAATAAAGTGTAAAAAGAGCAAATATGTCCTTACTACTGTGGTAAAGTGCAAATCATCCAATCCACCAAACAACAGCAGAATAACAGGATACCAACAGGAGA
The DNA here is from genome assembly GCA_028567055.1 of Leptatherina wallacei. NCBI lineage: Eukaryota > Metazoa > Chordata > Actinopteri > Atheriniformes > Atherinidae > Leptatherina > Leptatherina wallacei. The sequence continues at coordinate 27,697,755 of JAOXYM010000003.1, read as the reverse complement.
ATATTGCAGGGGATTTCTGCACACTTTTTGGGGGGGGTTACTACCACAAGTTTAGCTGAGTTGCCCCTTCCAAAGAAGCATAATCCTTACAGGTTAGACCTTGTTATAATGGTGACTAATCAGGCTTTCCAACAATATGTAATACAACACTGTTGGTATTATAAAAAGGGGGGAAAATGATCAACCAAACACAAATTTCTTTACTTTATGTGCTAAGTTCAAGAAGAACAAATATCATTTGTTGACATTTGGCCTCCTTTCGTATCTTTTAGAGTTTCTTTGTCCCCCTCCCATCCGCATCATCAACTCTGGATCTATGGATTGCTGTTGAT
>JAOXYM010000003.1:27676925-27688267 GCA_028567055.1 Leptatherina wallacei | reverse complement strand
GCTCGCACATAAAACGGGACATAGAACCGCTTTCTTCCACCTACGTAATATTGCTCAAATTAGGGACATCCTGTCTCAGAGTAATGCAGAAAAACTAGTCCATGCTTTTGTTACTTCAAGATTGAATACTGTAATTCCTTATTACTGGGCTGTCCCAAATATGCCCTGAAAAGTCTCCAACTGATCCAAAATGCAGCAGCCCGGGTTCCAGCCAGGAGAAATCATATTTCTTCAGTTTTAGCTTCTCTTCATTGGCTCCCTGTTAAATCTAGGTTAGAATTTTGAATTCTTCTCCTCACATATAAAGCTCTCCATGGCATAACTGCATCAAAGATCTTATAGTTCTATATATTCTCAAGAGAGCACTTTGCTCTCAGACTGCAGGTCTACTTGTGGTTCCTAAGTCTCTAAGAGTTGAATGGGAGGCAGAACCTTCAGCTATCAGGCTCCTCTCTGATGAAACCAGCTCCCATTTTGGGTTTGGGAGGCAGACACCCTCTCTATCTTTAAGATTAAGCTTAAAAACTTTCCATTTGGATAAAATTTTTATAGTTGGGGGGGATCTAGCCATCTCTTAGTTATGCTGCCATAGGCTCAGCATAACTAAGGACGTCCCATGAAGCATTGAGCACTTCCTTCCCTTTTCATCTCTCTGCACTTTATTTTCTATATATAAACTTATGACAGTATTGGCATCATTAACTTGTATTTCTCCTCTCTCAGCAGGTCTCTCTTTCCTGTCCTCTCCATCCCAACCAGTCAAGGCATATGGCCTCCTTCCCTGAGCCGGGATCTACCGGAGGTTTTTCCTTCCTGTTAAAAGGGATATTTTTTTTCTTTCCACTGTTTATTATGAATCTTATTTCAAATTATTACAAATTGGCTTGTATGAATACTGTTTGGATGACAATGAATTTGTCTGTAAAGTGCCCTGAGACAACATTGTTGTGAATTGGTGCTTTACAAATAAAGCTGAATTGAATTTAATCAAGTCAGATTTATAGATATGAAAAAAAAATAAGGTTTGTCAATATTCAGAGCAACAGATTGTGCCTCATTAATAACAGAGCTTATGCAGCAGCCTATCAATGACTGGCCTGAAAGCAGAGCCCTGGATTATTTGTTATAAAATCCTGCATTTCAGTGTCCAAGTGACCATAAGCCACAATAATAACACTACAGTGATCGAAGCATATAAATCAAACAAAATTCAAGCGGTTATTACATTTTGTGTTTGGTTTTTACAAGATCTCTAAAATAGCAAGTCAACTGAGGCTAAAGGTTAACAGAAAAATTTAAAAGGGAGCAATTTAGTCAAGAAAGAATAACATAAACTTTTCAATTTCAATTTTCAAAAGAGGATAAACAACGTGTATTTAATGAGTAGATGCTTTATAGTGATGATATATAGCTTTACTATAGGTCGGTGATCCTGTCAAGCAAGTCAACCAGCATAAGGGCCGAGCCAAAGGGGTGGCCATGGAGGGAGGATGGTTTCCCAGTATAACAATTTGATTAAATATACAGATAAGTAAAATGAAGTTTTGAAATAGTAGCCTATGTGAAGTTGAATGATATGGAAAAAGCTAGCCCTAAAATTATCACTGCAATTATAAATCATAACATGTAAGACAGAGCTTGGATTCATTTGAAATGTTGGTGGTGATCATGGACCAGGCCAGCAAATTTAAAAAAAGACCAACTGTAAACAGCTGCATTTGGTTGCAGGGCAAAACATGGTTAATATGCCAGCATAAATTATCAGGATGTTTCTGCGTTATTTCTAAATCAGGATGATCCTATTATAAATCATAACACAGCATGTATGCAGCATCTTGCCAAATATTTAGGCTAATGTACATGGATATCTGTCCAGAACGTTTATATTTTCTTAAAAGATGTAAAAGACACGATAGCACCAGATAAAATTACTATGACAAGTTGACTGATCCACAATGTTCAATAAACACCAATAAAACATCTAAATTTCATCAATAAAGTATCAATTCTCTGTGCAATAGTGATATGAAGACAGTATCCAGGTTAATCCTAAATACAAATGGTTGATGACTAAATACAAATGACTACCTTCCTTTACATTTTTTTAACTTTAGTTATAATAAAGTAATTGCTTTAAAATCTAGGCTTATTTAAAGGTTTTACATGTCTGCAAACTTTTTCGTAGACTATGCCCCTGTCTGCCCCCCCCCCCCCTACAACAAAGCTGCCCCTGAGGCAATGGACCCTTGAATGGGAACGTCTGACTGCTACAACGTATCAGAATGACTGCCGTTGTGTTTCCATTGCTTTTGTGCACATTATTCTCACGACAAGCGCAAAGTAAAGGGATAGGAACTTTTTTCCTTTCCCTGTCATCTAACTGCGTTCAGGGCTGCCAGTTAACATTTCCTTGGCTGCACGCGCTGTGGCGGTAGCTTAGCAACTACTGCTAAGGACCTCCAGCCTGAAAAGAAATCCAACAGCGTGGCCCCAACTCAAAAAGACTTGTTTTGTCCTCCACCAGCTGCTTTTCACTGCGAGCCGGATCTTTCTGACGCCATTTTAGATTTCTTTTTTAAATGTGGTTTAGGACTGCCCTCAAGACTGTTGGATAAAAAGAGATTCACACATGAAAACTGAGAGCAGCGCCTAACTTTCATAATACCTAGTTAGCTAGTTGGGCGAGCGTAGTAGCGCCCCCTATCGTCGCACAACGCTTATTAACAGAAAACGGATTTAATATTCCTTTATTATCGACATATAAAACGATGTAATCAAAACAAACGTAAACGACTTCATGTGTGAAACGAGACGCCAGTCATAATCTTACGTGTTTTAGCATCGTTTGCTGCCTTCTTCAGTTAGCATCCCGGTTAACATCTGTAAACGCGCTTCTTTCTTCATACACCTTGTTCTAGTTAAGTTGTGAAAATGTCTCCGCTTGATCAGAAGCGATCGGTTAGGCTGGAATCAATCTATAATGACCAGAAAGAGCTCGCAGACTAATGCCGCAAAGGCTGCCTTTGCAACATTGCGCTCTACGGCGAAATCATTTTAACTCCTTCCCATGTCGGATATTTACGAAGCAGCCAATACAAGCAGTGTAACATACTGTTTTGTTTTTTGTTTTTTTATCTGTAACTGTTTAAAAGCAAACCTTCTCACTGTTAGAGAAAGTAGCAGCATTATATCACTAAATGCGGCTCGTGCTCCTCAGTCATCCATTTCAGCCCGTCTGTCCTCTCCTCCATTGCAGGCAGGATGCAGCTCGTGTCTCGGAGGTAGATGATGCTTTCCAGCTGCACTGACAGGTTTTATCTTATGGTAATGTCATTACTCGGCGCTACTCACCCCGTATCTGGGCCATCTATAGTCCTCTCGGTATCCCTCTGTCCCTAATGAGACTTGTGGAAAGGATCTACGATTCCACGCCTTGTAGGCGGGACGCGGTGTAAATGTCACCGTTTGCAAATGAGACAGACCCTTCCTCTTTTCATCATTTATGTTTAAGCTGACATTTCACTCAAATACATTCCTGTACTATATCCTGCATCAATGAGAAGTTTTTATAGGTGCATTGTTGGTCAAGATCTTTATGAAGTTATCTCCCAATTCATCTATTAATTAGACAATCAATGTTTATTATATATTAAATGTGTTCTGATGCATTTCTCCACCACAGGGCTAAGGTCAGACTATATAAAGCTTCATTTTCAGTGTTAGTGTTGTGCTTAACTTTAATTTCATTCTGATACACTAAACGGATACAAGCGGCCAACAAATGACTCCAGATCTGCACACAGATCTCACAGTCATTCACAACACATTTATTATTTTACACAGAAACCATGTGTACAGGGAAATATCCACAGCCACAATGGGATCAGTATCACAGGCTCGCCTCGTAGGATGGCTGCTGGTGAAACTTCAAGGGGCAAGCAGACAACTGCACTTAAAACTCACTGGAGGAAACAACTGCATGTATTATGCTCCACGTTTACACATCATGCATGACATCAAAAATGGCATTTCTGACAGTTTCATAGACAAATAAAAATGTACCCCATCTCAAATTTTCTGCAGGCAAATGAGAGTTTATCTGCCACTCTGAGAAAGTTTAATTAAATCAGATAAGGTGGCAACAAATACGCTACATTTTCTAAATAATAGTAATAATTTAGTCTCAAGACAATTTCATAAAGGTGACACATTTTGCAGTTTGTCCATGAATCAAGCATACCGGCAACCCCAATGATATTGTGGTCTTGAAGACAGAGAGGTTGTTTTGTTTTTTTCTTCAATTTTTTTTAACCCCCCCCCAACAGGGGGCTTTTTAGACAACAGGTTTTAGACAAGCGTCTTCTCAAATACAGTATGTCTCTTAAAAATGGAGACATCTGACAGCACAAAATGTTCCTTTCGTTTTATGACAAATTTATGTTTCATGTCTCGTCAGCATATAATAAAGAGCAGAAAAACAACAAACATACATAACATACTGTAAAGCCTCGGTAATGAAGGGAAAGTTGAGGTTAATGCATTGTATATGTTTAGCAATCATTTACTAAAATGTACACCTGACTACATGAGAGACACAAGCAAACTAACATCATCAAAAACAAAACAAACAAAGCTGTTTAAGGCTTTTAACATTTGACTGTATAAGAACACAACGGCAGTGGTTCAGCAAGACAAATGTTACAGGAGTGATGGTTCTGACAGCACAGCACTGTCACTGGAAATACAAAAACACTGGATGTTCAAGTTTACCATCTTGTTGTTGCACTTTTTTCTGCAAACACATCAAATGAGCCACAGGAAAAGAAAAAAAAACATCAGTAGAAACAAAGTCTACATCAAAACAATACCAAATGATGAAAGAAAGAAAAACTCAAAGAAAACCAGGCAGTAAACTCAAGACTTATTAGGAGGTAGGAAAAATGGGTGTGGAATAGGATTTATTCGTCACTTATTAAAAACCCATGAAAGCGCGACGCTATTTTTAACCCACCAAGAGTTTTAACAACAAAGTGTTTATATTGAATTGCTTTTTAAGCATCCCTGTGGCCAACGGCGGCAGGCAACGAGGCTCAAAGAATCAGAAGCAAGTCAATCAGTGTAACGTAACGTTTATATCATTCATAAAAATTTAAAAACAAATTGATTTTTTAAAACCAAAAGCTAAACCTCAGGTTGTAATTCATTTTATGGTATTCAGCTTGAGTTTGACTTGGTTGCATCATTCACAAAAGTTACCCACATATGTTCAGTCAGTGGGTAAAACGAAAAGCAACTCTTTTTACAGGGTAACAGGGAATTAGATGTTCTAAAAACTGGGCTAAATTCCTCCCAGACACCTAAAAAAAAAAAAAAAAAAAAGATATAAATAAATACCTAGTTTCATATTTTAATAATGAGGCTTTCATAATGCATCTGCATCCATGATGAGCAGCGTGTGCAGCTGCTATAAAACTGAAATGCAGTTCTGGAGGTTGATTAAATTAATTCGTAACAAGCGTTTGAGAGCAATGACCGTCTAAGTATCCAGCGTATAATGAGCCTCATTAGTATCAACCCTCAATTTAGATGTTAATCTGTGTGTGAAGACATGCGTGACACCGGTGACCAGGGTGGAATTTGCATGCTTTACACAAAGCAACTTCATATGAGAGGAAATTTACAATGACCTCTCCAGCTAAGGACAAGAGGTACAGGCTCATAATCAGCTGTTAGGTTGCCATCCCGCTCCCAACCTGCACCCAGATAATGAAACATTACTTTCACTCTCATACAGTACATGTGTGTTACACAAAAGAAAATCATGTATATTTATCTATAATAAATTGTATATATAATATATAGACATGAATTATTCAAAACTCCAGTGTTTTGAAAACAAAATTAAAAAATGACTTTGTTCACAGAACCATTATGTTTATAAGAAAACCCAAATTTGTCAAAAAGCTAAACCGTGTCGAGCTCCCCCTCTTTACGCTCGTACATCCTGAGCTCAAAGCAAACCGCATGCAATTTCAGTTCAATTCAGACATTGTTAAAGTGAAACAAATGCAATGAATCCCCCTGTTCTGCCCTTTTATTAGCAGCTATTCCTGAAATCTTCTAGCGTGCTTACTTCTGATAAAGTTCTTTATTTATTTCCATTATAAAGCTCTGAACATACATTTTCAAAACTCTGCTTAAACATGTATGTGTGGGATTAGACAACTTTTCACCCGTTATTGCATAAAAACTATGAAAATGGGGTAAAATCAGCCAATCAAAATGATCATTGATGTTAAACTAAACTTGTGTGCATAATGATGTTGCAGTATTTGTTTAACAAGGTGCAGCGCCATTAATCAGTGGTTCCTAAAATTAGAAAAATAATATAATTGAGATGAACGCTCAGTTACTCCACACCAGGTTGAGGCATGTAATGCAGAAACACTCTGGCTTTAAGAAGTTCAGCAATGGATGTAAACATTATATTGTCATTTTTTATTGAAGGAGTATGATAAGATCAATAACTGTATGATGTTTTTGGTGGTTCATTCATAGTTACGATAAATAATGACTGTACTGTCCAAAATATTTGTGATTATTGTTTTTGCTGATGTTTGGCAGCAATAAATTAGGGCAAAATACATTTCTAAGACTTCTGCAGTGTCCTACTCTCTTTTTACTCCTGGACACATTCTAACAGAACAATGTCTCACAAAAATAACAAAATTATATTATATGAAGGCCATTTAGTCACATGGTAGATTTTTTTTTTTTATTATTTTACATATCCACAGATTTGAATTAATAGACAATTTGTTACAATGACTATTAGTTCCTTTTTTTTTGTAATTTCACTGAACACTGAGGATGGAATGAGTGTTAGTTTGTCAAAAATGCTTCTCATAAATCAATTTTACAAAACGTGCAAAACGTCCGGGGGCCTAATCTGAATAAACACAAAAATATGAATGATTAGTTACTCCTATTTACAGCCATTATTATTTACAAAGTCAGATTTTTTCTCTTTCATGCATCATAATTTCGGTGGTAAATTATTCACCACTATGATTAAATCCAATGACACGCCAATAACACTGGTTTCTTCACCTGTAAGAGTATCGTGTTTTGGGAATCCAGAAGGGAAGTTTTGATCTCATCTACATCAATAATGCGTGTTTCTTTGTGAAGAAGGCAACTGACAATATACAGCTCTGGAAGGTTTTTTTTTCTTTTTTCTTTTTTTTCTTTTTTTAAGTATAGCATTTTAATGAGCTCAACTCATCCCTGGGTTTCATCGATTGTTTCTTGGGTGAATAATATATTTATTCTAAACGCATAAACAAAAAATAAGCTGACACAACTCTCTTCCTGAAAGTGCCAGTAAGACAAACAGAGGGTTTGGGTGGGTGGGTGTGGGGAGACAGGGGAAAGGCCAGAGGAAGGGGGAAAAACAGGAGATGTATGTTTGTGTGGTCACTACCACTCTGTTTTATCCCAGGCATCTTCAGCAGGTTTTGTAGGACTCTTCTTCGTCTTACCATCCGCGTTGTCCCAGTTGTTGTCCCAGGCTTCCCAGCTCTCCTCTGTGCTGTGTTTGTTGTTGGACGCTCCTTCAGAGCCCCAAATGTCCCAACTGTCAGAGCTCTTCTTGGCCAAATTATCTGCAACGGTCCAGCTGTCACTGCTGGGAGATTTCTTCTCTTTCAAGGAGTTGCTGCTGCCAAAGGTATCCCAGAAGTCCCTCGACGCAGGCTGGCTAGAACTGCCCTGATATCCCTCAGTGGCATCCATGTTCTGGTAGCTCTCTCCACCAGACCTGAGGAAAACAGGAATGATAAACAAAGGCTTAAACAGACCCCGTCACATCATTTCCCATGTTGCTTGAGATTTTTGATGTGTGAGTTTTGTTTCATTTGTATGAACTTGATTCTATTACCCATCTTCCGGTTTTCCAGAGAACATGTTAGTCAACTTTGCACCAGCTCCCTGGACCTATGGAACAGCCGTACACACATTATTTTAAGACTTGGAGTAACATGATACAACACACACAGAAATGATGGAATTATTTTGCTGCCTCATGTGTTTGTTATGCTTCGATATTTACTAGATATTTACTCAAAATAGCTTTCAAAATTCAGAATTTGTAATGCTAAGAAGCAAGTAGATAAAAAAAAAAAAAAAGAACTTGAAAACATAATTGAATATTACTTCTATTGTTATAGGTTTTGATTCTGCTGATTCTACTTCACTATAAGGCATCTTCCATTCAGAGCAAAGTATTTGCAGGGCAGTAAACATGCCGCTTTTCATGGTGTGTTGAGGAAAACATGAAGCCAGAACATGTATCTAAGATACAGGTATAAAAGAACTTCCTATGCTGCAAAATGGCAAACTAAACATATACTTAGCTATGTAGTGAGTGATTTCATACACACCAATAAAAGACAATGAAAATTTAAAAAAAGAAATTAACTATTTTACATCATAACAGCTGCCAACAGTGTACTCACCACCAAAATGATGGCAGCAAGACAAAAAAAAGACCAAAATTTGAATTAGCATTGTTTGAACTTTTATGGACACTGCAAACCCAGTCTCCTTAGAGGGTTACAATATCGAGGTGGGACATTTCCTGCAGGACTTGAACAGTGTTTGGTGATTTAGTCGACCAGGTGAAGCTTTAATCTGTGTTCAGTGACCCTCATTCAGGAGACTGGTTTTGCATCAGTACAGTGGCAGAGATCTGCCTGTCCTACCTTGTTTGCCAGCCCAGTGATGCTGACTGCCATCTCATCTAGCAATTTGCCATCTTTCACCTGGATGAGCCAAATTCTCATTAAAAAACTTGAAAAACAAGAATCTCTGTTCAAAATGTGTTTGTTACACAGATAATGTATTGATTTATTCATTTTTGAGAAGTGGTGCATGTAGATTGTTAATAGCGCTAGCAATTAACAAGGCAAAGAGCGAGAGAGTAAAAAGACTGAAACATACTACTACAGATATCTTAAATCAGCAATGCCAGCTGTACATTAAAAGACAAAAGGATTTAAAGTCCAGTCACTGGCCTTTTCATAGAATAAACCACTACACACAGTATGGTGAATGAGATTGTCTTACTGTCATTAGAAACAGAAATTCAGAAGGCATTCCTTCTGTATTTAGATTTATAAAAAATAATCACGTTTTTCCTATCTGATCGCATTAAAAAGACACATCCAGCTGCTGCCCACCTGACAGTCAAAGTTAAAGCTGTTATGTGGAAGCATTCATGTGGAAAACACTCACCATTACCTCTGCAACACATGAAACCAAAAACAAAGCTTTCATTGATGTAAATACACAGATTCAGCAAAGACAGTGTTTTCCAGTGAGGAGCTTCTGGTTGCGTCATTTCAGGTTTACAGAACTCAGTAAGACAATCTCACAAAGTAAGAAGAACCCCCTTTCAGTTGTGTTGCTTCATTAAAAAATAATATCAAACCATTATCTTTGACTAATGTATGGCTTTGGTTGTTTAACAGGGATGTTTTAAAAACATAAATTGATAACCTATTCTGTTTATCTGAATACAACAAGCCAAATGTCAATGTGCCAAGCCAAATTAATGTAGTTGCCATTTTAAAAACAGTTTTTCTCCTGTTCAAAGCAATATGGAAATGATGCAACTGTTTCAAAACCATCACTGATGGAAAGGGAGCATTTTGAAGCAAGGCAAGAAAAAAAAAAAAAAGACTAATGCTTCTAAAAATGTTTTAATATTCTTAAAGCTTTATCCAGTGACTGTACTGATGGTTCACACGTACTCACTCGTGTTCTCAGATAAACAGCTCACAGCTGAATACTACCCCATGGTTGAGTCACTGACGGGGAGAGGCAAAGATCCTTATTTTCTTTTAATGTTCCTTTGAAAACAGGAATTTGACGTTTAATGTAAGCTGGCGGAGAGCAGATAAAGTGGCACACCAAGCAGTGGAGAAAATAGCACATTCACATCTGAAGCCGTTTTCTTTCCCTCTAAAGCACTGCATCCCACCACCAAATCAACAACTTCAAACATCAATGTTACCTTTTCTTGGGTAGGTTTGATAACATTCTCATTTAATGTTTGTCCTAACTCAGAGGCCTAGTTGGGAGTCAGAGAGGAGAAATGGCTTGAATGAAACAGTTTAACATTCACAGTAGTGCAAGACACTGAGCTGCTTGTTCTTCAGATGCAGGACGAGACGTTCACGATCACAATGAAAAAGCACAAGAGAGTGTAATGGTGGACGGGAACTCGCATCAGCTTTTCCAGATGCTTTCATTAATGTCTGCCTCTGTTAAACAGTGAGAAACCTTTAACAGGACAACTTTAATCTCATTAAAAAAACATCTCTATGGTGAAACAAACATTAAGATTATGGAGATTTTGATCTAAATATCAGTCTCTAACCCCGGGGTTGTGCTTTTCTTCTCCCTTTTTAATATAAAACAACTCTGGTTATATGGTTATAGCTCGAAATGGCTATTTAATTGGACCACCGTCCATACCAGTGTAAATGCTAGGGGTGTTAGAAAATATTGATTTACCGAAATATCACGATATTTTACGTGGCGATATTGTATTGATATTCAAAACCAGAATATCGGTTTGTTTTATGATAAAAAAATGTCAAAAGAAATTTTTTTCTTTGTTTTTTTCCAAAATCAACTATTTGTTATATACACAAACTGTACACAGTAGTGGTACCGATCTTCAAAACCACAATATCGAATTTTTATGAAAAAAAATTTCAAAAACCTTTTGAAAAGAATTTTTTTGTTTTCACCCCAAAATCAATAATTTGTTATATACACAAACAGTACACAGTGGTGGTTCATTTCTGTGTTGCATCTAAACTTGACTTTTTGTTCAAGTTTACTTGAAGAATCCGAAGCACTTTAATTTTAGATTTATATGGACATATAATGTTAAAAGGATAACAGTAAAAGTGTTTTGTTTTTTTGGCACAAAGCATACTTTCGCTTGATAAATACTTTAATCAAAAATGTAAATATTCTATATGTATGACCATTGTTCATATATTTGCCATATATCAAGATACATACTTCTTATATTGCACTAAGTGGTGGTATGTTTGATGCTACAGGGATACCTGAGACCTTTACTGATAATAAGGCCGATTTTCATTTCTTTATTCATCTTGTACATAAAGAGCAAGTGTTTTTATGTATTCAGTAGTGAAATGTAGATCCTCTGTTCTCATTCAGTAAGTTAGGCCCAATCTCAATTCTCCCCCTTAGCCCTACCCCTCAGCCCTACCCCTTCGCCTTTAAACAAAGTGTGGAGGCAA
>JAOXYM010000003.1:27639707-27652791 GCA_028567055.1 Leptatherina wallacei | reverse complement strand
AAATGAAGGGAGTTTTCAGACATCCAGTGTTTACCTCAATGTCCTTTAAGTAGTCATGTAAAGCAAAGGGGGGGGGGGGCTCAAATTACAAAGAAAATTTGACTTGTGGCTTGTTGCACGTTGGAGCCAGACCAGATCAGTTAGGAGAGAGCACTGAAACTGGGAAATAAGCAAGTTGATAAGGAGGTTTTTTTAAGTGTAAGGCAGCCCTCTGCATGGAGGGTCCAAACCGTTTCAGAGGAAGCTTATTGAGTGAAGGTGATAAAATACCAACCAAATGTTTGTGATATGAACAGCTCAAATGAATTAGTTGGGGGAGAATTTGAAGACCAACGCCTCTCGCTTCTTCTCAGCCTGAAGAGGGCAGGACTGAACTGGTCGGTCCTGACAGCTTTCCACTGGGGAAATCGCTGTGGGGTACGACAGCTCAGTTTGCAGAGAGAGGCAACGTATGCATAGAAGATTACCCGCAGCAGCTTACCCACAGTGTGACATTTATAGCAGCAGGAGCAGGAAGAGGACCTCCTGCATCATGAAGGACCCCCACACATCCCGCACACAGCCTGTTTGTCTACCTGCTGTCAGGCAGGAGGATACGCATCATCAGAGCCGGACCCACTAGGTTCAGTAGGAATCACAACCCCTGATGCTATAAGATTGTTCAGAGTCCCAACTAGAACAGTCCTGTTTATGGTGATGCTAAAGATGTGCAGTAATGCTAATATCATTCAACTAAGCGCTGCCATATTATGTAAAATAAACTGCATCATCATTATGTGCGATGTCTAACTTTAACACCTAACAGTGCAATAATCTGTTCACATCACATTACCTTTAATCACAACTTTCTTTTTTTATTCATCGTAGTTCTTTTCCTACTTTTAAAATATTGGTTGACTTATTTGTCTTTATCTTTTCTGTTCCCTAATGTTAAACATGTTTAATCTTAACCACATTTACCAAAGTCAGGAAAAATCAATAGGCAACCTTTAAACAGACAATTTATGTATTTACTGTAGTCTTGATCAATCGAATAGGATGATATCCATGTATGAGGCTAAACATAATCATCCTTATCCTATGTGCATCCAGGATGTGGGTAAAAACGAGAGGCTGTGGCGTCTTTTTGCCAAAGTTTATCTGAGAAAAAAGCTTGTTATCTCAAACTTTGAAAACATCATTTTAGGCTTCCTTTCATCTAATCCACAAAGTGATATTTTGGCACAGCCTCCCCAAGTATGATACAGAAGTTGGTTTTAAAAATCTGAAATATTCATATTTTAGTAACTGTTTGTTTGTTATGTGACCATTTCAAACACATAGATATGTAAAGCTTAATGGTTTACTAAACATATGAACTGTTGTTTGTTTTTTCAAAAATGTATTAGCATATACAAATTTTAGTTTAGAGTTCTTTTCAAAAAGCAGAAAAATTGCTATACAAAACTGCAGAGAAAAGGTTAAAAGAAAGAAAGAAAGAAAGAAAGAAAGAAAGAAAGAAAGAAAGAAAGAAAGAAAGAAAGAAAGAAAGAAGTACCACAGACAAAATTAAGGTATCAATAATGGTGATGAGTATCAGGTTATTTTAAATCATTGACTGTATAATACTACGTTTTAAATAGCGCACCCATCTGTAAAGTCTTCAAGACCTTTAGATTTTTAGGGAAACTGACTCCACGCAATATCTAGCCACCCGAAAAGTTAAAAACTTGGGTTTCCTTTTTAGAACTTACATTTATTAATGTGAAATTTGGCCAAAAAGATTTAAAAACGCATCAACAAACGCGTTCTTCATACGGATGTGTACATAAGGGTTAATCAAAATTCCCAGCTGCTTTCGAATGCAGCACTGACCTATCAGAGGCGTGTCTAAAGTATCTTAGCCCCGCCCCCTCCTCTACTCGCCCTCTCTTTTGCTAAACGCTGATGTGTTACTAGCGTCAGACCTCAAGTCTGCAAAAATGTTCAATTTCGGATCAAAATTTTGGCTGCTTTTTCTCCTGGCTTTCCCATGTGGGCTACTAACTGTTGGTAAGAGTTATTGTTTCTTTTTGTTCACTTTGAAGCAGAAAACTTTAGTCTCCTCATTTTTCTAACAGGGAGTTATTCCATATTGACGTGGCATACTCACACAGCTCTGCACAGACAACTTTATTCACAGCTGCTTTAACTTGGATTGCAACTAATAATCAGAAATACTACCACGGAAGCAAGAAAAGTTGTAGCTCATCTCTTCACCAGTTGAATGGAAAAATTCGTCGCCGAACAGCTGCTGATTCTTTAGTATTTACATATAAAATGATAGTTTCATGTAAAGTTTTGTGTCGCTTTTGAGGTGATTTTATCCAGATGTTTTAAACCCGTGGGGATAAAACAACTGCCAGCAGCTCCCTCCTGCTGGGACACGTCATCATAGATAAGATGGGAACTTCTGTTTAGTTTATTTCTTTCCCCTGACCCACATTCAATTTAGGGTTTTAATTGCTCTGCTGAGTATCATACAGACCAGAAACACTTACTTTGCGTGGAAAACAGATTAAACTGGCTTTTTAACAAGCTAAAATGCCATATTTTGATCACATTTGTTTATTGATTTGTCAATACTTTTGGTAACAGTTATTTGGCTTTTCTCAAGGATGCTCTATGTCAATCAACAACAAATTATTAACTTGTTTGCATACATGTTTCCATTCAGCCATAATTTTATCACAAAGTAGACTGCTGTACCGAATAAGGTTAAAATCTACATTTTGGCTCATCTGATAAAATCAGGTAAAGTGATTGAAAATATACCGGTCAGATATGTTTTCTACAGGCTCATACTATGCAAGACTTTAAGTAAACATAAATTGTTGACATGTTAACTCATTATAAGCATCACCATAAAAAGAGAGTTATGAAACATATCAGATGTACAACTGTAATCCAAACTCTTTAAATGACATGGTTTAACCAACCCTGACAGCAAAGCCACCCTGATATTTTATACTAATGACATGGAAGAAGTGAAAAGTGAGAATTACATTAGTCTAATGACAGCAGTGTAATATACTATAATTTCTTGACCACGTGGTGGGGAACTACTTCCTGACAACCCCTAACTATATCTCTATTTTGGATGTAATATCATGCAATAACAACCAGATTTGTGCATTTTAATCCAGTACTAAGGATTTTCCAACTTGACAACAACACCTATCCACTGATTCATACTCACTGCTCTGTCTTCTGACTTTTTTTAGGGCATGTCTATGCAGACTCAGACTCAGGCGAGGACATTATTGACGATGCTGATGCTGCAGTAGATGAGGACGAAGATGAAGAAGAGGTTCTTGTTGAAGAAGATCAGATGCAAAACTCGGTATGTGTAGCATCTTTAATAATGGGATGTGATAGTACATATTACAGCAGATTGTCACGTTTTTGCACCATTTTGTATGTGTATTATGGAGGTTTTACAACTTTTGAGGGCACTGAAATTGGACATTGCTACAGAAGAGGTGCTCATTCTGTTTATACTCTAATTTTATCATTTTGTGTCCATCAGGAAGGAGATGAAGATGACTCGGATGAAGCTACTGATAAACTCATAACTTCTCACACTGATGCCGACACGACCATCATTTTCACAACAGGAGAAGGTTGGTCAAGAGGGTTTTTTTTATATATATATAATTATTAGAACAGATATTTGATTTCATTTAATAGAAAATTAAAAGGCAGAAATGAGTTGTTTGTTAACTGAAGCACAAGATGTTTTTTTCTGGTGCGATATAAGCAAACGTGTTGCTTTGTTTGTACTACTTTTATTTATTTCTGCTCATAATTGTGACTGTGTGGTTCATTTGTATTTAGAGTTTCCTGCCAATGAGATTGTGAGGTTCATAGTGGGTTTCACCAATAAAGGCAGTCAGGCTTTCACTGTTCAGTCGCTGGAGGCCTCCTTCCGTTACCCCCAAGACTTCCAGTTCTTCATTCAGAATGTAAGTGTCACCTGAAATGACCAAAACACCTTATTTGATTCAATACATGAAAACTTTCAGTGTTTTGCTTAAAATAAACATTACCGTTCTAAATCAGCTATCTTCTATTATATGTGTTCTGTTTCATTTAGTTTTTTATGAAACTTCCTGGGTTTTTAGCCTTTTGTTTACCCTTAATGGACCAGAGGTTGTTTTTTTGTTTTTGTTTTTCAGGCAGTGTCTTCTTTTAACAGCATGTTTACAATTGTAATATCATTTTTGTGTCATAACTTAAAGTAAATGTTTAAATGTCTATGTTCTTGTAGTTCACAGCTTTGCCCCTGAATACTGTAGTCCAGCCTCAGGCTCAGGCTTCCTTCGAGTACTCCTTCATCCCAGCGCAACCCATGGCCGGCCGTCCATTCGGTCTTGTTATCCTCCTCAACTACCATGACACCGAGGTAAACAAAAAAGTTTTAATCATTTCAGGTTCCATACTATCAGCTTTACTCCCAGCTGAGCTTTGGCTGCTGTTTTAAGCTTTTGATAAGTTGTGCACCTTTTATAACTTGATATTTTTATAAAGCGGTTATTGAAGCATCCTGAGAGGTCACCTGCTTATGATTTGGGTTCTGTTTCCTGTAGCAGAACCTGAAACTTGTATTTGCTTACCTGTACTTTTATTTTTTCTAAAAAGTTTTTTAATTTCACACCTATTTCATCAGGGTACTGTGTTCCAGACTGCCATTTATAACCAGACTGTCACTATCACTGAGCTGGAAGAGGGACTGGATGGAGAAACGTAAGGCTTTCATGTTTATTCTTACCTTAATATAAATGACAATAATGGAAGGAAGACTGAAAGCAACAGTGTTGAGTTAACTTGCCTAAATAGTATGTAAATTAAGCAATAGTTGGATGTATTAAACAGTTTTTTTTCCCACTGTAGTTCTGTATGAATTCTGAATAATTGTGGTTACTTTGTCAACCTTCTGTTTATTTGTACTGTCCCTTAAGCTTACCCAGCTCTGTAAGGCCTCGGTACTAGCTTTCCCTGGTTTCTGCAGCACATGTAAAACCTGTAGAAGGAGGTGTGAAGCTGGCACGAAGAAATTAGCTGTCTGTATTGTCCTGCTGGTGCAAACTGCACAAACTGTCCCACGCAAATTAGACAAGCAACACAAAATGTCCTTCCTAAAATCTCAAGGCAGTTAGATTAGCTTTCATACTGAAACTCTAACGTTTGTTCTCGGAGAAGCTGATGAGGAGCAATCGCATATTTTTTTAGTGGGTTATTCGTGATCGTGTTTACTAGAAAACAAATGGATCTGTTTTATTCACAGAATGTTCATGTACGTGTTCCTTGTTGGACTGGTGGCCCTGATGGTCTTTGGGATGTACCAGGTTCTGGATTCGAGGACGGTATGTGTCTTCCATCAGTTGCACTTTGGTCCTGTTCCAGTAGGGACAATCTAGCCATCCAAATGGCCTTGGATCCACATAATAAAAGTGGCACCTTACCCTTGCAAAACAGAGAGGTAAGGTCAGCGGGGCTTGACCTTAGTCTACACATGAATGTAGAAGACAAGACAAGCAATTCCCCCTTGCTTTACCAGCTCTAATGGAAATAAATATTTGGCGTTAGGTCAACAACAGTACATACAAAGTCCCTATTTCATCCATCCTTCACTTGTAATTGAGGTGATGGATGAAATTTAAATGTTTGGTTTTTTTTTACTGCCCATTTTACAGCGGAAGAGGATTTCAGTGAAAATAGAGAAGGGCACCACTGGAATTAATGATGTTGACATCAGCTGGATTCCTCAGGAGACTCTCAATGCCATGAGTATGCTCATTTTTATCTCCATCTGTCATTAACACCCTGAATTACTTTCAGCTATTCGAGTCAACATTATTTTCTCTGTGCTTGTTTTCTTGTTTTCATCTTATTCTCCATCAAAATAAAGAAACAGAAACAGCCTTCAGTATCTGATATTTCCCTTCTTTTCCCTCCAGGCAAGGCTTCTCCTAAAACGTCTCCAAGGAAACGAACCAAAAGGGCTGCTGGCACTGACCAGTAAACATCTCCCTGCCTCCACCCCTTTTTCTTACTGTCCATCAGACTTTCAAGTCTTATTTCAGCATCCTGATTTCCATTTCCAAAGGATCATCATTTGTGGAAGTTTTCATTTCCAAGCAATGAGTTAAAGATGTCCGTATGGATATCTGACTCAGTCTGTTGAGCATCCTGGACTCTGCTGCCCTCATTAAGGCATAACCATTTAAACACTAACAGGGCTTAACTTGGTTTAAAGACTTTGTAAGACGCATATAAGTGATTAAAAATACACCAACAAGTAATTAAATTAAGAACATGTGGTACAGACTTCTCCCTTGAAGAGGGCCGAGTGCGTCCACATGAATGCAGGGAAGTCAGAATTGTCGATGAGTCTGATGCCGTTTTATTTGGAGGTTTGTTACCTTTATATAAAAGAAGGTCTGAAAACTTTGATTTTAAGGAGTTTGTTTGAACGGGGCAGCTGCAAGTACAACAAACATTAAAACAAAGTTCTCTCAGTGTTTCTGCAGGCTCCTCATTTTTTCATTATTATTTTCCCTCATAACTAGAGGCTGTTGGAGAATTTCAGCCCTTTTCTGGGATGTTAAAGTCTCTCAGGTTGTTTGCCATTATTTGTGATACTACCATTTTTGAGAAATAATAAAAGGATGAACAGTGCCTTTTTTTTTTGGGAGACTCGCTCAGTATTTATAGTACCGTTGTCACCTGGATGGAGCTGCAGCTTAATGGGGAGCCTATAGTGAATTACAAACTGTGACAAAAAATCTTTTCAATGCAGGAAAAAAATAATTAGTCAAGCTTTGGTCCTAATATGTTGGAAATTGCATTTCTATTGGTGTTCTACATGCACTAAAATCAGCATAAATGCATATTTATTTGTCTTGATTGGGTATTGAGTGGATTAAAATGGTTCTTACATGTTAAACACAACCTACAGTACCAGGTAAAGGTGTGGACACACATTCCCATTAAATCTAATGAGTAGTGTGTCCAAACTTTTGACTGGTAATAACAGAACATACTTCTCTTATCTGAAACATGTACATTTCTATTTTATTTTAGGTATTGGCATGAAAATAAGACAATCATGTTACTTTCAATGAGGTAAAATGTTTTTTAAAAAGTCATTCTTTTCAATTCAGCTTTATTTTCATGATACTAATTCAAAACAAAATCATCTCACTTTTACAGACACAGTCCAATTTATAGTAGTCCAGTAATAATATGCACAGTCCAATTTATAATAACCGAGTTCATATCATTCATAAAAACTCAGAGAAAAAAAGGCTATGATTGCCTGGCTATAGAAACCAGTGAATTATATCCGTTCTCTATGATTCAATCCTTCTTCCTGAGCACATGTGGGGCAGCAGGTGACAGAGGAAAGGAAAAACCTCCAACAGAACCAAACTGTGGAAGGGCGGACATCCGCCTTAACTGATTGGGGGTGAAGAGGACGGGAAAGAGGGCTCAACAGCACCGTAACTATGTCACGAATACCTGCTGAGAAAGAAAAGGATGCTCAAGTTAATGACAATAGTAATGTCATATTTATACATTGAGAATAAAGAGTAAACTGAGAGAAACGGAACAGTCATGTACAATACCAGTTAAAAGTTTGGATACATTTTCCCACAAAGTCTAATGAGAAAGTGTGTCCAATCTTTTAACTGATAATGTAAATCTATAACGGCATGAACCCTATTTTACAGTCATTGAGCATAACCAAAGGGATGGCTAAGGGTCATCAAGCCAGCCCTAACTTGTAGCCCATAAGCTTTATCAAAAAGTAACATTTTAAAGCCAATCTCAACCTTCCTGAACCCAAACTGGGAGCTGGTTCCACAAGAGAAGGGCCTAAAGGCTCTTCCTCCCATCATGTAGAAACTCTAGGAGCCACATGTGAACCTACAGACTGGGAGGGAAGTGATTTGTTGGGAAAATTTGGATCGTTCCGATACAATGGAGCTGAGACTAAAAAGGGCTTTATATTTAAATTTAAAAAAAAAACTCTGTCATGAATTTAGCAGGTAAAACAAGCTAAAATTGGAGAATTATGATCTATTCTGCTGAAACCATGAACATACTTCTTTTCTGTATGCGTTTCAGTTTGTAGCATACAATTCAAGATATAATATTATAAAAGCAATGAAATTACATTTTTAACTTTGTACGTTTAAACAACTATTCAAATAGCTTATTGAACTTTTCATCATTTGACTCTTGAATAATAATAACAAACGATTTCTGTAAAACCAAATGGAATATGAAAACATGAGATGACGTGAGGGTAAAGGGTGTGAAGTGCCTTTAAGCGGCTGATCGATGACAGGGAGGTTTCTGGGGGTCCTCCCAGTTCTCGGGGAGTGATGCAGCAGCGTCGCGCGCTGGATCCTGCTCGGGGAGATGGGAGCTGTCCGGTGCTGAGGGGGGAAGATGAGCTCAGCGCGCGCAGGGGGGCAGGTAACGTCAGCAGTCGGCCGGAGCAGGGAAGGATTGTGCAGAAGCTCCACGCCTAACAAGCGTTCATGGCCGCTTGATTACCGATAAACACCGACTCGTGTCAGAAATGGGGAGTTAATCAGCTCGGTGTGATTCAGCGACTACTCTTCATCCTCGAGTCCCTCGGCAGCATCTCGCGCCCTCCGCCTGGCTTGAAATGGGATGATATGGGATTATTCATGTCGACGAAGATCGGAGTGATACTTGCGTTTGCCTTTGGTAAAATAGCTCAAGCTCATTTGATGTTTCATTTATGTTATAAGCCGTACGGCTTGGTTTGACAAAGAAAACTGTCTGCATCTTTTCTTTTCTTTTTTTATCCCTCTGCATTATACCGCCAATGCTGTAATCTTTTTTTTTTTTTTTTTATCTCCATCAGGGTAGCCTGATATGAGATCTGTACCCCGGCCAAATTGGCTGTAGTACAGCCAACGTCATTTCAGTCTTTGTACAGTCTACTTAGTGAGGAAGCTTAGGAAAATTAGATGTCTAACAATTAAAATTAACATCTGTTTCACAGCTTTCTGCCTCCAAACAACTTGTCTTAGGTGGAGTTCAAATGGCAAAACTTCAAAGTCTTTATGTGTATAAATGCTTCCTTTTTGTCATTATGAAATCTAATAATTTGGAAAGTTTTGTTTTAGTACAGGATGAATAAACTCACATGTCCACGTTTAGACTAAGTGTAATTGCTGTGTTTTTTTTTCTATTTTCAGTTAGTCTGTAGCTCATAAATGACCATGTGTGGCAAGTTTGTTAAAGAAAGCTGTCTGCTGTCTCTGTGTTGCAGTTCTCCTGTACCTTACTGTGCCAGGAGACCCTGCAGATGTGAAGTGTGAGAACGTTTATAAAGACTTTTCTGAATGTGTCCTGGAGCTGGGAGAGAGCATGGACAACTACCAGGAGAACGTGACCAGTGAGAGGGGAGTGGCGGCGGTTTGCAGGTGACAGTAAATGCCATCATTCATCTGTGCATCATGTACACTCACAGTAAAAACGTAATCATGTCTAGTTGAGTGAAGTAATACAGAGGGAAATGTATCGTAAGAAAATACTGGAGAGAATAGAGCAGATGCCATAATCTCAGAGGGAGACTAGAGAAATGCATGATGCTGAGACTCTGAGCCATTGTACTAAATAATTTATGACTTTGCTGCAGCAGTAATGAAATTCCAGAGACGTTTTTTGTCATTGTGTCTACACACACTCTCCAATCCCCACATTGTATTAAAGACAAAGATTTACACTTAAACCTTCTGTTGGATATTGCCCACCTGCATTATCATCTGTGATATTGTTACACTCTCTGATGCAGTTGCCATGGTAATTAAAGCTCAGTTTGACTTGCAGTGCTTAAAGCCAGCATAGCCTTCTGTGTGATAGATTATGGCAAACAAATCCATCCATGACAGCCTGAGCACATGCTGTTTTGGGGGGTGAATTCTGACTATAGTGTCCAACACCGTCCTTATCTAATGGCCCTTTGTTTTGCCACAGCCACTGGGAAGCTTTCCACACATGTGCCCTGACAGCGCTGTCCGACTGTCAAGAGGAAGTCAGCTCCATCTGGGAGACTCTGAGGCAAGACTCCAGGAAGATCCGCTTCCAGGGAAGTCTGTTTGACCTGTGCAGCCCAAGCGCATCACCCAGCCTAAGGTTGCCTCTAGCTACCCTCGTACTGCCAGTGATGCTGGCCATGGTAGGGCCCTACTGACGACTTATATAGATGGGTTAGGAGTGGGGAATGTCCTGAGTTTCAGTCCTCCTGAGCACAAACTTAAAGCCAAGGATTTAAGAAGAACAAAGAATTATTTTGACAGAGACCCATGGATGTCAGTGGCAAGACAATCAATCTATCTGTTTTGATGAATAATGCTTGAAATCTTCCAAAATACTTAAACTTTTTTCTTCCCTTTTATCTGGTAAACTTTTCAACCAAACAATCCAGGTATATTAAATCAAACAGTACTTTCCATTTAAGGTAGACACATGTGGCTCTGGGTAACTAATATCGAAGGGGTGGACACATAACTGCATCATAAATAGCCTACCTGTGCAATCTAAAGCAAACCAAGTTAACTTGTAACACTTTCCATTGCTGAGAAAGTTCAAAATTCAACCCTAAGGGTTCAATTTCGTGCAGTTGCATAAGACAAAAGTGTTGATCTGATTGTGTCCACTTCCTGTTGTGTGCATTGGTTGAATGTATCATAATTGTTGAAGGAATAATTTGACATTTTGGTAAGGTAGATGGTAGTAATGTTAACACTTTGAATAGATGTAAAGCTACACTGAGAAGTGAGTTAGCTTTGACTAGCACATGGAACTACATAAAGCACACATTAAGTCAAATTTTCATTTTTACACTTTTGTACAAAATAAATAGATACTAATAGATATTTAGAGGTGCTGGTGGGTGGATTTCTTTACTTATACCAAGAGTCAGGTTAGCTGTTTGCCTCCGTTTCCACTGTTTTTGCAACGCTAAGTAAACCACCCATTAGCTGTAAGTTTATCTTTCTGCTCCCTTTTGTGGCAAAAGCATGAGTTTAAAGTTCATTTGTCGCCCGTACCACATGTCATTTTGAGGCAAGACAATAACATTAACACATTACTAATCTTGTTGTAAAACCTGTACAAGGAAAATTCTGACGACATGAATTTACAAATATCCTTAAAGTTATTATATAGGTACCTTTTTTGTTTTGTTTGGCTAAATAGCTGTTTAAAACAGTCCAATTAAATCGAAAAGTAAAATAAGGTAAACAGCAGGGGTTTAATCAATTAAGTCAATGACCAAGTACCTTCATGTAGATTCTTTCCCTCTCCAAACTGTTTCTTGGACTGGTTGGATGCACTTTATTAGAATTTAAAATTGATGAATCCATCGATAAACTGGGTGAAAAATCTGCTCATTTGCAAGCCGAGGTGGTATAGTGTCAAAATTTGATCCCCCAACGAATTTGATCCCCTTATCCGGTCTAATTGTTAATTAAAACAATTAAAAACATTCAGCAATGTGTTAATGTTACTGAATTGTTGAGACTGAGTTTTTATATTAATAAAACAGGATTACTTAAATCTTGTAACTTGTTAAAAACAACTTTTTTTTATCAGGATTTAAAACCCACAATGTTTATTTTGAATTCAAGGTCTCTGGCTTCAGGCTTTTAGACCTTTTATTGTTAGAGTTAGGTTAAAGGAGCAAGCTGTTGCATAGGTAGGCCTATATGAACTGCATTGAGCATAATTCATTCATTGCAACAAAACAGCCCTAGACATGACAATATTTAGGCAGCATCAGTTATCAGAGATCAAGTTTGCACATCTCAATGCATTAAAACAAAAGCAATGAAATTATTGTTGAGTAAGAAGCTCTAATGGCAAAATTATCCCTATCTCCCTGGGTCCAGGCAGTGATCCGGATGATCACCAAAATCTAATCACTTGTTCCTTATTCCATTTCTGAGATTTCCTGAAAATTTTATCAAAATCTGTCTCTAACTTTTTGAGTTATGTTGCTAACAGACAGACAGACATGCCAACGCTGCTGAAGACACGACCTCCGTCTTGGCGGAGGTAATAATAATTATAGAGGATGTAACCTGGTTTTCTGGATGTAGATCAGGTATTATTCCACTACCACATCTTTCGCCTCCTGGTATAAATATATTTGTCCTTTTAAACTGCAAAACCCCCCATATGTTGTGTTCCTCGTGTTTATTTAAATGGATTGGATTTATGTCCAAGAACATTAAATCAAACTCTAAAGATACATTTTTCTGACTACTTTACAAATGTCTGTGTTGTATCAGTGTCAGACATTAAAATGAGCAAAATGTCAAAAATGCTCCTTTAATTAAGAGCTACAGTATGTATAGTTAAGCCAAAATAATTTAATTATCCATTAGGAAATATTTGAAGGACCCTTCACCAAGAATAGCAATATCTCCAATTGTTCTCAGATATTATTACAAAGCAACAGGGATTTGTTGACCTTTTAATTAATCAAAAAGCCACAAAATCCACAATAACAAAACAAATGCTCCAAGATATTATAGGCTAAATGCACCTCTACCCTGTTATAAAACTATTATTAAAGTTATTGTCATATGACAATCAAGCAACTTATATACAGTCTTTTACCCCCAACAGCTCCTCCGCCTCCTCTGGCTGATACTGCACGGCTGCTAGACATCCGACACCCACACATGAACCATGCTTTAGTTAAGACACAATTTAATATTAATATGTGTGAAAAGAATGATTTTAAAGTGTGACTGCTGGACATTGTTAGAGATTTCTATCATTTACTGTGTGAGAACAACTGCTATGAAGATTTGGAACAACGCAGATACATGCAGAAAACATGCCATTGGCTTTTAAGAGACAAATCTGAAAATAAGTCTTTGTTTGTTTGTTTGTTTGTTTGTTTGTTTGTTTGTTTGTTTGTTTGTTTGTTTGTTCATTTAAGCAACCCCAAATATTTATTACTGATGCCAGGATGATGAAACTGCATCTGATTTATAGAGTACAGCTA
>JAOXYM010000003.1:27581102-27618735 GCA_028567055.1 Leptatherina wallacei | reverse complement strand
GATCTCGCTGGATCAAATATGATGTCTGTTGTCTCTCTTTCTGTCCTCTCCAACCCAACCGGTCGAGGCAGATGGCCTTCTGCTGGAGGTTCTTACCTGTTAAAAGGGAGTTTTCTTTTCCACCGTTGCCTCTAGCTGCTCAGGATGGGGATTGGATCGAAAACAAGATTTGATGCAGTCTGTTGGTTTCCTTAGCTAGGCTATTTGTTGTGAATTGGCTTGTATGAATAAATGAAAGACAATCAGATTGGCTCAAACTGATTGTCTGTGAAGCGCCCTGAGATATGTTGTTGTGAACTGGCGCTATTCAAATAAAGATGAATTGAATTGAATTGAATTGTGCATTTTTGTTGTATATGCACAGTCATCCATTTTCAGCTCCGCCACTGACAATTTGTTCATAGAACATTACTGGAAGTATCCTATAAGTCTTAGGTACATCAGATTATTCAATTAATTCCAGATGATGTATTCAGTGTTGACCTACAGTTTGTTGTGGAAAAAACATTAAATCTAATACATTTTCATTCATTTACACCATTACGTTACATCACAGTTTGTAACAAAGATATAATGTATTCTATTTTATGTTGCAAATACAAATGTTTGCCACACTATTGCTACAGCATTTCTGGAAAGCTGTACATGATCTGAGGGTCCAGGTTGTAGAGACCCTGTTGGACATTAGACCAACACACTATTTCTTTGGTACAGAATCGGACAAGACACTGCATCCTACTCGCATGAAGAGGATCAACATAATATCCTTTGTACTGAAGAAATCCATCCTAGTCAACTGGAATCAGCCAAAACCCCCAACTTTTAATTTGTTTAAACTAATTTTGAATGAAACTTTAAGACTGGAACAATGTTCATTAATTTAAAGAAATAAGGGGGACATCTTCCTGAGGATATAAGGACCATTTATGGACCTTTAACCTAGCATGGCAGGCTTGGACTTCATATATAAAATAGATGTAAACTTTTACCATGGCTAATTTTTGAGTTGATTAGCAATTTATTAATTTATTTTAGAAGCTGTCATCTTATTTTCTGCATTTTTCTTAAAATCTTGAGTCTGTTTTTATTTTTTTTTCTTTCTCTGATGTTGCTCCACTCTTGAATCCTCCCTGTTGTATTCTGTATGTTTGAAAAGTGTTTAAAAAAACGAAAGAGGATTTTTAAAAAACAACAAACAACAAGTAAAAGCTTCTGCCTGAGTGATACATTAGTGGTCTTTGTGTCTCTCAACAGGAAGAGAAGTGGGGGGATTGACCATAGCTGAGCTGTGGTTTACTTGCAAAATGTTAATCACTACATCTTTCTGCAGTACAGTAGAGAAAGAATATGGACATAAAATCAAGCAACAAAAGCAAGATTCAGTCATGAAAAAGTCTGCCCCCGTTTTCTAATGAACCAACTTCAGATATGATTAATGCAGCTTCACCACTATTTGGGCTGAACATTTGGAGCAAGCAATTTCCTGTCAGTAATTCACCACCACTTTAACTTCTGGAGGAAGACACAAATATATGCATTATTTTTCATGCTCAGATATAAACATTAGCAACTACCAGCAATTTTGTGACGTAATCAAGGTTCTGAAATATTAAGTCAAACTAGGAGTTTCACAATGTTTTATTTACAGATTTACAGTAGCCTAATTCATGTTGGGGGGGGGGAATGAAGAGAAAGAAATGGGAAAAGAAGGGAAAAAACAGCAATTTCAGGAAGTAATATGTAGAGAAGTTATTCAAAAACATTTAACAAGAATTCAGATAGTAGTTTATTAAAGGTAAAAGGTCGTGTAAAAATAATACTTAGACCACCCCCCCCCCCCCCTTATTTTCATAAAACACGCAAACAAACAAAAAGCCGCACATATACTTGAGAAGACTGTCCATTGTTGTTTCCACCCTGTAAAATTATAATTTCCCAGTTACTCTTAACGCACCGCGTTCAGTTTCCTGTTGTCCGTACCTTGACAAATCCGCCGTGCTCAGTGCCTACGTTAGTGTCTTGACCTTGTATTTTGTGCTTTGATGTGAGAGGAGTGTCGCCCTTCCTGCGAAGCTGCGAAAGGAAACTGACGTAAAGAACACAGATCAGGCGGGTCACACTATTAATTAAGGGCTTAGATATTGTAATTTTATTGAAAGTCCGCGTGCTTTTTAGTCCTCTTTGTCGCATTTGGTGTCGGCAGCTCTGACAGGAAAACGCAGCTACCGAGAGGAAGATAAGAGCAGTGTGTAACCAGGGTTTGGTAAGGTTTCAGTCATTTCAGCCTAGTTGTTCTTTCTCGTATATTTAAATGAATTGCTTGCGTTTTTGGCTTATGAATGTTATTAACAGACCTGTTTGTGGGCAGCTGTAATACAGCTGAGTAGAAGGACCCTGCTGGAGTTACCGGTCAAAATATAATCGTATTAACAAACTACACAAACATGTAGATTATTTAGGTTTCTCCCAGGCCTGTGTTTCCATCCTCAGGTAACATAGAGCCTGTAATGTTTTAATGTTACTTTCGTTTTCAAGCACACAAAAAAAGAAAAAAATAGATTAAATACTTTATGCACATTTAATTGTGCCACAGGAAGTTTTTATTAAGCTGTGGCACAAAGTTTTGCATCATTTCAGGATATTTACATGGAGATTTGATTTGATGGTGAGCTGCCTTTCTGGTTTTTATGCAAAGCCCTGAAGCCACATCCCTCCCTCACATTTCTTTTTTCAGATATGCCCCGTTTTCATTTTGAGACTATAATTAGTCCAGCATGTGCAGATGTGACCTTCCTCATTCCTTTTTTCTCTGTCTTTCACACACACACACAGAGTTTCCAGCACCCTCCCTGCCTCTCTTTTGTCCAGGCATGGCTGATCTGCTGAGGCTGCTGCTCCGGGTGGGTGAGAAGGCGGCGAATGTGGCTCGGGTCTGCAGGCAGGAGGCTCTTCTGTTTCAGCTTCTTGTACAGGAGAAGACCGGCGATGACAAGAACAAGAAGTTTGTGCAGGACTTCAAGACGCTTGCCGATGTGGTGATCCAGGAGATGATCCGACATGATGTGGGCGCTCAGGTGGGACATGTCAAAGGTTAAACCAGCAGACTCAGCTAGAACTGGATCCAGTTTTTTTTTTTTTATGGTATTCTGTGTTTTTCTTGTGCAGTTTCCTGAAATGGCTGGTTTTATTCATGGAGAGGAGTCTAACAAGTTTGAAAACGGGCTTGGTAATTACTTTTTATTACACATAACATGCTACGTGTTGGGTCCCAACAGAGCAGTATGTACTTAAAGAGTTTAAAATAATACACCTGGCATAAGGATCAACACATGTTCTAGTGGAATAAAAAGTCAACACTTAAGTGTGTCACTGTCTAAATATTTAAACCTGCAACACCTTGTGCAATATAAACATTGAAAGTGGTTTGTTGTAAGATGATCGGAGCTTTAATATACATAGTTTTTATGATTTTAAGCACTTTGTGTTGCTTTGTGGCAGGAAAAGAGCTATATATAAATAAAATTTGATTTGATTATTGTGTCACCAGGGGAAAGTGTGACGGTCACAGTGTGCAGCACAGAGGCAGAGACTGCCAAACTGCTGGCCACAGTGTTAGATGGTGACCATGCAGCTGCATCTCTGCTGGCACAAGCCATCCACCAAGACCCGGCGACCATTGAAGCAAGCACAGACGGCCTGACGGTTCCCCTCAGCCCATCTGAACTTGGCATCTGGATTGACCCCATTGGTAAGAGTAAAAGTTTGCTATTTATCTAAAATCTCATTCAAAGAAACTCCTGAGGACAGAGCTGAACATGAATGCTTCTATTGTCTCTTTTACTTGATAAT
Organism: Leptatherina wallacei; assembly: GCA_028567055.1. NCBI lineage: Eukaryota > Metazoa > Chordata > Actinopteri > Atheriniformes > Atherinidae > Leptatherina > Leptatherina wallacei. The sequence continues at coordinate 27,614,886 of JAOXYM010000003.1, read as the reverse complement.
AAGATGCCACCAGTCAGTACATAGAGGGGCGTGAGGAGGTGCTAGAGGAGGGCCACTTGTCTCCCTCAGGTCTGCACTGTGCCCTGGTTCTGATTGGGGTCTACCTCCGGAACACGGGCGAGCCTGTCATCGGTGTCATCAATCAGCCGTTTAACCACAAAGACCCAGCAGGTGGAGGGTGAGTTGATCAACAGAAAGCAAAGTGAGATCACTTATAATCCCCACAGAAACTTTAATCTAATTTCCCTCTAAATCAGATTTTGGCCGGTAGTTTGACGTGAATGTTTTATAGCTTGACGTGAAGCCTTCTGACCTCTTGATTCATTGCATTCTCAGCTGGAGAGGAAAGCATTACTGGGGTGTGTCCTATGGAAACATCAACGTCTGTTCAGTGTCACTACCAAATCACGGACCTAAAGGTCACCAGGGACTCTCTGCCGTACTGAGCTCAAGTGAGAAGCAGGTGGTGAAAGAAGCTCTGACCTTGCTGTGTGGCCCTGACAAGCTGATATACGCTTCTGGAGCCGGCTACAAGATCCTGTGTGTTATCCAGGGCCTTTCTGATATTTACGTCCTTTCAGAGGGAAGCACCTTTAAGTGGGACTCCTGCGCTCCTCACGCCCTGCTCCGAGCCCTCGGGGGGGGAGTGGTGGACTTGTCTAAGAGTCTGCAGTCCATCTGTGAAGGACAGGAAAACAAGACAGAACTGACCTACAACCAGCCTTACACCGAACACAAGGGAGCTGACCGCTGGGCTAATCATGGCGGCCTGGTGGCGTATCGAGACTTATCTCAGCTACACAGCATCATCGGCGCTCTAAAAGGCAAGCTGTAGCTGAAAGACGTATCGTTAGCACAAGCTAAAGCATTTAATGTTGCATACATGATCATATTAATGTTTTCTATTTTAGTCTGGGGAGGCAGATGAGAATAGAGGTGATATATTTTAATCAGAAATGCTATCGTTTTATTTTTAACTAGATTTATGTGTATATATCGCAAAGAGAACTTCAGTTCTAGGCCAAATATTAATGCTGAGCTACCCAAAATTTAAAGCAGATTTATTTTGGGTCATTAAACAATCAGTCATGATTCAGGTTTGCAGTATTCCCCCCCCCCCAAATTCAACTAACTTAAATGAATTAAATGATCTGTGTTCGAGTCAAACAGGTCAAAAATATAACAAACTCGCTCCTGTGCAAAAGTAAAATGTAAATATACCAAATATAGCTTATTTATTTTGGGTCAAACACTTAGCAGGAATATAAACTGACATGGTCTCCAGTTCTGTCCTGAAAATTAAAATTAAATCAATTCCTGGACAGGGAGGGCTAACTTTCTTTGGTGGGTGTTTTTCATACAGGGCTGTTTAGATGTCGGGGAATAAGTTGAGCATTATTTGTGAATGGTTTTTACCTCAGAGCTGCGCTGAATGAGCTTCTCTTCATGTTCATCATAGTCAGAGGGAAATAAAGTGCTCACTGCTGGACAGCTGAGAAATACACTGCTGGAGGGAAAGTAATGAGATATCACAAGACTGACCCACAACATCTTCTGTGTTACAGAGCGTTGAAGTTAAGAATGTAATTTCACACTTTTTATTCTGAATCAGACGCGTGAAAGGCTGTAATAAGTAAAATGAGAGAATCAACACCACCTCTCTGAAACGGCTCCTTGTATGGAGCAGATGCCCTGCCCTCTTTTTATGGCCATAGCACAGTTGGTTAAAGGTCAACAAGTGGAAAAGAAATGAGGTAAAACAGTGACACAGTCCTTTTCACTGTGGGTTTACAGGAAAATGAAATACTAGGCCAGGTTGAAGGATGGGACTTGTGCAGGCGGCAGCAAGTTGTTCACGTTTGCAGTAATTTTAAACTACCTTCAATATTTTACTGTTTACTCTGTAAATGTATGACATTTTATAGACAATGACATGCGCTGTAACTGACAAATGACGTGTACATAATGAAAGAAAATGGAACCAACATTGTGCATATAGGAAATCACCTTTATTTGAAAACCAGAGAAAGCAGGGGAAACAAACCCAACAGTGATATTTTTTAAAACTGTTCGCCAGCCGGGAACTCTCCACTTTAATTCCCTACAAAAAACCCTGATGATTGTCAAATATTTTTTGCAATAATTCTGCATATTCTGTCAAAAAACAGGAAAAAAAAAAAGAAACAAACAAACTCTGGAGTGTCGGCTCTTTCATTGACTTCTTGGACTTTAAATTGCTACCTCTTTAACACACAGAACTGCACATTCTCAAATCACAAAGTGTGGAAAACAAAGCGTCATGTTGAGCATGCTCATGGCTGTGGGTCCAGTTTCCTAAACAGGGACTGAAAAGATCATTTAAATTTGAACTTGATCTGAAAATGTGGATAAAACTGATAAAATAAGTATGTGATAAAAAAAATAATTTGTTTTTACAAATATTAATCTTTTTTTTCTCTCTTATCTTACCCTTATAATTAAAATTTTACTCTACCCAGTTAGGGACAGTCATTTTAGTTCCAATAGTTCTGGTTTGGTAAAGTTTTAACAACAACAAAAAAAACTAAATTCAGGACTGATTTTTATATTTTAAACTGGTTATTCAGACTTAAATCAATTACTCCATGTTTAGAAAACTGGTCGAACACTTTAAACAAAAAAACTGTTTGACACACGAACGGAAACATGGCGAACACATCAACCTGCTTAAATAAGCTCAAACTATATTTGCTCCTTTCAAGCTGCGCATTACAATATCATACCATAGCTCCCGTATTTTTCTTCAGAGTGTGATGGTTGTGCAATCAGAATTAGTTTTGCAGAACAAAAAAAAAAAATAAATAATCTAAATTTGCAAGTGAGACGTCAACTTATTGGGCTACACCTCCCACTCAGCTGCAGCTGGAGGAGTCTGGTTTTGGCTAACTCACTGATGGCAGATGTCCTTTCAGCCGAAGGGTGTGCAAATTAAAACAAAAAGGAAATTAACACAAACGAAAGCTGCAAATATAGAAAATAGCCTTTATCAACTGCTTTATCGCACGTAATTACCATATTACTTCATTTTGACAATCCTCGTGTCAGGTGTAAACAATAACAGCTGTTTGTTTTCTTTCCAAATTAAGCTATGATTAAAATTTAAGTGTACTTTCTATGCAAGGCTCGTGTCAACACAGCTGACTCCTTTACGTTACAACCGGTAACGCTGTGGAAACTCAAAGCAAATCAGTTTTTAGATTTTTTACTCGATTTTCTGCGAACCTGTGACGTTCAAATCTAAACCACATTAACTGTAATTGAATAAGAGCTTGTAGCACATGACTGCAAAAGCTGTAATGAACCTTAAAGGTAGCAGCATTACAGGCTGTGGGGGGGGGGCGGTGATAAACGTAAGTCGATTGAGGAAATATAATATTGTGTGTAATAATAACCAGGGTGGCTGGAATCAGTCACGGTTTAAGAAACATCTTACAGGCATAAAATGAACAAGAGGTCAAAATCCAGATGACTGGAAAGTCCAATTTTTTCAGCAGCTGCCTGAAAAACAATGTAAATCAACAATGTAGCAGCAGTTTTATGACATAAGTCTGAAACTGAAATGACGACAACAGTTAAGATGAAGATAAAAAAAAAAAATCCAGATCTGACGGCACAAGCTGGTCGGCATCATGTCTGATGTGTAACTAGAACCATGTACAACTCAAGTAGCTGTTAAACGCAAGTTACATTGTTTTAATCTAGTTTCCTTTTCATTTCCAATCTGGATATTAATAGACTTTATCGTTTACACAAATTTTATGTGAACTTTTTGAAACGTTCAAACCTTAAATTAAATGGAGCGAAAGATGTGTAGCTACTAAAGGCAACTCTTTTTAACGACTGGTCTTGGAGTATGGTATGGTTTTTATACCAGCACTATTGCATCCAACTAGCTGAATGATGAGACATAGTACATCCCAATGCCCACATTTCCCCCAAATGAATCCTTTGTCTATACTTTTACCTTCTTAGAAGCTTTACATTATCCTCCAGTGACCTTGATCAGAACATTTTTACATCCTCCCCTCTGACTTCAATTTTAGGCCAATTTACCACCAATGTGACTATTTATACCTACAGAAACTTTCCATCGTTTGTAGCTGCCTAATTATTCTTCCTTAAGTAAAAACCATTCTCCATTTCAATAAAGAGTTGCTAGGTCTTTGTTAATGTGGTTCAGATGAGTCGCGTTTGGTTGATTTGGATTAACTCTTGGAATACGGAGGGCGAGGCACTGCTCCAGAAGCAGATCCATGCACAACTAATAACAGTAATACCGACACAGTGAAGCTGCACAGATCCTCATCTTCATTCTTTCCGTTAGTGAGCTATAAATCCGATTTACTCCAACCCTCTCCTCCACTGTCTATCTGCCTGGAACAGACGTGTTAAATTAACCTTACACAGCAGCAAAGGTGAGAGAACTGAAGCATTAAAATGCAGGTGAATAAATCATGCATCGACAATGGATTTGGCAGGAAATAATGAAAAGAAAAAATGTTTCATTACAGCATCCTAAAAAGGATTTCAATTTCAAAGGCTACAGTCATCTTTTAAGACCAACAACAAAACGAGGTGTAATGGCGGGTAAAGCGCTGTCACTGCCACCTCTTCAACCTTCATTTCTCACATTCAGTAAACTGGCTCCTCTTCATGATCAGTCTCTCTGCTTTGGCTAATCTGACTGCAGACTCACACCCATGAACCGTCTCCAGGTCAGGTCTTGGCATGCCAAGAGGCAGGCGAGACAAACATGGCCATTATTTATTGTGTCCCTGCGTTGGGATTTTCATACACTTGCAAGTCAACGGACTTCACCTCTGGAAAGGTTTACGGACCTTCTTCCTCCTTCTTGGGGGTTTTCCGGTGTCGGCGCACGGCTCGTTGGAATCTGGCCGCTGCCCCCCTGGCATGTAGAAACCTGTGTGACCTGGGGGAGGGGGGAACGGACTTGCTCCAGCACCAGGTGGGTGATGATGAGGCGGACCTGAGGGGAAAAAGTTGGCATTGGCAGCCATGTCATTAGGCGGTCCTCCCTTGAAGATTCTGTTGAAGAAGTCCTGCAAGTCGGCCGGGTTTGTCGGACCTGTGGCTTGTTCTGATGACGTCCTGAAAGAGAACATGGAAAGATGCTCTTTTATAACTGTATTAATGGTGATGCGGGTGTATCAAAAGAACAAACTAGCTCAGGTACTACTAAGGTGAAGGAAGGATTATCTACAAGTTTCCCAGTTTTACTCCTGAAGACCCACTTGTTCTTTTTTACTTTAACACATCCATTTCAGCTTGTCCAATTAAATTCAAGCTCCAAAATAGGCGCTTTTTTAAAGAGCTGGAACAATTTCAATGTGAATCTTTCTAAATAAATTGTCATAGTCTGCACTTTAAGTCCATAATGATATCATTTTGACAAGAAGATGCGTTGGCTGGCGGCTTAATTAGCAAAAAATTTAATTATCCAGATATTTCTGGATCTGATTATATCTCTATATAAAAATACAAATGCTGCTTGTTTACACTTTCTTAAAATAAATCTCCAAACACAAGGGGGAGCTCCTCTGGAACCAGAGAAAGCGCATTCATGTAACAATTATCAGAAATAACTTCTTCACTGCATTTTGATGTTGGCATTTTTTCATGATGAAATTCATCCTAATTCTGTTTCTATATTGTGTAAAACTGACTAAAAGTGCTCAATTTAACAGCAACATTTATCAAAACAGAAAACTTTTGAGTCAGGCATTACTTTACTTTGCACCTGTTCACATTTTCATTGTTTAAAACTGCTGTTTTACAGACTGCCATTATGAGCAGATTAAGCATCAGCACCATGGAAGAGATGACGGTACTGAAACAAATTACAGAAAGCAGCTCAATAAAACCCCAGCCAGATACTTTAATCACTTAAAATCCTTCAATTTTTTACCTGAAACAGTTTTTATGGATAAAAGACTTGTTGTGGTCCAACTATTTTACTGGACTACTTTTACTGGTATCACAGGATGGTTTTAGTTGCAGTATCATCTGCTGTGGAAGTACAGTACGGCTTCAAAGGTAAATTACATTTGCAACTGGTCTGAAAAAAGTCTTCACAAAATCTAAAAGTTAAAACATTCAGGTCTTAATAGTCTTAGCTTTCCAATGGTGTAGGTACTTTCCATGTGTAGGTACTTGGAAGGGAAACAGAGTAAAATACATTTTTATTTGTCATGTCCCACACAGAATGGTACCAATGGGTTAATGTTTATATATGACAGTGTGGTATCACTGCAAATTATGTCTACACTTGCTCTTTCATTATATTATTATAATTATTATTATAACTATAACCATAATCATCACCATTATCATTATATATCCCAGATTACTTATTTAGCTATATATATATATATATATATGTATATATATACACATGTATCCAAGTTAAGATACAGGATGGTGCATAGTGGCAAAATAGCTATTGCAGAAGTGACAAGAAAGCCAAATTTGAAGGTAAATCACCTCTACCAGGCAAACTTTATATACTATTCATCATTATTCAAAAGCAGCAGATTAAGTAGCCTTAATGAAGATGATGAACATGTAAATAAATGATACTGATACAGAAAGAAATAACTAATGATCTCTGTGTTTACATCCATCAGTGGCTGTTGGGCATTCTGTTTGTTATTTAGGATATGTTTATCTAATTATCTCATTAAAACACAAAACAAGGAAGTCAAACTCAAGGTCTAACAAGGTCTCCAGAGGTGGACTTCCTTGTTAATTTCATGTGTACAGTTGTTTAATGGAACTGGGCGGTCCTATATAACACCCATTACTCACACTGCATTCAATTCAACAAGAAACATGAAAGAGGATAAAAGTAGTATGTGTTCATACATTTAAACAAGAATATAATGTGTCCAGTAAGTTATTTAGGACCATGTTGTGATAAAATCCTACAGCTGCAGGAACGTACCTGTGCCGTGTAGGGTTGCTGTTGTTCTTTGAACCAAAGGAGATGTGATAGGGCACACGATGTGTGTCAGGGGAAATGCTTATTCTTTGGCAACCTGCCCACTCTGAAACATGACAGTAGCACAACAAATAAATGCACTGAAATTGTGGACACAAAATTAAATAAAAACGTTTATAAATTCACTGGAGATATTTGTTGGCCTGACAAGCTGGCACATTACTGAAATGGCTAATCATATGAATAATTAAGGGTGTTCTAGATTCAGGAAAATAATCATTTTCTGTGACGTGAAAGAACAATCTGCACATGACCAGCTGAAAGAAATCCTGTAAATATCTGCCAGGACTGCTGTAGTTTATTGACCATCATAATTGTAGTGTGCAGGTGCCAGGTCGTGATTGGCACATCATCCAGTAGCTCACCAGGGATTGGCTCGTAGAGGACTTCTTCTTTATAAATGAAATACAGTCTGAATGCTAATCTGAACAGTGATACTTATAGAATAAAAGAAAATAAATAATCTTCTTCTTCTGCTTCTTTATAACGACCTGAGTAGAAAACAGAAGGGCACTCGTCTCCCAAACAAACAGCCACATCCTGTCTACACCTCAGCAGTTTACAGTGATTTTCATGCATGGTCATCCTGGGGTTTGTAAGAATGAGCTACTGGTTTTTTTCCATTCCCTTTTCCACTGTTATTGTTAGACTAGAGAGGTAAGTCATCAGAGTTTTTTCTACCTTGCTTCAGTATTGGTGGCCTTCTCTTTTGTTCAGAGAGTTTTGTTTTGATGCTTATATTGACCCTGGCACCTGAAGTAACTTTTATCTCCATCTAGACTTCTGTGATTCCATATCTCTGTAAATAAAACCACATTGTTTCACCTTCAAATGTCTCTGTGGCTGCTTCAGACCTGGGGAAGATTAGTCAGTTTCAGGTTTGGTCTTGCCTACTTAAGACAAGCATTGTGAGCGGATTATGCATCAGCACCATGAAAGTGACTTCGAAAAATCTCTCAGTCATTCTCTTTTGTGGCCAAGGTGACAAGTTTTTTATGTAATGTCCTCCTCTTTGTTGACAAAGAAGAGGACATTACTTCTTTATGACACTGAGCAGGAGATTGTATGGCCCTGAATGTTTTCTTTTTCTTCATGAAGTAACATTTTGAAAGTTTGCATCACATTTATTCTGCAACTGGGTGGAAACAAAAGTAGCAAAACATCTCTTTTTACCTGAGAAAGCATCACAAGACATAAATACTGATATTGATAAATATCATGCTAAGTAAAAGCTGATCTTTACCTGTAATATCGTACACCTTTCCTTCCATACAAGCAAAGTACGTGATGCGTAGGCCCAACATGCTGGACTCTGCCCACAGGTCCCCCTCCTCAGCACTATGGCAACGGTTGCATTCAGCACAGAACCGGGCCTCAGCAGGCTCACGATCCATCTCGAATCGCCTGAAGCGCAGAAAAGAAATACAACCGTGGTGAATATTTACGATGCATAAAGCAGCTAGTTTGTATGATTCTGCACATTTACAGAAATGAGTATCATGGCATTAAATGATGGTGATGCTGAGTGTGTAGCAACTTACTTGTGCTTGCCTTCACACTTCGTACACATCATGGTGTTCATAGCTTCCTTCAGGTCATCTTGTAGTTTGGTGAGAAACTCGTTCATGGACTTTGACAGCTCAGTTGCTGCCATGCGCTTCCTGCATGGAAATGAAACAACCGTTAGATGACACTAAATAACACGCGAGAAATCAAATATCACATTTATGTATCATTTTATCAAGCAACTATGGATTTAAAGCCAAACTATTTCTATTTTAGTTCTAGTTTGGTTTTACTTTTAACACGTTTTCCAAATTCTCGGTGTACTTACAACTCATACTCCCGTCGTGTTTCAGGGTTACTGACAATATCCCAGGCTGCCCTCAGAACTTTGAACGCCTCTCCAGCTCGTGGGTGTTTGTTTTTGTCTGGATGAACCTAAAAGAAAATAGACAAAGGAAAAACCTGCTTGCATAAAAAATAAAAAAAGTCACTATTTATTAGTTATTAATGAAAAGTAGCACTAAAGCAACCCCTCTGATGTCACACCTGGACAGCCAGTTGTCTGTAGGCCTTCTTCAGCTCAGTCTCTGTGGCGTGCACCTCCACACCGAGCACCGTAAAAGGGTCGAGCTCATCCTCTGGTACCTCAGCCAATGCCAGCAGTCTCTCCAACTCCTGGTCTGGCTCCCCTCTTCCTGTTCTACCGGGTGACTCTGGTGTGAACTGTGGCACATGACCAACCCTCCTGAACCTACTTAGAATTCTGTCCAGCATGGATACCACCCACTTCCAAAACCTTGACTCCAAAAACGTTGTCCAATAGCGTTTCCCTCTTTCTCCACCGATGCGGATCAACATCCCCTTTGCCCACTGAGAACTGAAAATAACTAAAGCACAGAAAAATCCAAAAAAAGATAAAACAGCTGTCTTTACCCACTTCACTGACCTCACGATTTTCTCCAGCAGGTCAGCTCCTGTGCGTTTTGTCCATGTCAGAATCCGACCAACGTCTGCCTTCATTCCGGGTATATCAGTCATTTTTACAAGGAGCTGCTGGCCAAAGTTGTAAAGTTTCACAACTCCCATCTCCACTCCAACTCCACAATTGTGAGTTAATGTCACGATAATCTCAATCAACATGTGAATGCATGAGATGCACCAAAGGCTCAGAGACTCCGAAAGCATCTCTTTGAAAGCTAAGACAAGTTGGTTGCCTGTTCGCCGGCGACCCCGGTTTTGCTGATGGTGGTGGTGGTTTCGTCTGCGCGTCTGCTTGTGCCGACCGCCACCTGACATGACATTGCCTTTTGGAAAGGGATAAAAAGAACTCTGATTGCTCTGCTCTAACACTGATCCACTGCTTCTATATTTGCACTTCTTTCCACTTCCAAAGCTCCTCCAGCCAGATTCCCCATTCATGTGCTGCTCCTTCGCAGCTTCATCCTCTTCTTGATTTATGACCTGTGAGTTTTCATTATCTGTACTCCTGTCATGTTCAAACCCACCAGAAACCTCCTCGGTATCCTCTGTAGCCTCCGTGGATCCACAATACTCTGCTTCACCAGCTCCTGAATCTTGTGGAGTGGCTGGATTTGGGATTTCCTGAGATTTAAGATAGGCTGTTTCATCCTCCTGCTCACAGTCATCATCAGTCTCTCTGATCTGCCACTGATTTAAGTCAGCCACTGAGGCAGTATCACCATCAGGGATCTCCTCATCATCCATCTCCTTCTCAGCTGCTCCTTTCTCCATGTCACTTACAGCTGTAAAGGTGGAATCTCATGAAAGAGGATGTCCTAAATCCATAATCTATCCATCATTTTCCCCAGAGTCCCATGCAAAAGTGAGACTGGGGGTCCCTAATAGCCGCACTCTGGTCCAACATGTCAGTGGCCGCTTCTAGGTGTCAAAAGGTTTTTACGGGGCTCACATGATGCAGCATGTCATCTGAAAAACAACAGGTCAGTATCAGACATCTGAAAATACTTATATCACAGTAAACATTCTCAGACCTTTCAAAAAAACCTAAAATGGACTTAACTTAAAGGTTCAATAAGAGCTGCAGGGATTTAACATTTTGCATCCTTAGTCTGTTAAATATTCTTTGATTACACCTGGTTCTTTTCACACACTATGATATATAAGTAAATACAGCCAAAAAAATGTAATGTTGATATTAAACCAGTAACATCATCAACTGGATTTTCAGAAAATGTTATCACAATGCATATTATAATAAAGGATTATGCATATTAACCAAATACCAAAATGAATATTAGCTGCTGCCCAGTCATAAATATATTTAATATAAAAGCTTTGATTTAACACCTCTGCCTATTTAAGGTGATCGACTACAGCCAAATGCTTCGACACCAGAGCAGCAGAGAAATATATCTTAGTGGAATACCCCTAGTACCAACAGTGCCCACATAATACCCAACCATCACCCCTCTATTTTTAGTACTTCTGCTTTTAATACTGCTGCACATTACTTACACAACTCAAAGAAAATAAAGTCTTAAAGCAGAACCTTTACTAGAAACAGAGTACTGCTACAGTTTGGCATGGATACTTTCAAGCATACGAATATTTATCTAATTGCTGCAAAGGAATTCATCATAATCTGGAAACAACATTGTTATGAAAAAACTTTCCTCTTAAAACAAGGAATAGGCTAAAAACCCACTGGGTGGTCTTATTAATGTTTAACCTTAATACAATGCAGCTACATGACTTAATCTGTCCAGCTGTAGTAGAAATGAGAAAAGCAAAGCCATGCAAGCTTTGTAAACACGTTCATGTATAAGACAAACCTCAGTAAACAAGAATGCTTTGTTTGCTAATGCAGTAAACCAAAGTGAAAAATAAAGAGTATGTGAACTTCCGGATGACATAAGCAAACGCTAAGTACAAAACAGCTGAAAGGAAACACTGTAGGTCTGACAGACAGCCGTCTGTTCGTCTGATCTTATTTCAACACTTTTTAAGTACCAGATGTTTTTTAGTTTGTTTGTTTTTACGATGGCTAATGTTAGCAGGGTGTTAGCATGAGGAAGCAGGATGACAGACATCGTTCAAATCAGCTCACCTATGGCTTGGCTAACCCGCAGATATTTCCACTACATAAGGTAGCAAACGAAGATTAGACTACGGAATAAATAACAACTGCTGACGCCTTAATCTCACAAACAAGCAACCCCAGCGGCTAACTATTAGCTAGTGTCACTAACGAACTGGACTAGCTAAAATTAACGCTTGTTTCCTCTTCCTGTGGGGTTTGACGAGTGCGACAAGGCAAGTTTAAAAAACAAGACGAGTCCAGTAAGTACGCAAATTATTTCCGTTTTGCTTTTAAACAAACTACGTGTCGTATATACCTCTGAGATAACTGTGTAACCTTGTTTTAAACAGACAGCCAAGTGTCCGTGGTGGTGTTTTTTTTTTTTTTTGTTTTTTGTTTTTTAAGTCACTTCTTCTTCTGCGCCTTTTCCCACTTTCATCCAGTTTCTTCTTCCGCCTCCTATTTCTTCTTCGCTGTTTCCTCCACACGAGGGCTCTATGGGCTCTACTGCCACCCAATGTTTTATAAACGGGTCATGATCACCGTAAATCCATCAATTCAAACTTTTTTTTCCATTTTTAGATTATCAAAATTGTCAAACAATACAGTTTCATGTATTCAACAGAGTATACAATCAGTATTCGTGAAGTTAACGATTGATAACATTTACAATGTAAAAGAAAGAACAAAGATACAAAAAAAAACAAGAACAAAACAGGAGGGGTACATTTCAAGTTTCCAACAGTCTTTAAAGGCATTAAAATTACTTAGTCTTTATAGTTTTTACATTTGTTAAACCTTTCAAAGTTCCAAGGTAAGTTCTCAGTTCAGCCTTGAATTGAGGCAAATTGTGTTTTGTATTTGACCACTTACATTTATGAATATAAAATTTTCCAAATAGAATAAAACATTTAGGATAAAAGAATGAGTTTTGGTCGAGTATTTTATCCATAAATTCAAACTGTATTACTATTCTGTAATTCGTGACTTAACTTAATCCAGTGGATCCCATAAAATGAAATATAGTCTGAATGCTAATCTGAACACTGATACTTATCAAACAGAATAAAAATTTAAAAAAAAGAGTGGGGGGGGGGTATGTGTTGAGAGTGTGTGGGTGTGTGTGGATGGGCCATGGGAGGGCAGGATTGTGTGTTGTGTGGGGGATATACATGTTGACGGTATGTGGGGTTGAGTGAGGAGGTTGTGTGGGTGTGTGTGGATGGGTGGTGAGAGGGTAGGAGTGTGTGCGTGTGTTGAGGGGGGGGGTTGTATGTGTTGAGAGGGTGTGTGGGGGTTGAGGGAGAAGGGTGGGTGTGGATGGGTGGGATGGGTTCTTGGGGTGCGCGGCTGAAGCACTGGGATGCAGACTGACCCCCGTTTGGTGGCCGTCTGGGGGGGCCAAGTCCCCCTGGGTGACTGTGCGGGCCCTCTGCCTGTGGGGGCGTGGGGGCGGCCCCAGGCGGCCGCTACTCAGTATTTGTATTGAATCGTTCAATAAATGATAAAATGGACTGTACTTGTATAGCGCTTTTCTAGTCAATATTCAACCCCAATACAGGTGGGTACCGAACCGTGAGCACTGTATCGAACAATACAATTTTTTCATCTACTTGTCTTCTGATGATGAGCTCAGTGTTGAAAGCTCAGTGGATCTGTGTTCGACTATTCCGCCTAGGCTCTATTATGGAGCACAGATCCAAGAGATTTATTAATTTATTATTATCATTTGGAAGTTTCAGCAACATTTAATTAAAAAACTGTACTTTTGAGTTTAAACAAATATTTGTAATTAGTTTCAATAAAGTTACAAGTTGAAAAAGTTAAAATGTACTTTTTGTATCGAAAAAATATCGAAACGTGACACTTAAGGATCGAACCAAAAATATAATAGAAATTAAAATAAATGTGCATATTCAGCTAAAAAAGAAGGTGAATAATCAGGCTTTCCACCTAGGTATGATACAATGTCAATTGACTTTATTAAAGATGAGAAATAATCGTCCAAACAGAAATATCCTGGCAGGTTAAAGCGTTCAAGCTTTTATTATAATTTACTGTATACAGAAACTGTAAATATGTAAAACTTAAAACAATAATTTCCCTCTAGAGGGATAAATAAAGTATTTTTCATTTCATTTCATTTCATTTAAAACTAAACGTAAAGAATAGATGCCTAATAAACAATAATGCCGTTATTATACACGTCCCAGACAAGTGAACAGCATGAATGTGTCTATGGTCAGGGATAGAGGTAACTCCGCAATGTGAGCTTCAGCCATACTGCTGATGGTTTTATTAGCTTAATATTTGGTGAATTTATCCTTTAAGATGGAAAATCAAGGTTAATGCATTTTTAAAATGTTTGATTTTCATCTGTTGGCTACTCTCAGAATAATTTATCACCACCCACATAGCAATGGGGAAAAAACAGAAACATTTTAGCAAAATCCTCATCAGTCACACTGGTTTATTGTCGTATAGGCTATAGTATGCAGCTTATTCGGGGGGTCATTGAAATGCTAAAACAATGGGAATCCCCCAAAGCTTCTGCATAAAGGTATAATCTTGGAGGTGCAGAGGGTTAATTTCAAGCTCCCCCCCTCCTCTACCACCACTACCACCTACATCTTCAATTTGAAAGCTTTCCTCTCTACCGGGAGAGGAAAGCTCTTTTTCGGTCAGATGGCGTGCTGCAGTCCGCCCCCGTCATTCTCCAGCCCACACAGACAGCAAAAAGGCAGCCAGCAACCAATACGCTGCGCCGGAGGAGGACTTCTGCCAGTGATTTCAGACGAGGAGCGATACGCAAAAGGGGATTTACTACAGCAGTCCGCGCCGTGAAAGCTGTCGGCGAGAGGTAAGAGAAACGAGTAGGTTAATAACTGCGAGCAGGGTATCACCAGGGTAACATCTGGCTCTGGAGTAGTGGCTTCAGGTCGATGGTTTTATGTTGAGTGGAGGCAGTCCCTGCTGACTAAATGTGTCTGTATCTTTGTCAGTCTTACCCCAGGAGAACCGACCCGTGATATAACAGACTCTTTTGCTTAATTATCGTTTCTTCTCTTCACATCTGTCTAACTGACCTAAACAAGGTAAGGACAACTTGCATATACTTATTTGTTTAATCAATAAAGTCAAATATGGCAACTTTTTATTTTTATTTTTTTATTTTTTTTGGTCTGTTGCTCAGAATATTTAGCTGTTTTCATTTATTCTTCAAGATTTTAAAACAAGTGTGTTAGGAGTGGACCAGGCAGCAAAGTCTATAAGTAAATAATTAACCTGTACAGAATTTCTCCACCTGCAGGTTCATGTGTTTCCTTTCTCCTGCCTAAACTTTCCAGTGCTGTGTGCCATGTCCCTGCCACGCACACTTGGTGAATTGCAACTCTATCGGGTGCTGCAGAGGGCCAACCTGCTGGCCTATTATGAAACCTTTATCCAGCAGGGTGGTGACGACGTGCAGCAGCTCTGTGAGGCTGCGGAGGAGGAGTTTCTTGAAATCATGGCACTAGTTGGCATGGCCACCAAGCCACTGCATGTGCGTAGGCTGCAAAAGGCTCTCCGAGACTGGGCGGCGAACCCTGCCCTTTTCAGCCAGCCTGTCGCTAACGTTCCTCTCGGAGGCATCCCCCTATTCAAAGTTGATGGGACTGGGACAAGTGGATCAGCTGGTGGGCCCAGAAAGTCTGTGAGTAATGGGCAGCCAGGGTCCCCCTGTGAAAGAGACGATCGGATGTGTCTTACTCCAATGCATAGTGGGAGTCCGAGAAGCCCCTGCTCCCAGGCCTCTCCGCAGCCACCAGACACACACATCAGGGAAAAACTGTCACCCATGGACCCTCACTGGCTCAGCCCAGAGCCTGATGGGAATGGCACTTTGGTTTCTGCATCCGGAGTAGAAGAGGAGCCACCCAGCCCACCTCTCTCATCAACATGTCCTCCTGGTCCATCCTCATCCCCAATCCCCTCCGTTTCCTTTACACCAGCTGCTCTGTCAGCCTGGCCTGGAGGACAGTTGGACAGGGAGACGGCAAGGGCGGTTGTTGAGAGTGTGGAACGGCTCTTCAGAACCCTTCCCAGGTCAGATTCTGCAGAGGTAAAGACTCTGCTGAGGATGAACAAGAAGATGGCAAAGACTGTGGGG
Source organism: Leptatherina wallacei (assembly GCA_028567055.1). Lineage (NCBI taxonomy): Eukaryota > Metazoa > Chordata > Actinopteri > Atheriniformes > Atherinidae > Leptatherina > Leptatherina wallacei. The sequence continues at coordinate 27,599,112 of JAOXYM010000003.1, read as the reverse complement.
CACATCTTTCGGATGGGATCCCAGGATGCAAACAAGGAAGAGGAGATCCGGAAATACAGCCTCATTTATGGACGCTTTGACTCTAAGAGGAGAGAAGGCAAGCAGCTAACACATCATGAGGTAAAAGCATCAAAGACAAAAGCTGAGAAGAAGTTTAAGAATTTATTACACCATGCTTCAGATCTTCAATGACCCGTTGGTTTAGAAGCCATAAACCAGATGGCAGCTTACATTTTAAATGAGTATATTAATCATTATAAACCTGGATCTCATTTTCAATGTGTTCACCCTTCCTTCATTCAGTGATTTCTTCCCCAGTTGATCATCAATGAAGCTGCTGCACAGTTCTGCATGCGGGACAATGCTCTTCTGTTAAGAAGGGTGGAGCTCTTCTCTCTGGCTCGACAGGTGGCCAGGAAATGTGCCTACACCTCCACACTAAAGCACGCAAGGTAAGGGTGTTGGCTGAAGTGTGATCCAGCGAACAGCAATCCATGACAGTACGTCACACCTACTGTGTGCTAACACTGCTTCCAAAAAAGGGTCGAGGCATGCAGGTGCAGATTCATTTTCAGTTAGAGCATGGCTCGCACACAAGCAAGGCAACGCATTAAGACAGAAGTCAATTAAGTCAAACGGCTAATATGAGTCATCTCCCCTCCGGTGGATAAGCGGACATGGTTTAGATAACACAGAGCATTAACTTCTAACCTCTGTAGCAAACTATGGAGCCACACAGGGAAACACAAATAACACGTGGTTGTTTTCTGCAGATAGTCTCTTGTATTTTCCTGAAGGGAAAATCTCAGATTTAAGCAACGTCTTCATCAGAGTGAGCCAGTATGTACTATATCTTTATTTAAGAATAGGGACCCAGGCATATGAATGGACATTTTCATGTAAATATGCAGGATTATAGCCAGAGGGTAATTTCTATCTTTTGTCCCTGTGCAGCCAGATGGACTTAAAGATAGTAAAATAACATAATAAATGGACAACAGCATATTTTTACATCACATGGTTGCTGGATTAAAATGTATCTAATTAAAAATATAACTAATATATGATATAACTAATTATTATTGTGATTATACTCTATTTATGGTTATTTTGGATTATTTTTAATTTTAATTGTATCAAATTCATTCATTATCACACAAGTACATCAGAGTTTTAGAGCCTCATTGAGGAAAATAGTATTACAAATGTATTTATTTTTTCATTTTATGAATAAAGACTAGCACATAAACATGATGAGGCAATAAGTCTTACATGTATTTCTGATACATACGAAGTTTAATGTTGGATTAAGATATAAAGTCTAAAACGAATTATGTTCATTGTGACTTCTCTTTTATACTAGTACGTTGTCTTGATTTTACAAGTTGAAGCTCACAAGCTCACTTTCTCTAAAGATTCACACTTCTGCTTTTCAAACTTTCCCCCTTTGTTTCTTTTTTTCCTCTTGTAGGACAAATGCAGACGAGAGCAGTCTGCCTCAGAAGAGAGCAAGACATGAGGTGAGTCCTCGCAGCAGCAGCTGCTGGCTGAGCTACGGCCACTTAATTTAAAGAGTTTCATCAGTGTGCTTGTATGATGTGGTTTAGGTGATCGTGCCTGAGAGTGTGTCATCACTCCTCGGAGTGGAGGGAACCGAGAGCTTGACGCAGAGAGCAGATGATGACAGCTTGTCTGCAGAAAGCTTTGACAGTGTATCACATGGTAATGCCTCAAACTGATACGTGTTTGTGTATATATATTTATATGTATGTATATATATAGAGAGAGAGATAGACAGACAGACGTTCTCCCTACCTGTTTTGGTAAAAACTCTGTTTGAACTCAGATCTTTTTGCTCTATCAGACACCGGCTCACAGTGCAACCAATCTCCGTCCCCTCGTCCCCACACCGACACCTCCAACCCTGCCAGCTGGAGTCGCCATCTCATACAGCAAGCTCTAATGGACGAAGGGTTGCGATTGGCTCGGATGGTGTCACATGATCGAGCTGGAAAGCTCAGCCTAGGCTCGGAAGGAACTCACTCAACAGGTGACTTTTCAAATACTGACTTTCCTGTATCGTGATTGATAATGGCCTCGTGCATCATGTGATGTTTATGTTCAAGTTAAGGCAATAGTTTGACATTTTGGGAAATTCTGCATCTTTGCAAAGAGTTAGATTGGCACCACTTGCACTTCTGCATGGTAACCCTGAAAGTAAGCTTAGCTCTGTGACTGGGAAAACAGGCAAGCCCTCCTCTGCTACATAACTTCATATTCATTCATATTTAATGGAGCAAGATGAGCGTGGTATTATCCTTTTCATCTTGACAGAAGACAAATAAATGTTGTTCCCAATACGTCAAACCGCTGCTTGAAGTTGGAGGTGGACATAATATTAAAAAGTGATGAAAATGATGCCGGGGTTGAATTGGAAAATGACAGACAGACTCCCTAACCTCTCTGAACAATGAATATTTTATAGCTCTACAGTTTTGAACCCTTGTGAGTCACAATCTCTCTGAGGTGACGCCTCCCACCATGCGCAGCTGAACTTCACCAGACTGTAAATTAGAGAGGATAGGAGTTAGAAGGGGAAACAGAAGGAGGCGTTGAGGAAGAGTGTGAGAGAAGGGGGGGGTGTTACACTGTTATAGCACTTCTTTAATACGCTGTTACTTTTCTTATGCATCACAGCTTCTCACAAAAAAAGAAAAAAGAGGGAAGAAGGAAAAGAAAGTAAGCGATCTGGGCAAGTTGGTGGTTCTGGGCTGTGATAGATGAAGAGATGAAGCGAAGGAGAAAGAAGCCAGTAAAGACATGAGGAGGGTGGGGAGAGGAAGGACTCTGTGGGCGACAGAATCGGACCCCCCCCCCTCCTTAGCAGTGACTGACGTCAGAGTGTGTTTGGCGCGTGGGCTGAAGGGCGGGATGGATGGGGCGTGGGGGCGATGGAGTGGGAGGTAATTGGAGGGGCGTTGCATTGACTCACCAAGCGACAGTGTACAAAAATAAAACCTGTGGGCAGGGAAATGGCACAGTGTTTTATACATCTTCTCCTTCTACAAAAAGGACTGCGGAAATAACAAAAAAAAAAGACATATGTTTCATCTCTGGCGTCGATCTGTCTCATTTTGTCATGCTTTTGTTTCCTTATCTCTCACTCGTCCAAGTTTCCCTCTTGTGTTTCACTCATTAATCTGAACTTTTTCCTGCTTCCTTTAACGTCACTGTGATTCACTTCTCCATCATAGCCACAGTTTTGGTCTCAGGATATTGTTGTCAGGATATTTTTGGTCATATGTTGATAACTGCATGCTAAAACTCACGGAAATACTTTCAAAGTCAATAAATGAACACTTTATAGGCACTAAATAAACTGTGCTATTTAGACTTCAAAATGTAGATATTGTAATATGTAGTGCTTATTAGGAGCCTTTTCCACTCTAATTATGTACATTGTTGCAGCTGTTTGAATACAAATGAGCTTTATCTTTTGTTGGATGTATTTTCCGTCCCTGCTTCATCACCGTCTTATCACCAGTCATGTCATCCAACTCTGCAAGTGTTGTTCACCAGCTTGGGTTGGTCATATAAACCATGACTTCACTCCATGTGGGAAAGCTTCCTGTTGAATTCCCCAAACTAAAACACTAGTTGCATCTTAATTACCATGCCTCCAAACTGGTATTTATCCTCTACAGTAGTATGCTTCGCTGTAAAGATGTGTACTGTTAATTCAGCTTTCATAGATGTTATCACTGCTGTTCACGTGGCTTTTTTTAACTGGTTTTCTTACTAATATTTCCTCTCTGAGTGACTCCTAAATTCTTTTCTTTTCTTTTTTTATCCGTTGTCATCTAAGAATTTACATCTCTCCACAGAGCATGACAGTAAAATGGAGCAGCAGAGCTCAACAACAGCGTGCAGGAGCAGTAGCCCTTGTGTCACCAAAGATCCAACCACCAACTCCAACCACAGAGGGAAATGAAACCCTCTGCGGTTATCAGGGAATTTGTGTCCGGGCCGACAGTGAACTCCTGCCAGTTTTATATACAGGTCACATGTAATTCAAGTTAATGTGAGAATTTACCAGCAGCTAATATCATAAACCTACCATGACTTATTAACCCCTCAGTTGTGAGCAAGGTGCCAGATATTCTGTTTTTATATGTAGTAGAGAGGAAAAGGAAAATGACTGATCCAATCAGGAAAAAGACGAGTTATGTTGCCGCGTTGGAAGTTTCACCTCCCTCAGACGAAGCTGGCTCAACACAGCAGGGGGCACTGCAACTTTGGAAACCGACTCTCTGAACTTTCTCCGCTCTGTGCAACACTGTGCACAGGAAATATGTTTTTATTACAGACTTCTCTTTCAGCAAATTACGACATAATTCTCTGAAGCTTTTTATCCTCAGGAAATAAAAAAAGGGTGTTCTGTTTTTTTGGCAGAGTTCAGCGTGGTACAGAATAATTCTGACATGATTGATGTTTATGTAGTCGAAAAAAGAAAAAAGAAAAAAAGAAGCATTTTTTTAGCATGTGTTGATGTAGATGTCTGAGAGCATGTGTATAAACACCACCATCAGGGCCAGACGTACTTTGCTGCATCACAAACAGATCTGAGCAGGCTGAGGTGTTCATCATCCACCTTCTCCCATCTCTCTGCTGCACAAATAACTTGTAAACTGTTGTCTATAGATATTTTAGGCTTCTAATTAGGGGTGTTTCACTATCATTAATTTTGTAAAAATGTACTAATTTGCTAAGTTAAGTAAAAGTACTTACGGGTCGAGCGTGGGCAGTGATCCCTCTGGTAGAGGGATGCTCACTGATTTAGGCTTAGCTTTCGTCTAGATTTCAATGTGCACTAAAGGCACTATAGTAGCGACAGTAGAGTCTTTGAAAATAGGAAGATTCTACATTTTAAAGAGGGGTTTTAGAAATTTGCCATCCCACTTCTAAAAATTTTTGTTAGGATTTTCTCTGGTGTTCTAGGAACTTACAATATGATGGCGTAATGTTTCTGTGGTCTTAGATTAACAAGGTGACCTTTATGTAAGTGGCTAACTTTCTTTATAGGCTCCTGCAGAAGTTCAAAGAAAGAAACCTGGTGCTTCACTTATGATATAGCTCCTTGAAGTTTTATCAAACTATCTGGCCCCAAAATGAAGTCTGAAAATGTAATCAGTCGGTTCATGTTGATATAAATGTTACAATTTTTGTATACTAATCACAAAGTATGTCAGTGAGGTAGCTTGCTGTGCATCACTCACACTTGCCTGTTTCTTGAGCATTACTAACCTCCTCAGTTTATTATGTTGCAAAACAGATTATTTATTTTGTTACATCTCAATAAATGTTATTTTACTGATTTAAAACCAGGCTGCATTGTTTTCCACAAAAGGGATTCTTTTCTTTCTTGGCAGCTTTGATGCGTGGCTTAGGCTTCAGGAGCTGCGTCACACAGGTCACACGCAGCCAGCAACACCTCTGCTGCGGTCTGTTTGCTGCTCTGACGCTTCAAGTGCCGAGCCTCAACGCTGTCATGACTCACCAGTACCGGTGATGTCATCAGCGCTCATTCACACAGACACTAGAGAGCATGAAGACACACTTCAATCCAACAAAATTTGTTTTTACTCTCTTAGAGGGAAAAATGATCTAAGTTTATTGAATTGCAGTGGCTGTTTGAGTAATAGTAAATCTTTACAATTACAGCTCTTTTTCTACTCTGAAAATTTGGGTACAGACATTTAAGCTTCACAGATAGAGATTTGTTAAAAAAAATTGATCGAGAGCTATCTTTATGTCAAATTATCTGTTGATCTAACACATACGCAAAGTCACCGCAATAAGCCTCAGTTATGTTTTTGTTCTTTTCTGATGGTGTGTTAATGTTGGTTTTGTTTTTTTATAAAGCAATTATAACTAAGTAAGTGTTCTTTACTTATAAGAGGAAGTCAACATGGCAAAAGATCACAGGAGCCGCCAATCAGCTCCGTTAATTAGGGAGTTAAATCTTTGAGTCTATTCTTAGCACTTGTTTTCCTCCGAAACAGAGTCAAGTATCAAACAGATGATCTGACGGCAAACAGTAGAAGGACCGTTAATGAGGAAAGTAGGATGTCGTCCTTTCTGATTTCAAGTTTTTTAAATATCTCAGCATATGGCTGATCCTGATGAGTCTTCAGATATTATTACATACAAAGATTCATTGGGACGAGTTTTACAGAGTAATTTGCAAAGGATTGTATTATTTTGGGTTTTTTTTAAACCAGAAAAGGACAAAATAAGTCTTGTTAGCAAATTAATACAGTATGTGATACATGGGAGAGAAATAACGTTTTTTTTCTCCTTTTAACTAAAAAGACTTAACAATTTATATCTAAAACCAAGATAAATAAAATTAGAGACTAAGTATTCATCAGGTCATTTCAAGCTGTTTTAACACTGGCTTTGTATATTAAAGAGAGGATGACACAGAGTGAAAAGTTATCTGTGTTATTTTAATTAGCTATATCTGACCATTAACTCTCACACACTCCATATCTCATATCATAAATCACACACAACATGAACAAAAAAAAAGACTTTGATACATAAAGTTGTTGTTTTTTCCTCTTTATATTCAAGAGATGACAATCAAATTCAGACTTTCTGGCTGAAAAGAGAAATGTAGCATTTTTTGCCAGAATATTACAGAGTTTAACAACGTTAAATCCCTCCACAAACTTAAATTCTTACAACCACTGAAATCAGAGTGAGATTTCTTTTCTTTATACCCGAGTTGGATCAGAATCATAGCTGCTTCCATCCATGTTGGAACCTTACAGACATGATCCATGTTATCATGGCTGAGCCAACCATGGTACATGAAGCAGTTTAAAAATACTTCTGAGGAATCTGGTCATGCATGCATTCACCCACGACTGACATGTTAGTCTGATAAGATAAAGTCCCACTAAGAACTGGTGAAGCAAGGCTGGTGGATGTTCCCTACCGAAGATGTGATTCACACCCATCTGTTATGGAGGAATAAAATGATGGCTACAGACTTGTGCTGTACATGTGACAAAATATTTGTTATGTAATGTGGGTTAACAGCTCTTTTTTTTAAATACAGCTAAAGCAAAAAAAAATCTGTTTTTAATTTTCATTAATAATCATGTCAGAGACTGCATGGCTCATCCACAGCTCATCATTATAAGAGCCACAATAACACTGTCAATCATCCCATCAAAAGTCAGAAGTCAAGAGGGGAAATAAGAATTTGTTTAAGTGACGTGCGTGTGAAGATGCCGAAGGAACTCTCCTCCTGTGGTTGTGTCTCCGGGAAAAACCGCATGGCAGAACTCGCACACATGAGACTGCAGAGCCACGTCCGACATCAGTGCTCCGCCAGCACAGCTGAGGAAGTCACCGGTCAGAGAGGCGCTGTCACTCACAGGCATCTGGCAGAAACATAGAGGAGAGGAAGAAGTTTGAAAAGAGCTCAGTAAGAACCAGAGACAGTAACTTTTGTTCAAGTCACTCACCCTTACATTGCACTGAGTCCTGTCCTCACCAGGATGATTTTGCCCTGGAGTTTTTGATTTGCCAGAAGAGCCTCTGTGGCGCTTCGAAGAGTCCAAAGTTAACATGAATGGATCCATTTTCTCTGCCTTCAGAACCTGCTTCGTCCGAAAAGGCTCAGCCACGCTGAGCTTTGACATATCTTCAGCAAGGAGGCGAGAAGCAGTCCCCACATTTCTGGACGGGTGATCAACATCACACGGTGCTGCAACATCTTGCGCCGCTGTTAGATGACGAGGCTTTTCGTACAGACATACGGGGATTTCATAGGTGCACTGGACAGGGATGGAAATCATTTCATTCCCATCTCCTTTAGGGACGGAAGCACCTGCAGAAAAAAAAATTATGTGTTTAAAATATAATGATGGACACATTGTTTATGAAGAGTCAGAAACAAATGCAGACCTTGCTGTTTCTGCAGGGCTGTTGTGAGTTGATGGAGCAGAGCGGCCTGTCTCAGGCAAATTGACCTCAGACATAGAAACTCCTGGTACAGTTCAGCATAAGCTTCCTCCATCTCACCAACTCAGGGATCTCCTGCTGGACAAAACCATAGAGGTTATATAAACATAAATATGAAGGTATTATTGGTGGCAATTTATGAACAAGTCAGAGTCTATGTTGTTGTAATACATGTATGTAGTCTGGTGTTGTCTAAATAAAATAAGATGTGATGTTGTGCCAGATGTTTTACTGTTAGCACTGCACAACTTTTTCCAGCCCTCTTTTGTTGTTGTTGTTGTATTTATATGTACAAAAAGAAATTAAGACTTTAAATTATTTGCAAAAACACTGGTTCTCTCTATTGCTTTATTTTATACGGCTGCATGATGATGTGGCGATTAGCACCATTGCCTCCCAGCTACAACGTTCCACTGGGACCTTTTTGTGTGGAGTTTGTACAGGTACACCAGCTTCCTCCCACAGTCCAAAAACATGCATGTTATGTGAGTTGTTTCTAAATTCAGCCTAGGAGTGAGGGTTAGTGGTTGTTTGTCTAGACTGTCATGTTGGCCTTATGATGGACTGGTAACCTGTCCAGAGTGCACAGCTGGTATGAGCAGCAGAGGCCTCACTCATAAACAAGTATAGAAAGTGGATGTATACTTCTCTTTTTGGGTGTATTTCAGACTTATTTGGAAGTGGTGTTGTATTTACCAGACTGACAATCATTATTTTACATGTCAACAAGAAAAACAACATTTTCCAGATGCATAAGGAAATAAGCATTGATTGGCTCCCTCCCAGCATCCTTGTTGTCGCTTCTATTTTTATACAATCATGATGCAGACGGAAAATATGGAGGAAGAAAGACTGAATGTGGACTATTGTCGTTCGCCACCAGCATGCCCTTACTTTTTTTTTCTCAAGCTTACATATAACCAGCTAAGTACCACTAATAAAATAGTTATGCTGGTGAGCTGGATTCCTTTTTCTGGCTTTCTACAATTTCGCTGTTTGTACATTTATTACCATGATTACAATTCCTACGGCAGTCCTGTCTTACTTACCCCTCTTAACAGCTTCAGGAATTCAGGACTCCTCGTCCTTCAGTCAGAGATTTCTCCCGTTGGGCCTCAATCTCATTCAGGCATCTCGTTATTAAAAACATTTAAATCCAAATGCAGAACAAATTTACCAAGCAAAGTCTGTCACTTATTTGTGACTTTTAAATCTTATCTTCATACGTGACCAAACCGACCCAGTTAAGGCCGGGTCTGTGTCTTCTCTTGTTGACTAGCAGAAATTATGCTCATCTAGTTTAGACCACACAAGACTGTACTGGGAACTGCTAAACATCAGGAAGTAACTCTCAAAAAGAGGGAAGTGAAACCTCTTTAGTGTAAAAAGAAACTGCACCATCTCACAGTTAGACTGAGTCTGCAAAATAGTATTTTGTATTGACTCCAAAGTGGATAAAGAAGTGTCCATTTTTACAGTAAATGAGAAAGAGCATGGCCTCAGTCCATGTGGATTTTTAGGTTGGCTCATAAAGATAAACTATTCTTTAAATGTAAGGATTTAGGTTGATGCAACATGAAAAAAATATTTAATTGAAACAGGTTTTCCAGTTATGTGGATAAGTCCCTCAGAGATGTGTTTAAGTTGTGGTGGTGTCCTGAAGGAATAACTGTCCTGCAGGATTTTCTTTCTTTTTTTTCCAAGACTTCTGCTGACAATCAAAGCCGTGGATCCATTTTTTTAGCCCTTTTTTCATTTTGAAAAGCTAAAGCTGTCATTATCTAACAATAGTGTGTGTCCAATTGTGTAACCCCCCCCAATGCAAGGTGTTTTCATATTGCTACATTATTTTATCTCTTATTTTCAGATAAGGATAATAAGTTAACTACTAAGTTAACCTGAGCCGTGATGACTGAACATTGCCCTGAAAGTTTGCTCAGTCTGTGTAAAGAATGCGGAACTAAAGTTCATCCAGTTTTCTGCCTCTTTCTCAACGTCTGCACTTAATCACATAACATTTTGTGAATTATGATATAAAGTAATGTTTACTCACAAATACAGTGATCGCTCATTCCCAACAGGAAGTGCACACACGGACAATCGGGCTTGAAGGGAAAGATCCGCTTCAATGACGTCAGCATACCCGAGAATGAGCCATGATATCACTTTCTGTATGAACTCTTTGTGGAGCAGCTGCAAAAGATTTTTAACGTGGGAAAAGTGAATATTAATTCACTGAACATCTGAATAATGCACATAAAAGTTTTATACATGTGCTAAAAAAAACAAACAAACACTATTTTCCATGATAGATGGCGTCACTAAACAACAGCTGAATAACTCCCGCTGTCTTTGAACAGGAAGTTCACTTACTGCTCCTTCGAGAAAGTTCATGCTGAACATTTAGCACAGTTTTCCAACATTTTAGTGGTATTCAAATTTGGGATTTTACCCAGTCATGCAGTATAGCCTTCATTTTGGATAATTCCATGATTAGGTGTCCAAGTTGATGATCAATGTTATGAAAGTGACACCTGAAGTTGTTCATGCCCACAAGGGGGCTGTAGTTTTTCAGTCAGCAAGTAGTTTTTCAGAGTCCGGTGCAAAGTGCACACGGCAGAGACACACAAGCTGTCAGGATGTATTGATTCAGTGTCCTGCAATAAAGTTAGTTTCCAAGAAAAATAAGCTGTTTCCATTTAATTTATTATCTTCAAGATTTCACAATCAAGTTAGACAAATGGTCTCACATTAGCTTCAGTCAGTCTTTGGAATCATTCAGATGTTATATTATAGTGCAAAACTGGACCCAAAAACAGGATATATGAATGATATCTGGATGTATCTGGAGTTTATTTAAAGCAATCCAACATAAGTTTCCAACTTTAAAACCATGTGTTTATCACTTATTTTGATGGTACACTGATATTTATTACACCCATTTCTGGGACTGCCATTGCCTTGCAGCATCCTGAGGCTGAGAGCCTCCAGCCTGGAGCATCATGTTACAGCTGCATTTTGCTTTACAGCGGGTAAAAGAGTGTTCTCTTTCTGATCATAGACTGATGCAGTGTGATATCAACTGCGTCCACAGTTAGCTTTATATCCCAGAATGATGTACAGCGGTTTTAGATAATTATTCTATTTATTTTTATTATTAAAATGACACACATAATGTAAAATTCTGCATATAATTTCTTTCTATGAATCACTTATACATCAGCATTATTTCAAACAATATATTGTTTGATTAAAAATAAAAAATTTTTTTACTTGTTTTACAGAGGCCATTGAGAGTATAAAGAAGTTTATTTTTTGATTGATTTTACACCAAAATATGACACTATATATGAAATGAACATGTTGATAGCAGTGGTAGAAAAGTCACTGATGTACAAGATTTCCCTGGGTACCATGCTTGTCTTGATGATCTACTATTTCAGTCTGAACCACAGTGTTAGTGGTAAGCTCCTGCTGAATGAAGCCAGGTTTGAATATACTAAGTCAGCTGGTAAAATCAGGCTTTTCGTTAGCACCTGACCCTACTACGTACTTACATTAATTAACCAGCAGGGACTCGTGTGTTAAATCGGAGCTTCTGTAAAGAGAGCTCTTTACATAAATGTTCGGTCATGTTTACGTACCTCCAGTTAGTATTCACTGAGTGAGACTCCCTGGGTGTTCAGTCATGTGTTGAGTGTAGCTGATACGGATTTATAAATAGTCCAACATTAAGGCAGCAGACTACCTTCAATGCCATCCATCCAGGAAGGAAGAGCCATAGAGTTTGCCCTCATTGTCAACACCTGACAGCCGGGTTCACTGCCAGCACCTTGTGTTTTTAGCTAGGGGTTCCAGCTCACTCAGACTGGTTATATAATGCTGTGTGTGGGCCTGCCAGCCTTCACCTCTGTATTAAGACTCATGCCTTTGTCATGCCGTCTCTCCTACAAGCAAATCAGTTTTCCTTAGTTTTATCTTTGTGTGTGTGTGATGTTTTTATCATATTATTTTGTTGTCTGCCAGTTGAGTAAGCTAGAGCTGCAAGTTTTCAATTGTAAAATTTCATCATCATTTTATGTGACCTAATATCATATTAAGGAAGTTGTCCATTATTTTGATTTAAAAAACTGAAGCTCATCACTTCTTGGAAGATTTCCTTTTCGATTATATTCCCGGAAAAGAAAAAAACAAAAATTCTGACCTTTTGAATGGAGCCAGTTGTCTTCCTGTTTCAGTGTTAATGCTAAGTTGAGCTAATTGGCCATGGTCTTGCAGACATGAGAGTCTTTTTGAACTTCTCATTTAACAGCAAGAAAGCAAGTAAGCATATTTCCCAACTTGTTAACAGCTCTACTGAATTAAAATTGAATAAACACGTCACCAGTTTAGTTCTTGAGCTACCAGTTAAGGCAGGTTGTTAATGGTGTAAGATTATCAGATCGCGTCCTGACACTGCCAATGAAAGTATACACCCAAAGCAGTTTCAAAGAAAAAATTAGATGACTCAGACAGTGGGCACTGCTCTGTTCTCTGGAGAAAAGTAAAGAACTTAACATTTTATTTTTACATTGTGCAGAAGTCTGTATGTTCATGCAAATCTTTAACAGCTCCTCATGTTTCCTGTTCCACTGGTGATGTGGTGCAAGTTTTCACAACTTTTCAATGAATATCAGTAATCTTGAATTTGATAAAAGTTAAAGAGGCTTCACTTTAGTTTGCAGTAGTCAACGTGTGACTTGTTGATTAATGCTATTATTTATGGTTTTTGTACCTTCTGCCACCTGCCTGTGTTAGTGTGTTTGCTGGTTTGCACCATGTGTTTGCTATGACCTTGACCTTGACCCTGGCTTAAACATAGACACACATACACACTGCACCCTGTCCACCAGACCCCTCTCCTACCACCACTTGATCCCTGAGTTGGGGCTCTCTGAAGTGTGTACGTGTATGTGTGTGTGTGCACTGGGGAGGGTGGTTGCTGTGAATAACTTCTTGGCAAGCAGCTAGGATCTGTCATCTGCCAGTGCAACACTATCCATCCTGTCAATCTTGTTTTATAATTGTAACATTCTCATATTCTCCAGCTGAGCAGAGAGAAGTTTCCAACACACACACACACGCACACACACACACACACACACACAGCCTACCAACTGGGCTTTTTTCACAATTTTCAAATCCTACTCAAAACTGTAACATGTTTTCAGAAATTATTTTTATCATTGCATCAAAAAAGTGTAAGCAAAGTGTAAGTGTGAACACAGTAAAGGATTGATTTGATTAAAAAAATCTTTGTTTTCGATGGTTAACAAGCATGAATGCAAGAAAAAGATTTTATGCAATTTAATTAGGATGCATGCAACGTGTTTCAGAAAATGTTAAGACCCAATTTTAACTGTAAACAAAAGGATAATTGAAAGGTGTTTAAATGTAATATTTTTACTGAGAATAATGCAAATAAGTATTTCAGATATCACAACAGAAAAACATTTTGGAAAGTTCAATGCAAATTCACAATTGGAGAATAATGTCTCAATGTAAAATTGCAGTTAATCATTTATCATAAATAATAGCAGAAACACATTTTGTGATAGCCTGAAAACTAAACTGAATGGTAATGATCTTCAGGCCTGTAGGCAACAATGCATTGAAAACAGAAAAGATTCAGTTGTGGAATTCTCTAAATGGACTCAGGAACACTATTTGTAGCTGCATTCACGCAATGAAAAGACATAAAACTTAAGGCCGGTTTATACTCGCATGTCATCCGCATCAGGAGGATTGCCGCATCACTTACCCCATTTGTTTCGTGTTCTACTTTAAAGTTGCAAGAAATACTGACATCTGGTCGCTGTCAGTGGCCAAAGTTTTCCTGTTGCCTCAGGTGCAGGAATGACTGTAATACAGGTAACCCTATCCTGCTGTGTGACAAGTGTACTGTGCTCTTCTTTGTGCCTATAAAGGTGTCACTTATCTCCAAACTGTGCTCTAGTCCCTATCCAACAAAGCTGGTCAAGCTCAGAGGGTTCTCACTTCACACAGAGTTGTTTGTCCATTCCAAAACACCGTAGTAAAAATGGTGGCACAAATATGGCAGCTTCCATATAGCCTATGTGGATCCATTGCAAGTAGATATAAATGGCTCATTCTAAGATAATGAAATCACAAGTTATTTTAGTAAAGTTATTCGATACCAATAGAAACTGCTTTAATGTTATATAAAAATCTTTTGTCATTGACCTTTGATTTTGTTACACACCGCACCTTTAAGTAAGATCCATTAATAGTGCCTCCCTCTCTGGGCCAGTGCTCATAGATACATGGAAACAAAGAGGAAAACTATCCTTTGGCCAATCAGTTCAAATGACCATGGAAATCATGGACACTGTGTTCTCCTGACCAAAGTGGAAAGAAACCTTCTGGGTCGTTATCACCACTCAGTTGAAAAGTCAGCATTCGTGATGGTATGAGGGATGCATCAGTGTACATGACATAAATAATCTCTGGAAGCACCATTAAAGCTGAATGACATATTCAAGTTTCAGTGCAACACACGTTGCCTTCTAGACAAGATCTTGATCAGGAAGGCCTTGCTTGTTTCAGCAACACAATGCCAAGCCACATTCTGCACGTATCACAACATCATTACTACATACAAGGAGTCCAGATGCTAAATAGGCCTCTAGTCCAGATCTGTCACACACTGAAAACATTTGGCACATCATGAAGCTAAAAATACTACAAAGGAGGCCCTGAACTGTTGAGGAGCAGAAATCTACCATCAAATATGAACAGGAAATCACTTCACTTTCAGAACTATACCAACTGGTCTACTCTTTTCTCGAATACTTACAAAGTGATGTTAAAGAAGCAGTGAAGATGATTTAAAACACAAAGAAAAAGTGTGAACCTTAGGGTTTCAATTGTATTTTTACATTTGTGTTTGAATGAAAACATGATAAGCAAATTCTGCATCAGTCTTTCACCTTCATGAATGTCCACCCTGTGAGTTAATACTCAAGGACGCAACACAGAGCAAACAGATTTCCACAATCCCTTCCCCTCACATACTTCAGAATGATAATTCAGACGGCTCACCAGTCTCTTATGAATTTAATCCTGCTTGGAATAAGAGCTTAAGACAGTGATATGAAGCATGGAGTTATCACAAGGATAGCATTAGCAATGACGTCCACCCTCTCATTTATCACCGGAGACTTTCATTGAGAGAGACCAGATCCAATTACGGAGGGCTCTGTGGGCTCAACAATGGCTTGCTATAAATACACTCATAGAGGGTTTTCCACACTCAACAACCCACGTACACTATTGCAAATAGATACTTGCATGTACACAACTTCACTAGAGGGGCACGTATGTCATTCTTGGAAGCATGAAGAAGTTGTCTTGAGCTAAAGTGTTTTCTGCACATATACGTGTTATAAAAGGTTTAGAGGTGAAAGAAACACTGGAGCCCCCACAGAACATCACGCAGTGTCACAAATTTATTTACAGCTCAATCCATCAACAAATGGCAGGTGCAGCATCCTCACAAACAAACCTATTAGCTTTCCTCCCCCTGGAACAATATCATCTCCGGCAATCAGCTGCTGCTTTCTACTCCCGCACACACGCACACACACAAATGTTATTTGATTAGTCTGTGTTACACAGGGCCTAATTCACTTTCATAATTCTGCTGAAGAAAGGGGATTATTCTGTGTTAAAAGAATTGTTGAATTACAGCTTCAGTATTCATATAACCTTCCCATACTGTTAGCCATAACATTAAAACTACTAGCAAGTAGCATAAGTAATCCCACTTTGTTCCAGTGTAATGTTGCATCCTGGTATTTACAAGAATGTTACTGTGACATTTCCCACCTACCTAAATATTTTTACAGCGGAGCACTCCTCTGCAGACAGTAGCAGCCTCCCACCCAACAGGACAGCAGTGGGTGTGTCCTAAGGTGTGCATGGTGTTTCCTTATATTTGCATGGCAATGGACTAGTGACCGCAAGGAGCTAACTGCGTCTTCTTCTACAGCTTTTGCATGAACAAAATGTATAAAATATAAGAATGTATTATCATAATTATTCATGTTAGTGGTTTGAGTGAAATCACAACACAATAATTAGATGGACTGACATGAAATGTGTAAAGAGAATCAGAATCAGGCGTACTTTACTGGTCCCAGAGTGGGAGATTGCAGATAAGGATTGTAACTTTATAACGTTTATCAACTCTCCAATGATTTTGTCACAATTTCAGTCAAAATAAAGCCTCTCAGAGATGCAAATAGTCAAAGTTGGGTCTAATGTTTACTATATAGGCCTATATAGCCTACTGTTGGAAAATTCAGTGACTGTAACACAGATTACATTATGAGCTCATCGTTAGTTTTGTGTTCAGATATTATTTTGCAACGTAGCTACGGACTGGAGCTGAAAAACGTCTGATTTAAACTCAGAGATGGAATATAAGTACCTTCACTCAAAATATGAACATCAGTAAAAAGCAATGAATCAAATATTGCGGGGGAAATACTTAATCTGACTTGACACTTTATTCTTGTTTGTCACAGCATTTAAGAGGAAAATATTCTTCTACTACTTGAGTACTTGAATAAATGCATTGTTGATTAAATTACCATTATGATAAAGATTAACAATTAGCGTTACATGTTCTTAAACCTCTTTTCTGTTGTAGCAATGTCTGCACAGCCATATCTTGATGCAAAGGGTTTGACATGCTTCTACACAAATCACCCAGACAAGTGCCCAACATACTGTTTTATCTGTGAGAACATATTGTGAACATATCACGTATGAAGGGTGCAAGGCCACAGTTAGTTCCTGAGGGCAGTGTTGTATGTCAGGTCAAAAGTTAAGGATCCAATGGCAGCTCCAGATGGTAGCTTTCTTCTTCTGGAAAAAGATGGTGTCAAAAAACGTCGCAACCCCAACCATTAGATATGTTGACATGCAGGTATATTTTGAGTTTGGGTTTGGGCAATGCAAAGGGACGACATGCCTGACCTGTTATGGATAGGTGGTCATAAAGAATAAAGCCTGACAGTCAAAGGGGGATTTACATGGTAACAGCTCTGCTACCGATAAAAAGATGCTTGTAGTTACAGCCAAAGGAAGTCTCTGCACCACTGCACTCGTCTTAACTCTCCTTTTGAAACCGGACCTGTCTGCGCTTGCCATTATAGTGCATCTGACTTTTGTGGCATGCTTGCCATTTTGAAATATAATGAACACCTCAATGCAAGCTAGCTTTCATTTTACCCTGTGTTCCTTTTTCCATTCTCTCTGCCAGCACCAAAGTCCAAATGACCAATGTGTGGTGTACAGTAGGATCAAGTGTCGAGTGGCTGAATGCAGCCAGTGTTGGAGCTTGCTGTGGCTGAAAGCAGCATGGTGTCGTCTTCCTCATGAATGTTGCCAACATTAAAGTAAATACCATGTGTGAAGAAATGACACAGACTAAGTGAAAAAGGCTTTGTTGGGTCAGTTTTCACCACAACAATATGATGCAAGCAGTATATTAGGCACAGTAAGGTTAGTAGTTTCTAGAGACATCCTGAAGTCTTCTGATCTTTTATATCAATTACCAGCAATGAGTTGATCCAGCTGGACATCAGATTCTGTCAAGCAGCTGTGGCGCTATGAAGCAAAATGGAAATGCTAACAATAACATGCTTATGTTTACAGTAATGCTTGCCATTTCATTGACTTTTAGCATATATAACAAGTTGTCTGATAATGTTATGAATGGTATGATCAATGACATTCGATTTGGACTTTACTGTACATCTGTTTGGAAGATTATTCAAGGCAAGGCAAGTTTATTTGTATAGCACATTTCATGTACATGACAGTTCAAAGTGCTTTACATACAAACATTAGAAACATTACAGCGGGGTGCAGAAAGCATGAAGAAGAATTAAAAACAAAAGTGAAA
>JAOXYM010000003.1:27565496-27576147 GCA_028567055.1 Leptatherina wallacei | reverse complement strand
TATATATTATATTTGTTATATATATATATATATATATATATATATATATATATATATATATATATATATATATGAGGAATTTACCTTAAAGAAACCTTTACATCCCTCACAGGTGCGCACTCCATAGTGTTGACATGATGCATTGTCACCACAAACTGCACAGCAGCCCTCATTGGATCCTGGGCTAGGGATTTTAGGAGACATCATGGATCCCTCCACCATTCTGGAGCTTTCCAGAGATCTATGTTCCAGAGACATGAGGGGGCACTGAAGTGGAGAGACATGCTGCTGAGGAGATAGGAAGAAGGTGTCGTCCTGACTGGGTTGAGCATCCTGATGCTGCCCCAAGGAAGAGGGATGCTCTGGAGCAGGACTGAAGGTGAAAAAGGAGAGTGACTGAGCCATGGCGGCCTTATCCGCTGAGGATGGGGTGACTGGGGGGAAGGAGCTGAAAGGGGAATCCCAAATAGGTCCAGACTCTGTTTGAAAGCCTGGTGTTGGCGGAGAAGCAGTGGAATAGATGGGGCTGCCATAATAGTCAGACCCACAAGATGAGAGTGTTTCATCAAGGCAGCTGAGTGCAAAAGACCCTGGGTAGCAGCCATACACCTGGAGATCATCCAGCTTGAAGGCTTGGTTCTGTATCTGTGGGCTGGAGCATTCAGGTGCAGTGTTGTTGAAAGAAATGGTAGAGGCGGGAGGGGAGGTGGAAATCCTGCAGGAGTAAGCATCAAACTCCCCCATGTAGCCATTTCCTACCAGGGTGTTTATACTGGGCAGTGCAGATGAAGACAGCTGGTCCTTTTGGCCAGTGATGTCCATCACCAGTTTGGCACTGAAGTCAGGATTTAAGAACTCAGAGCTGAAGTAGTTGTCATGGGGCAGGGATGCATGCTGGGTTTGTACACAGGGCATTGCTAAGAGACAGGAGACAGTTAAAAATAAGTTCATGTTTGTCAATATATGAAACATTTCTATTCATCTATATGTAATGAAGATTCCACCCAAGAAAGATCTATTCAAACAAGATTCCCTTAAATATTTTTTTCAGATTGGTGCATTTTCTATCAAACTTCTAAACATCAGAATCACAAGAGATGCATGAGATCTTTTACATCAGTAATGATAACCACCAGGGCTGACACTTCTATCATTTTGGCCCATATCTTTCAGTCCTACCTCTGTAACCATGCAATCAGTAGGCAACATTAACGCCATGAAGGTCTACTGTCTTATTTCAGCTGGCATGCCGTTTCAAACCCTATCAAGCCTCTTTAGAAAATGTAAAGAGGTCCAGCTGAGAACTAAGATATTGTCAGATATTGTGTTACTGGCTGTTAATACTTTGAAAACATCCTTCAGTGGAGGGCAACCCTCTTTTACAGCAGCTGTACCAAGGGGTTTTCAGATTGTATTTCAGGGTAGGCTGAATGCCAGCTGAAATGGGAAAGGTGGCACAGTCTGCTTGTGTGCGTGTGTGTGGTTGAATGGATGTGTGAGCATCTAAATCTTGCAGGTTTTTCACATATGTGAAGCACATAAAAGTCCCTAGTAATTATTTTGCACATATTCAAATTAAAACTTACTACTAAGCTTGACTTGAGCTGAAGTGATAATGCAGTTTTTTTATATATATATATCTTGCAATTACATCATTCTCTACATATTCTGTTGTCCAGCAACAATGCAAGACGCAACAAAGTCAATAAGATGAAAACAGAGAGATAAGCTCAACAGATCATTACACTAGATGGAACAGATAGAACACTTGCAGCAGCAAGTTAATATTATTATTAGCAGGAGTCCCTGAAGTACACATACACTGGGAAATAACTTAATCTGACAATTTGTTATTATATCAAAACAACTTGATAAGAATAGCAATAAACATTTTCCCCTATATTTTTTCTTTTTCATCACTTGATTATATAGTATTGTTTGTAATATATTTTGCTCACAATATTGATCCCAATGGGACCCAACATGGTGGAGCTGGCACTAAACATTTCAAAGTCGGTGTACCTTGCGAACTTGCAGCTGAGACTATACCTTACTAGTAAATGCATCAACTCGTTTGATTAAAAACAACGAATAATTTAAAATATTTCTTATCAACAGACCTGTTATTCTTGTCTTCAGAGTTCAATTCGTTATGAATAAATATAAAATCGAACAGAATATCTGTGGCTCCTGTAGTAAAGGAGTAATCAACTCACCTATTTCATGAAAATATCCGGATTGTCAGAGCTTGTCGTTAATTCCAAAACCAGAGAAACAGACGAATTTACCTCTGCCAACTGCTGTCAGCACACACACCCATTCAAACACACTTATACACACACTGGGTCAGACCAACTCAGGCGGTTTCATTCGCTTTCTTTTAGCTGCGTCGACGAGGCGGGTCCATGCCCTAACATGGTGAGGGGAGCAGTGGAACGTTCCGGATCGCGAACCAATCAGCTTTGCGCTCAACACGCAGACGTTCTTCCGTATGACGCACGCACGGGATTCCATTGACGCAAGAGCCTGGAGGCCGTGCGTTGTTCTAAATATAACCTGTCAACGACAGCGGCGTTCACGTGGGTCTATTACTGAATGAAAAATGCTAAAAATAACTGCAGTTTGGAGGCGCAGACGTTTTGTGACTGGAAATTAAGCTTTAATGCACGTTTGAAACAGTGAGGTGTGTTATCACATGCCAGACCAGGAAACACCTGCAGTTATTTTTTTCTTGAACAGAACAGCCCCTTTATTCTCAGTGTCATGTTAGTTCATCTCCCACTGATCTCTCATCTAAACTATTAAAAGAGGAACCACTTACAAGTATAGAAAATGAAAATATTAAGATGTATATAAATCCGAACTGCCTACATTATGCCTTTTAAAAACACTGAATTAAACACAATATAACTGCAACGACTTTCTTCAACAATTCAGTTTTTTTTTTACTATCTTTATTGACAAAACAATCTCTTCTCAGGTTCTGTTAGTTTCAGATCTGGAGCTCTTAATTATCTCACATCATATCCATCAGCAGATGGAGTCTCCCAACTGGGCACTGAGTCCAAAACACACTTCCAAACAGCCTTAAAATCTAAACCCATTTCAGTCTTTGCTCTGCAAACATCTACTGACAAGACTAATCACTTCAAGGCTCATTTAGTGACTCTTGGGAGAGCTTTTGATCTTACAAAAATTACCTAAAATGCTGAATTCAAGAAGAAAATGGAAAATGTTAGATGTAGCTAAATCCTTTCATATGACAGAACATTTGATTAAGAACTTGAAGTGAGACTCACAAAATCAGAGTAAAATTAAGTGTGATATGATAGTAATAAATATATTTATTATGACCTCTAAAATATGACAATTACAACCACTTGGAGTCAAGAGATGCCATCACTACTGTGCTGTCACCATTGAAGAATTTGCACTATGGATGTCCCAGCTGCAGCTGCTGACATCCATTTGTCTTCATCAATTTAAGCATCACCCAATACCTGTTATGTCATAACATCTCCACAACAACCAGGCAAACTAACAGACACTAACACTTGAACCCTCTCAGGGGATATTTGGGTGTAATCTAGCTTGTGTAAAGAAGGCGATTGGTATCCTTTGGAGAGGCAGCTGAGACTTGCAACCTACCCATATGGCCTGGAGTTATTAGAGATAATTACAGGGGTTTGAGCTTGATGCACTATTAAGAATGCATTTAAGTAACAGAGACAGATAATCTTTCTATCCTTTTCACGCTGTCACATCAGATCACACACACTTTTGAAAAAAAGTGTGCTAACTGTTTCGCTACATTGCACATGTCTGTTATGCCTATAACATGGCTACTGATCATATTTCAGTTACTGTAGTAAAATATAAGTGCATTTTAGACTCCTGAATGTTACTAAATGCAACCAGAGAGCTCACTGTAAAACACAGACCACTGTGCTTTAGATTTTGTGAAAACATACCTTGCTGAGGAGGTGCAAATCTCAGGGAAGTGTAACCAGACTGTTTGCATATATCAGGGCTATTCAATTCGGTCCCACGAGGGCCGCAGTCCTGCAAGTTTTTGATGTTTCCCTGCTTTAACACACCTGACTCAAATTAATGAGTCATTGTGCAGAACTTCATAGGCTGTTGCATCCATTTAAATTTAGTTAGGTAACTTGAAGCTGGGAAACATTGAAAACCTGCAGGACTGTGGCCCTTGTGAGACCAAACTGATGTTTCTTTGTGCGCTGACTGCAGCTCAGGTAGTGAAGCGTTAGTACATCAATTGTAAGGTCGACAGTTCGATCCTTGCCCCAAACATGTAATGAAATGTCCACGCAATACACCAAACCTCACAGTCTGTGCATGATAGAGGAAAAAGCAACAGATGCTATGTGTCTGTTTCTTTGTAGTCTTTGCACTTTAGAGTTTAGCTTTCTGGCTACTTGTTTCCACACGTTTCTGTTGAGTTGAGCCTTTTTTGGGGGGGGGTTTCCTGTCTCTGCATTATCCCTCAGAGCTTTGTTTTTGCACCTGTATTTAGACATTTTGGGTTTATTGACAGACTCATTATTTTTATTTGACCCAAACTCTGTTAATTAAACTCTTTTTTTGGGAGGGAGAGGGGGGGGGGGGGGGGGTGGGATTTTTACCTGCTTGTTTCCTTTGTCTGGGTCCTCTACCTGTAATCATCACATGAATGAATGAATGAACGAACGAACGAACGAACGAAAAAACGAATGAATGAATGAATGAGAAATAAACTTTTAAGTGTCTAGCTGGTTGTAAGATAAGCTGAAAGGCGCTCTATGAGACCAATTACCATTTGGTCTTTACCAAGTAAAGACTGCTGACCAGTTTCTGAATAACTCAAATTTACCAGCAGCATGAAATAATCCCTTATGTTCAGGTCAAACTGATTCCACATCTAAAATCCTGTTTTAGGCACGATTAAATTCAGATTATCCTTACTTTGGACTCCACCATCAGTTTTATTTCTAACTGTATTTTTACACATTCCTATAATAATGCAAATGTTTCCATCCGACAGCCACTTTGATCAAAAGCACTGCAGGATGAGGGAGGACGGCTCTTAAATCAATTTCTAATCCAACTGAACTCCAACTTGGTGGGTCACATAGCATTTAACTGCTTCTCTAAAATGGCTTGTCTGAAATATGTTTATCTTTCATTATAATCAGTTTCCTCTACAGTTTTCATTAACCACAGTTCTTTTTATAAGTCTCTCCATATGTCCACATCATTTTGAACATTTGCTTGTCATCTTGTTTTCTTCACCACCTCTGGTTTAGCTTCCCTGCTCTCCCTCCCACACAGAGGCACAGGCTTTGCCTCAGTGTGGGTTGACACTTTAATAATAAGATTTCACCAACTCAGATATAGAATTTTATTAAGCGGGTAACTGAGAAGAGAATAACTCCCTCATCTGTTTTCTGATCAATAAATACACTGATTTCATCATTGCCAAGGTCCAGTATACATTCTTTAACTCAAAGAACTAATACACTTGAAATTGTAATACTGATTATCACAAGTCTCTTCATAGCATGTAAATTATAAACTTATCCTTAAAAATTGGAGCGATTGTCTTTCAAGAAACTAAATAAAATATGTCAAGAATGTCCACTACCCCAGTTATAAATTCAGAGTCTGAGTATTGTTAGACAGCAAGTAAACCTTTGACTATGTCACCTTTATGTGAGAACTACAGCGTTGCTGTCTTCTTAATGAAAACAAAGTACCAGTGTGTACAGTGCAGTGTAATCAAATATTCAGCTGTGATATAACGCAGAGTCAAAAATATGTCCTAAAATTCAATGAAAATGAGGCATAATGAGACAGCAGGTTTTCATAAGGGGATATCAGATTGCAAGGCATATTTCAACTGCCTGTTCATTATTTAATCCATCTTGTCAAGGTGATGTTACACAACCTTAGTGAAAATGAAAATACAATATAGTCAAGACACACATTCAAATGGTATACACAATATGACATTGTGGCAAGATATTACATGAACAAACAAGCATGTTTCATGTGTATACAAAGCTACAAACACTGACTTTTGGAAGCTAAGACAAATAATGCACATTGCTAAAAATAATAATCATAAAATTAAAATCACAATATAGAATATTTTGGCTTGCCTCAACATTCTGGCATTGGTCCATTATCAGAAATACTTAATTCAGTGTGTATTTTGACAGTGTTTTTTGTAGTTTAAACTTTTTTAAAAAGGAGAACATTTCAGTCATGTTCAGCAAAAATGTAAATGATCAAGTTTACAGTCTTATATCATCAAAGATGCTTATTTCATTCATGAGTAGAGTATGTTTACAGTGTGTTTAATATTGTTGACACTGATCACACTCATTTTCTCCAGCACTTTCATGCCCCTATAAATCAACACTCGGTCACATTCAATCAAGAGTTTCTTATATTTTAAAAGTCAGTGGCAAAACTATCTTGTTTCACATGAATGAACACTGATGGTGAAAAACATTTGGTGGGACTGAGTTGGTGATCAAGGTGAGCTGCTGTGAGCTTCTAGAGACCAAACAAAGCCATTTCATTACAAGTTGCATTAGGTACAGATGATTTTCAACAAGACATTACTGCAAACATGATTTAACACATAAAAAAACACGATATCAAATGCAGTGATTAAGTCCATATTCGTTAGTAATGAACAGCAGTAACACAACATTCTTTACTCTTTCGTTTACAGACACGTTCTGCATCACATTTAAGTTGGCACACACGATCAGACTGAAGACTCGCTATTTTCATTTGTTCAAGTGCAAACGTAAGCAGTGATTTAAGAAACATAGATCGGGTTAAATGCGAAGGACAGACACAATCAAACACACTTACATGCTCAGCGGTGGACAAAGTCTTTCAAATATTCTGCAGTGTCTCCTCTGCAGACAGGAGGGGAACCAATGGAACCATTACTTGAGGTGAAAGAAGCCCGATGGTTTGGTCGGTGCAGCCATTAGCATGTTAGCTTGATTTTTATGAGTTATGTGGATCTGAAATCAAATGAAAATAAAATTCTATTTATATAGCACTTTTCATACCAAAAGCAGCACAAAGCGATTTAAACAAAAACCCGCCCATCGAGACTTTGTCTAAAACATTGATTAAACAGATGCATTTACTTCAGATTTCACCAACAATGACAATGTGAATGTAAGATGCAGACCTGGGATTCAAGCTCCAGATCTTGACATCGAAACATTTCTCGCTACTTTAAAAGTCCAAATCTGCACCTTTTCTTTTAATCTTGAATTTTTTAATTTGATCATGTTTTTAATTCTGTTTTTGATTTAATATCTTTTCTCTCTTTCTTGTTTTTTATATTTTACATTACCTCTGCACACCACTGTGATACTTTTAATGTTTTATATAAAGCACTTTAAATTGTCTTGTACATGAAACGTGCTGTAAAATAAAGTTGCCTTGGCATGCCATATTCACCATGCTATATAGCCACAATATTGTTTTTATTCTGTCTGTGGACTAGAAAGTCATTGCCTTTTTTTTCAAAAAGAATGTATAAACTCAACCACCCCCTTAACAATCACCAGGCAGCTGCAGACTTTTTAGTTCAATCATATTTAAAGTGAAACTTTATCATCAGCACAAAATAAGTTTAGAAAAATATCTCCAAATAAACTAATATAATCTCCCTTTCATCTCACTATAAGCAAAACTATTGTGCGTCTTTGAAAGACTGATGTAATAACAGCATTTTTGGCAACTGGAAAGATGTCCTGGCTCAACCAATTTTCCAAAATATTCAATATGAAAAGCCAGGTTTGTGTTTTCTGGAATTTTAGCCTGATATACAGCTTTCAATTGCGAATATCACATATTTGCAGTTGTTTCTGTGACATACAGCACCAGTCCGGAGTTTGGACTCATTCAAAATGAATGGGTAGATGTGTCCAAACTTTTGACTGGTACTTTATATCATTTAAGTAATAACAACTGTTGGGGATAAGAGTTGTCTAAATTTAACTGCAGATATTCATGGCTAAATGAGCAAAACCCACTAGGTGAAATATTGCTTCTGTTTGTTGACTCTTCTTACTGGTGAAGGTTATTTGAACACTTACAGTACAAGGAGACTGCATCCAGGGCTCCCCGTCAATCTGCATTGGCAGAGCTTTGGTTGTCCTGCGCGCGGAAATGGAAGACAATGATATTCAATTATATAGGGTGGTTTTAATGCAGTTACCATTTCCTACTGGGTGAGTGAATAAATACAAAAATGATCTGCACTGCATTGACAAGAATTCTTGTTTGTAAAAGCTTATAACCTGATGGTAATTTGGGAGGTCTGTGCCAGCCTGTGTCCAGCGCTCTTCAGCCCAGTGTAGATTTGTCCCATCTCTATGACTCCCTCCAGCCCCACCACCTCGAAACGCTTATCGCTCATATCTGAGGAGTCATGAAAAACATACAGATTGAATTCAAAGAGTTTGTAAAATATGAGATCGGTATCATACACTATCAAATTACTGATTTGCAAGAGTCCCGGAAAAGAGAAAACGTCACCTTGTGTGACTGTTTTGAGGAGTTCAGGGTCAGTGGTAACCTCACTGTGCCCTGCCTCTGACACGCCATCAGTTTTCTTGGATTCACCCCAGAGGTTGGAGCCTCCGTGCATGCTGGGTATGTTGAGGACAGCTATGCCAGCTAAAGACAAGTTACTCAGGTCCAGATGTCTCCCACAACACTGTTATCAAAAAGAAAATGAAACATTAATCACACATTGTTCTACTTGGTGAAACAGCCAGAGTCACTGTAGATTAAACTCTAACCTCAATCACAAGACAGTCCTTCAGCTTCTTGCAGGAGGCAGAGATGGACTCTGAAGTAGCAAACTCAAAATACAAAAGCTTGTTCTTCATTCTTGAAAACAGAAGAGAACAATTTCATCTTTTCTTTGTTGAATAACATTAACACATCACTCTTATCATTAAAAGGTTTGAATTCTTTTCAGAGTAGGATGTCTAAATATAACATGGAAGAAAAAAATTTGATAATTAACTTTTATGAAAAGTACTTCCTTTGAGTCATAAGCTTGGGCCTTAGACTATTCTAAACACTTGTTTTCAGGCATCGAAGCTGGTAAAATCAGGTGCTACCGTCTGTAAGTTTCCAGAAGTTGGCCTTGTGGGGAGGGGATCCCATTCAAATGATGAAAGGGGGCCTCATGAAAGACCAGTATGATATAGCTAAGGACTGTTTCAATTTTTACATATGCAAAACTACACAAGTGGAGTCCCAGAATAAAAATGTTAAGCTAAAAATGAGAATAATAGGCCCATGTTCGTGTAAATCCTCACCTGCTGTTGAACCTTTGGGGATGTTTTTCTCTCATTGAGTGGAAACGATGAGCAATAGAGGCATCCTGTAAAAGCGTGCAGAGATGCAATCATAATAAATCACATTTAAAGCAACATATTCATATCTGTGTGCGTGTGTCAAGAATAGTTTATGATTAAAGCATGCAATGAATAGTCCATCTTCCCTGCTTAGTTAGTGACTTACCACTCCAATAGAGAAGTAGTTGTTAATGATCTCAAATGGCACAGGATCTCCTGCCTCTTGAGGGTCGTTTGGGATCACCTGGATGCTCCAGCGATCCATGGGAATCATCTCACTAGTCTCAATCTCTTTCAGGATTTCTCTTACGTCAGACCCCTCATATCCTGCCATGGGATTACAACAAAAGTACCGTTACTATCTAATAATGTCAATATCCGAGTTACACTTGTTGCATTAGAAATTACCTCCTCCCCAGCGAAGACAGCGAGCCAGGTCATTCCCAGTGCCCAGAGGCAGGACAGCTACTGGGGGATGCACCTGGAGGTCCGCTTTGTCTAAAATTACAAGTATCAAATATTATTTCATTCAAGAGATTGTTATCTCGGTTTGCCTCTCTGAATCTCTGAAGATCTCTTACCGATGGCATCCAGGAGCCAACCGACTGTTCCATCTCCCCCACACACCAGGATCCTGTACTGACGAAGACTACGGAAGAAGTGCAGCCTAAAAAAAACAAAAAAACTCAGGATTAATAAAAAATAAGTTGAAATGATGAAGAAATTTAAATTACAAGCTTCTTCTCTTCATTAGAGTAGTGTACCCTGGAGCAGGGCCTCCATTGGACAGGTTGTACACTTGACGAGGGTTCAGAAGACCGTGAAACTTTCTGAGGATTCTGCAAAGAAACACAAAACACACCACTTTTACACTAAGTGAGATTATATTACACTATATAGTACATTGGCAGTAACACGGTAATATCCCTGAGCATGTACTAAGAGATATGGTAAATATCTACAATATATTACCTTATCTCTGCAAACTAAACATGTGGGGCATATATACAGGGGAAAAAACGCCCTCATGAAGCTTATGCATTGATTACATAATGCAAAGAAATCTATAATGTCATCACTTGATAGTGGGAATAAACATCACCACTATTCCTTTAAACTATAGAAGTGTATGTGTTACTTACCGTTCACCTTGCTTTCCTCCACTTTTAGGGTTTACAAACACCAGAAGAGGGTGGGTATCAGGAATAGGGACGATCTGGGGGGGGGGGGGGGGGGGGGAA
>JAOXYM010000003.1:27537627-27547724 GCA_028567055.1 Leptatherina wallacei | reverse complement strand
CGCCAGACCCCCCCCCCCCCCCCACCCCCCCGAGCGCTATCACTCATATTGTCAACAACTTCGGAGGAACGGTAGCATGTAACTCTGGAGTAAATTGTGATTGATAGTTTACCCTTTAGGTGATCAACAGAAGTTTTCCAGGCATTTATATCCCATCCAGGAAGTTTATAATCCAGCTGTAAAATGTAGTATTCATTCAGAGACTATATGATAAATCCAGAATGAGTGATTATTTATCACATTTTTTTTATTATTAAAATAAAAAGAGAGATTAATATCACTACTATGTTATTAAGGGACCTCTATTTAGACCTCGAAATTATGATGATGCCACATTTTGTCAAACTTTCCACCTATTAGATGGGTTAAATTGAAAGCAATGACCAATGAGAAGCAGCCAAAGATCAACAAGTGACAAGAAATATGTGGGAAAAGAACAAAAACAATGGACCTCTATGGCTGGAATAAAGTGAAAGAGACATTTCTGACTCACGGTGGCGCCAAAAACAAGCTGAGTTTTGTGAGGATAATGGGTAAATAGTTGGGTGCAAAGTATATAAATAGTTTCTGCTGTGTGTTTGTTTCAATGCCAATATTTCTTCTGAAAGACGAGACTTGAGAGGATGGCATGCAGAGGAGAAAAGTCTTGGTCCCTGTTGATTTGTGTGTTATTTCTGCAAAGCACTGCTAATAATAAATTCTGTTTGTTTCTGTCGTTGGTCTTTATGGTGCTATATTTGTTGATATATTCATTTTACATCAGGCAAAAAAAAAAGTCTTTGGGTGTTATGGCTTAATAAAGATTTGAGTTTTCATATGAAATTATTTGCCTTTTATTAATATAATTGACTCATATTTACCAATATTTCCATCTTCCTTGCAGGCGGAACAGTATCAGAAGAAAAACAGGAAGATGCTGGTCATTTTGATCCTCTTCATCATAGTCCTTGTTCTAATTGTTATTCTTTTTGGGACAAAGTTTTAGTAATGCCCGGTTTCCTTTCTGTCTGGATGTTTGTTGTGGATCTGTGTGGACTTGGACTCGATTCTGCTTCAAACGAAGGTGTCCGCCTGGTCATACCAACCAGGAAACGTCATGAATTTCCAGTCTCTGCAGGAGATGTGTGGAGATGTTGTTTTTTTGTTTTGTTTGTTTTTTTTTAATGAAAGGAACAATCGGCAGTCTGGTTGAGCTGTGGCTGTTTTATTAAGAGACTGACTGTGAGAGAAGTGTGTTAAACCCTGGCCATGTGACCTATCTGAGTCTTAAAAGAAAACACTTATTCGTGGTTGTAAATGGACTACCGATGCTAAACTGCTAAACTGTTTTCTGCTTAAACTCGAAGCATTAATTTTCATGTTGTATGAAAATGCATCATATCACTCTAATATTATTGAGACACTGTGGGGGGACAAGAATGACAATTAATGGAAAACATGCAGCAGGTCCAATTTTACTGCATATTCATTTTTGATTCGACATTATATTTACACATTGTTCTAGTATTGAAAGAAAGAGGATGTTTTGTATTCGAGCTGCACCAGGTAAGATTAGAATAGCCATTTAGTACCAAAAATATTCCTTTGGTTAAAGGACCACTTTTGTGTTTTTTTTATTTCATGCATTAATACTGATATCAAAGTCGTGGTTGCCCCACTGCTGGCTTGATGAGGGAGTACAATGCCATGACCCTCTTCAACTTCATCCTGTAATTTATTTATTTTTTTAAATTCTCCTCCACACTCGCTGCGCTTTTCATGATATGCTCATTTTAGAACACTTGTTTTTGTTTTTCCACGGTCCTTTCATAAAGTGCTACCTTTTTAAACTCTTGCAGTTTGCACATATTGAGGCCTGAAGGGGAGGTGGGGTTATGTTTGGATGTAATACTACTGTCATCTATATCATTATAAAATTATTTATTTTCTGATATCTTCAAATAGTCCAGAGATGTTGTTTGTGAAAGATTTGCTGTATATTGAGAAGAGTGTATGTGTAATATGAACCCAAACGGTTATTGTCTACTCCATAGAACTGGGAAGTGATGTAGTCCAACACAGGCAGAGATCTGAACACAGCCTTATGTTTGGTTTGTTTTTCTTCAGATTGCACACGTTGCATATCATTTGGATGTGTTGGAAATTCTTTACACGTTCTTGTGTTCTTTAAAGACTGATACACTGAAACAAATAGCTTTATTATCTGTATTCCACTCTATACTTTATACAACTGTTAAATCATCTTTGTTATTGATGTGAAGTTTTGTGTGGGAAAAAAACGGTTATGTCCTAGTGGTACTACATCATGTTTTGGTTTTTAAAGCAAAGCAGGTGAGAAAACGGCAACTTTATAAAAAATAAATCTGGAATAAGGTAGATTTTGTGTTGTGTTATGAACTGTGGCATCAAAGCGATGCAGCAGATGGGAGGGGAAATTACTAACGAGTTGATTCACAGAAAGTCCGGCTGTTAACTGAGGCTGAAGATTGGTGTTCATTTGATGATGATGGCTACACACAGAAAATCACACCTTTCATAAAAAGTGGGTATAGATATTTGTTATGAATTTAAAAGGTACCAAAAGCCACATACCCCATCCTTTTTATTATTGTATCAGCTCCCACTTTATTGAGTACGCCCCTTCTTAACTGGCTTAATTGTTTGGGACAAAGATTCAACAAGGTGTTGGAAACGTTCCTTACCATATTGACATACCATCACACAGTTGCTGCAGATTTATTGGCTGTACAACAACTCTGCAGCCAAGTATACTGTGTGACGTATGAGAATCTCCCGTTCCACCACCCGGCCATCTGAATGTTGCAGCTGAAATTGAGATTCAACATTTTTATAATCATCTGTTTTCCAATTTTGCTGAATCTGTTAATTGTAGCCTCAGTTTCTTGTTCTTGGCTGACAGGATTGTTCTTCTGCTGCTGTAACATCTGTTTCAGAGATACTCTGCATACCTTGGTTCTAACTTGTGGTTATTTGAGTTACTGTTGCCTTTCATGACCTCCAGCAAGTCTGCTCCTTCTCCGCTGACATCAACGAGACTTTTTCATCCAGACACAAATGCTGTTCACTGGATATTTTCTCTAGAGATGGTTGTGTGTGAAAATCCCAGTATAATCAGAAGGTTCTGAAATACTGAGACCAGCCTGCTGGTGATAATCACCATTAGTTACTTTAACCCCTTTTTCATTCTGAGCATGGCTGCACTGAATTGCTGTCATGTGATTGGCTGATTAGATATTAATGTTAAGCTACCAAACAGGGTGTACCTAATAAAGTGGCCGACGAGTGTCTAACGGAGTAGTGCAGCAGACCCAATCACTCACTTTATCTAACCCGGAAATAGTGTGTTTGCGTTCCTCTTGACCTGGAAAGCGACTGACCAACACCAGGCTGCTCTTAACCTTAGGAGCGACCGTCATCTTTGCTCCGGGTGAAACCGGTTTTCATTGAGCATTTAGTGATGAATAGTGCTGCTGGGGATGAAGACGACCCGTTCCCTGTCGATGACTGTCTGTTTACTGAGACATTTTCTCAAGAGACTGTGTATGATCTGATGGGTGAGGAGCTGAGGATAAGGCAGGTGTTCGGCGCCAACCTCGGCGTGGCTGCCCCGGTGTGGGAAGCTGTAAGAGCTGATCGCGTTAAACCGGTGCTTTTTATAGCGATTTTATTCAACTATGTGTGGTGATTTATAATATTTGTGTTTGTGTGTGTGCGCGCAGGCTTTACATCTATGTCGTTTTTTGGAGCATCAGTCCGTGGAGGTAAAAGGACAGCGCATTATAGAGCTGGGAGCAGGAACTGGTGTGGTTGGGATTCTGGCTGCTCGTCTCGGTATGTTTGCGGTGGAAGAATTCCTCCTTGTTTATCCATGTTGGATTGTCCTGCCTGGTCTTTTTTTTTTTGCCTGGGGCTCTCAGTATGTAGACTTGGCTCACCCTCGGTTCATTTAGTCACGTGCTGTGAATCCAGAGAATTCATGTAATTCAACTCTAAGAACAGTTCTGAAGACTATAATAATATGGTCCATGTGATGACAGCTGGACACAGAAAGATAAATACACAGCTGTAGCTTGCCAGAAGTTAATTACTTGAATTTCTTGCCATCACAAGAGGTTTGAGCTAAGGTGGGCCTTAGTTTGGTCTTGCAAGGGTCTCTGAAGTTGTGATTATCTTTTTTTTCCTCCTTTTTATTTTAATGGAAAATTAAATGGCCACAAACAAGTCCAATAAAGTTTGTTTAGAGCTAAAATTAAAGGGACACTTTACTTTTTATGCTCCGCTCCCAAATTTGTGCCATGCCCAAAGATGGGCTTTTTTTTTCTCATTTTAAAAGAGATACAGAATTGAGTAAGGGGGGAAAAAACCTATCCTGAATACAAAAGGCCCACTCACAACTCAGACTAATCAAAAGAAAACTGATAAAGAAACAAAATCACACACAATAAAACCAACTTCATTCCACATTATTATAAAATAACCATGAATAGATGAAAAATAACCTTAAAAAATGTGCAAAATCTAACATAGATATAGAAAACAACACATACTGGCCATGATGCAAAGTGAAAACTACAAAATTGATAAAAAAAAATTAAAAAAAATAAAATCATAAATTAATAATTGATAAGAAAATGGCAACAAAGATAGGGGGGGGGGTAAAGTATTGTAAAGCAGGGATCCTCAATCCTGTTTGTCAAAGGCCGGCTGCTAATTACTCATTGATTTGAGTCTAGTGTCTTGCAGTGAGGAAATGTCTAAAACCTGCAGGACACCGGCCCTCGAGCACCAAGATTGATGATCCCTGTTGCAAAGGATGCAGAATTACCTCAGAGTTGCAAAATGATTATACATAAAACAACCAGACGAAATGACCACAACAACCAACCACCACGAGGCCCATATGATGGGTTGTTAGGTAGAATGTATTTAACAAGTTTAAGCTCAGACATCTGCTACATGGTTTGTGTTTGAGAACACTTCAGTTTGCTCCACAACTCCACAGGTTTTATGCAATAGTTTAAATAACTCCAGTGTTATACAATGTAGACAAAGGTCAAGAATAAAGAATAATCTCTCTTAAATGATTGTTTACTCTTGTAAAGAGTTGTCTTTATTTAATTAATGCCTGTTTTTCAGCTGAGAGCCTTCGGAATATTATCTATGTATCTTTGTCTTTCAGGTGCGGATGTGACTCTTACAGATCTTCCTCTGGCTCTTCCTCAGCTTCAGGCCAATGTCTCTGCTAACATGCCCTCCAGCGGCTGGCCCTCTGCTCCACCCACTGTCCTTCCTCTATCATGGGGTGAAGACCACCTAAACTTCCCTTCTGACTGGGATCTGGTGCTCTGTGCGGATATAATTTACCTCCCAGATACGTACCCACTGTTAGTGGAAACATTAGCTCATCTGTGCAATAAGGAAACCCTGGTGTATCTGTCATCCAAGATGCGCAAAGAGCATAGGACGCCTCATTTCTATGAGGAGTCCCTACCAAGCAGATTTAATGTGGAACTTGTGCACCGTGATGACAAACAAAACAATCATATTTATAAAGCGACTCTAAGAGCAGAACTGTGACAAGAGAGACATCCTGCTACAGGACGCAATGGACAACTGTAACGGGTGTTTGGGTGAATTTTTATTAAAAAATAAAAGGAGTGGAAGCAGATGGTAAAATATAAAACTCCATTAATGTCATAAACATCTATTTATATATTTATGTTGACTGTTTTAGCCAATTCTGTTATCTCTGATATCCTGTTATCTTCATGTCTTTGGTAAATGTTTTAATATAATTACATGTTAATACAAAGTTGCCTGATATCTTGATGTAGTCTGAAATTTGTTTTCTAGATGTGTCTTAAAGTGTGTTTTCTAGAGGTTTTATAAGTCCACTTAAATCTGATGGGGGGGAAAAACTTTAGATTTATGGAATACCATTCATTTTCATGTTATTTCCATTTGTCACACACAAAAAGACAAAAATATATAAAGAAAAAGGTCGACGGACAGACAAGGTTTAGACTGAAGTAAATTTTTATGCCTTTATCCCTTTCACTCAAAATAAAAACTACAACAAAAACATCTAAAAATGAGCAATATCAACCATAAATAATTTAACTGCAGACTAATTTCCTTTTCTGACAAACATTTAAACTTCTTGAATGCATATAAAGAATTTTCTCAGGTTATTTCAAAGCTTTTTCTCCACAAATAGAAAAACAATTACTTTTTACGTTTGTTCTTATTTTCTGTTTATGAAAAATCCATGTTCCTCATAAATCATAATTATTGTGTCTGATTGGATGCTTGATGGTAGCAATTATAAGTCTCTTAATTCCCTGAATTTAAGTGTCTCTAATTGAATAAATAGAGGGTTTGTTGTATCAGAACATTAAGATTTATATCCAATTATGAAGGCCTTTGTAATAAAATTGGTTTAGTCTTTTTTTTATATGCATATCCCCCAGACCTCCTCACCATAAGGTAATATATGGAGCAATAAGTAAACAGTATAACGGATAAAGTGAGTCCTGCATCACATGGTCTTTATGTCAATACAAAACTCCACCAGACTTTGATATTTTAGTTGTGTTTGGTATGATGTTCCCGGCTTTACGACGCTCCTGTTAGTTATTCTTTGACTTTATATTCCATCCAGAAAAAGCTTTGTGTTTAAATTCACAATTTAGTTTCCAAATATGATTCACTTTGTTTTGTTTATATTCAGGGATGACTTATTCATTTCAAACCACTTTTAGGCTTTTTTTTTAAAGTTCTGTTTTAGTAATCTCCAAGTTTTTATCCAGATTTAAAGGTTTTTCTTTAACCTATCACTATATGATTCAAGTAGGATTTATTTTCAAACTTTAAATCTGATTGTTCTTTAAGCAATCATTACTGTCATGGCAAATAATTATCATTAAAAGAACATAAAGATCACAGATGTGGAATGTGTGCATGAATCTTGCACCAGATTCTTGGGAGAAGTTCAGTATCATTTGTTAGTTTCCTGACACTAAACTGCAGATTACAGACGAAATATCCAAAACACATCAGCTGTAGTGTGCTTAGGGTTATTTTCCTGTTGGAAAACTGAAATTTTGATGTTTTGAGGCTTAACCAGAGAACTTTGAGGCAGTCTTAAATTTCCCTTTCATTCAGTACAAACTATTAGCTCCACTGACATGATGCATTCACTGGTAACAGCTGGTTCAGCATTCTTTGAGTTGAATGCCTCAACTTCCCTCCTCCAACATGACCATAAAGCATTCCTCCAGAAGGCCTTTTTCTTTGCCCGGACAACCACTTGCTTCAACCTTTGAGGGGTTTTATTTTAAAGATGGCAGTCTTTCAGTTAATGTTGAAGTGAAACTCTCTTGACTATAGAGTGACAGTGATGTTTCAGCAGCTTCCAGGTCATGGTGTTCATGTTGGTTATTGGGTTGTTTCTGACATTCAAGAGACAAAATCCTTTCAGCTGAGGGTGACAGGGTCTTCTTCCAGAACTTGTCAAAGTAGCTGCACCAGTTGAAAGAAATGATATAATCCTGGCACTCGTGCTAACCTCGCATCAGTTTAGTTACACGTTTTATTCA
Organism: Leptatherina wallacei; assembly: GCA_028567055.1. Taxonomy (NCBI): domain Eukaryota; kingdom Metazoa; phylum Chordata; class Actinopteri; order Atheriniformes; family Atherinidae; genus Leptatherina; species Leptatherina wallacei. The sequence continues at coordinate 27,540,105 of JAOXYM010000003.1, read as the reverse complement.
CGTAGATCTTTTTAAAGAAGTATTAACTAACCCTTAATTTACAAATGGTTGACATTTTTGTTTGGGATACATAGAAACACTTCCAGGTAGAAATAAATAAATAAACATATGACATACAACATTTATTCCCACATCCAAAATTGACCATATTTGTACCAGTAATACCATGAAACAAACTTCTTAATCTAATTCATCATCTAAATCAGATACACAAAAAACGTCTCATTTATTTTGCTTCCTTGTTTAGATTTCATTGTACCAACATAAAGTCAAAAAGATGTTTCATACAAGTAGAATTAAGAGCAACTGGAGTATGTTTTTGTTTTTTTGATGATCCTAATGCTGTCATTCCAATTTTAATCTTATCATACAAACATTTGTGGTTATGCAGGAAATTGAGCCCTGAATTTTCTTTTCTTCTCCTGTACTGGGATGGAGAAAACAAGTACACAAAGTTGTGTATTGATGTATGAAACACCCACATTTCAAATCCCACTCCAATGATGGTGATAACAGCTGGGTTGGCTGGATCCACGTGTCTTTCAGATTTCTTCCTCTGCAAAGAGTTTGATTCTTGGAAAGACTTTGTTCAACTCACTATCCATGTTTTGTTTGTTTTTTTTGTATGTAATGCTTATAAGTACTTCCCTAATACACCTGTCAACCATTTGTGAATTATCTGCACCATTACAGTTTGTTTCACTGTATTGAGAAAGGTCATTTTGACTGAAACGTCAACTCTTTTTATTGATGATAAATAAGTAAACAAAAAAATTAATCTAAAAGCTAACTGAGGAGGTGACTTGGAGAGTGTTCTTCTTTAATCTGTACCCATTAAATAGCTGCACCTGCAATGATTTATAATTTGCTGGACTTTTTATTGTACGGTCAAGCAATGGAGAATTGGTGCCATGATATCCAACAAACACCTTTCTTTATTTTGGCACAGAAAAGCTACCACTTGCAGTCAATCACTGTGCCTAACAGAATGAAAAGAAGCTTTGGCTAATTAATAAATACAATTTGAAGCTTTCTGAATCAAATCAATCATCCGTTGTGTGAGTGCATATATTTTAAATCCAAATGTGCTTTTATCTGACTTTTGCACGGTAGGTTTTATAAACTTAGCACAATAAGTAAGTTTGTGTTTGGTTGGTAAATCTTACAGATGGAAAGGCTGCTTGTTTTCCTCTTAAATGGTGCCATGTTTGTAAGACCTGCAATATGTCTTTCTTAATAATTCAATCCGATAAACAACACCAATCAATAAGCTATTGCTCTCGTCAACAAGCATTAGCAGAGAAGATCTGGCAAGTTTTTCACACTCGCTACCTACATTCTCAACTCTGCCTCTCATCCCACAAATGCATTTTCTTTACCAACGTGGCTCCATTTCACAGAGAAATAAACAGGCTTTCTGCCTGTATGAGATTTATTGCCAAGAAACATTGTTACAACGAGAAATAATTGATTAAACACAAATTTAATTTAGAACCAATTTCCATTTGCTTTGATCCCTATTTTGTAATGATAAACCAGGTTTTAATTTCCGTGATCATTTCTTTTGTGCAACTTCAGCACAACAATGCTTTTCCTAAGTTACATAAAACCCTAAACAACATACTGTATATCTCATCCCAAACTATTCTGTCAAACAGCAACAGATTGCCGTTCCTGCACCCTGCTGTCTGATCTTCATCCCCTCTCTCCTGCACTCTGCTGATGTACAGACTTTCTGTTCAGAAAAAGAAAGCCTGTTTGTTACGCTGGAGAGTTTTAAAGAATGGGAGACGACCCGACTGCTGCCCATCACTCCCTCTGCTACAATTCAGCCGACAAAACAACAGATCCCTATCTCCACGCTCAGTCTGCTTGCCATCATGCCCGCCCAGCACCTCCCACGCGACAGTCGTGCAACGTGCAAATCACTGGTTTTGTTGATATCTATCACTTCACGGGTAAAAGTAATGAAAGCTGTGTGCTGCTAGTTAGTGTTGATATTTTGATTACATTCATTTTCCATAATCTGTCCACTTAAAATGGATTTTTACTTTGGTTTTAGCTGTTTTCTTTTTTCCTTAACTGCAGTAAAACAACAATAAAAAGTCTAAATCCCAATAAAATAATACCAACAGAGACCATTTAACATAAAAAGTTTCACAAGCAAAGTTTTAAAAGCTATTTTCATCTTAACTTGCTTTAGTATGTCCTAAGTCTATGCTAATTTTATAATAAAGTATACATTAGTAGCTCCTATTCTGTTTTCATTTCAGTTTTTTTTTAGTTTACAGGTGAATGTTGGAGGGATGATATTATTTCTGAAACATCCAAATCAAAACTTCTGCAGTGGTGTTTAAATTTGCTGCATGAAAAGAGGATGGGTTTTCAATGGAATGAGTGTTGTGTGCACGTGTGTGTGTGTGTGTGTGTGTGTGTGTGTGTGTGTGTGTGTGTGTGTGTGTGTGTGTGTGTGTGTGT
>JAOXYM010000003.1:27524623-27537527 GCA_028567055.1 Leptatherina wallacei | reverse complement strand
TGTGTGTGTGTGTGTGTGTGTGTGTGTGTGTGTGTGTGTGTGTGTGTGTGTGTGTGTGTGTGTGTGTGTGTTAAAAGAGTGGGAGGGGGACTGAAAACCAACATCCTCTTAAAACACATTGTCCTGTTTGGACTTCATTAGACTTCATGTCACCTCATGAGCAGCAGGGACAGGAATCTGAAAATAGCCCCTGAAGGTATGTGTTGATGTTTTTACAGAATATCTGAAACCTTTATTTTGATTGTCTTCAAGAATTTGAAATCAGCAAATATGTGATATTACGCTGTTAAAATGACATTATAGTCTCTTGTTTAATCTGCTTTTAAATACTTGTGTTTGATTAAAACTTTTTTTTTCTTAATGGTTCAGATTCTGTGAATGAGACCAAATGATGGAGTTCTGGTCCGAGAATCAGGGACAACCCCACCTAAACTCCAGGTTTGGTACTATTCCTGGGAGAAATTGGGCACACAGGTGAGCTGAACGAAAATAATTTTTGTCAGATTATGATAAAAGAGGGAGCATCTCATTTTCAGCACTTTTTATAACAGTGTTGATGATCTGACTAGAGGATGAGAAGTATTATAGAGGAAATACCAGCTGCTTGTTTTCTGCATTGTTGCAGAATATGTAACCATCCCAAAGGTTCTGAATAACTACAATTACTACAACTTTCACCTTTTTCATCCAAAAAAATATGACTTGATCTCAAAAAAAATTTCTTTGTAAAAATATATATTTTTAAAAACAATTTTAATGGCTTGTCATCATTCAAGCCTCAAAGTTTACAAGAGCAACTTTATTTTTGCATTTTTTCTTTTGAACAATAATAGCAAATGGTTGAAATGAAAACTTATAAAATAGTAATAATGGTGAAATGGTCCAAATTTGAAACAGTAATGGATTACAAAAATCCCCAAATTGTAGCGATGACTCAGGCAGGTTGGTTTCCACATATATCCTATAAAATTCGTTATAGTCACTGAAAAATGTGTTGTTAATGTGTTAATTTTCATTCAAATGAAAGCAGTAAAGAGATGACATGTCAAATCTTTAAACTTAGAAATATATTACTTTTAACCTTTTTTTCCATTTTGAAATATATTCCAGAAACACATTTTCAAAAAAGAAAAGAAAAACAAGCGCCTGGTTATTTGTCAACAGCTCAATAATGAAATGTAAGTGGCAAGATAACTTACAGACAATAAAAACTATTCTTTTGTCACTTTTGCAGGATGTGAAGTTCTGATGTGTTAAATCCAAGAAAAAATTAAGCAAAACAGACATAAAAACAACTTTCATTTAATGAAAAAATCCAAAAGTTACAAAAAATATCCATGGTAAATAAAGCACTAATGGTAAACCAAAATATTAATTGTAAACAAAACGGTCAGAAAACTGTTGCTCCTCGTCCTGCTCCATTAACTTGACACAGACTGAGCATGCACACTCCTAGTGGCAAACTTGTACACATGGATTAAAGACAGGACATTAAAAGAGCCTAAATAACTAATTTAGCTATCAGAATGTACATTTTGCATGTCAAACAATACAAAATATAACTAAATGTCTCAAACAAATTAAGTTTTATATTGATCATAACACTTGGATTATTGTAGTGAGTTAATATGTAAAGAATGAACATAAATTCTAGATGACTTTAACATGAAGTAAACATGAGGAGGGGTTAATCACTCTGAAAGACTGTGCAGGCAAACAGTTCAACAGATGAAAATGTAAAATAGCCAAGAATGCGAGTGTTTCATCATCTGCATCGCTTGATAAAAAGATCAATCCAAAGAAGGACAAGAGTACAAATGAATCCTGAAAGGTCAGAGGATTGATCCAAACATGCAACAGTTCTCTCTGGACATAAACGTATTAATTAAAACTAAGATCAATTGAAATGTGAAATTCCAGCTGGAAATCACGGACTCTGTTTTCACTGGCCTAAAAAAGCCGTGAGATCATGAACTTATATTTAAAAACCTGCATCTGTGATTGTTTGGAGATGTCTCAATGACTTGCAAATCATTCAAGCCTTCAAAGTTCACAAGAGAAACTTTTTTTTTTTTTTTGCATTTTTCTTTTGAACAATGATAATAAAAATCTATGTTTTTTAGCAAATGGTTGAAATGAAAGTTAATAAAATAGTAATAATGGTGATCAAACGAATGTGAAATGGTCCTATATGTGAAGACAACATCACAACAAAAAAATAAATAAATAAATGTAAAGGTTTTGGAGCGACATATGTTGCCATCCAGATGGCATCTTAAAAGGGAAGGTCTTGCTTGTAACAGCAAGACAGCAGCAAACCAAATTCTGCATGTATTATAATAGTCGCGGTGCGTGGATTATGGACCCAAATGCAAGATGAAGAAGCAGGAGGCAGACGGGTGCAGGAATAAGATTTTAATGAAAAGGACCGAAGGACTTACGAAGACAAACCAAGGGAAACACAACAATGACCTGGCAGGTGATCAATGAAGCCAATGGGTATATACAGAGGTGAACTAACAGGGAGCAGGTGAAGCAAATGAGCAAATTAAATCAGGTGTGCTGACGAACAGGAAGTGAAGCAAACAAAAAAAGACAAGGAGAAAAAAATAAAAACAGTAAACAAGACAGAAACTAGGCAACAGCAAAAAAAAATAACACGAACCAAACTAAAAACCCACCGATCATGACAACAGCCCTAGTCCAGAAAATAGTCCAGCTGTTGTAATTCCAGCCTGCCATCCAGACCTGTCTCCCAGTGGAAACATCTGGCACATAATAAAGCTAAAAATACAACAAAGGAGATCCTGAATGGTTAAATAGATTAAATAGTATATGAAGCAATGGGAAAACATTTCATGCTCAAAACTACAGCAACTGGTCTCCTCAGTTCCCAACACAGTTACCATGCCCCTGTCACAGTTTTCCTGAAATGTGCTGCTGGCATCAAAGTCAAATTGTACAAAAATATTTCAGAAGGTAATAAAATGTCAAAGGTTTAACATCTGATATGTTGTCTTTCTTCTATTTCAAATGCAGGATTTAAATTATCTACAAATTGTATTTATTTAAGTTAATATGTGGATTTATGTCCTTTTGACTAAATTTGCTCACACGTTCTTCTACCATTTTACTTCCAGCCATCATGACAGACATCAGGCAACCCACTACCCGGTGTACTATGGAGAGCAGCAGGATCAGAGCAGGGAGTCCAGCTACTGGGCCGTACTGGGATCAAGAACAGGCGGAACACTACATGAATATACCCATTGGACAGACCCAGAGTTGACCTCCTCTTCTTCTTCCCACTTCCCTTTTATTCTTGATCGCCACGCTCAGAGCCACCAGGACCAGGGAGAATATCAGCAGCATGAAGCCCGAGACAAAGATTGGGCAACATCTCACAGAGCTGTGAGGGACTATGAGAGAGGTTTTCTAAGGGAGGGGTGGCAGAGGAGGTGGGAACCCAGTAGTCCTGTCCGTTACAACAGGGAGTTTTCTGCCAAGAGGAGTGACAGCAGCTATCGAGAGCTGGAGGCTTGGGCAGCTCGGTATAGTCACTCGCTGCCGAGGAGGAGACGCATAGAGGCAGAGTTACGGGGAGCCTCCCAGGGGCTGGCGGAGAGCAGCAGGACTCTGGAGAGGAATGGCAGAAGTGGGACAGATCCTCAAGTGGCGGCACTACAACATGTCCAACAAAATCCAAACAGTAGAATATCCGGGCTGTGGGACAGAGGTTGCAGACAGCAAGCTCCAACCTACAATCCATCACAAGCTCCTGCTCCTAACACAAGCCACGTTCTGGACATGAAGGACAATACTGGCTACCAAAGGAGGATATTCAGCCAGCCTCCTGGATATATTGCTCCCCCACCCTATGACAGCCCACATAAATGTTCACCCGTAATGCAACACTGTGACATCACACAAGAGCAGGGTGGTAAGAGGCAAGTCCCCTGGCCACAGGGCATGCTCAGAAAGCAGGAAGTGCCTAAAGATTTGCAAAGCAAAACCTGTCCAGATGTCAGAAAGGAAACGGGTGCATTATGGACGACCAGTCCCATCAATATCCAGAACACACACATACAGAGTGAGCCTGTGTTGGCTCTACAACATCCAGAGGGAGTTCAGAACTCCAACACAAACCAGAAAACATCCTCAAAGATCATTGAAGGAAGGAAATTTAGATTAAACAAAAAGACAGGTGGGCTGACCATATTCTGCCTGGTGTCTCGAATAGCTGGTGCCACCGAAACCCCGTCTTTGCCTCTCTGCACCCCCCAAACTAACACTCAAAGCACAGAAAGAGGAGAGGTTTCTAAAGACCTAAGGGGCACAAGTGAGATCAGCCAGATGCACAAGCTTGCTGATGAAGTGGACTTCAGTTTACCGGCACTCCTAGAGCAGTCATGTCCTTCTGAGAGAGCCACTGAGTCACTAACCTGCACAGGAAAAGAGATGCCCAGTGATTATCTTCCAAACAAAGCAGAAGTAGACAATGTTTCTATGGAAAAAACAAACATAAATGATGGTTGTTCTACATTTGGGAGACAAGCAGGTCAGTCAGTGCAGCCTTCGTCTGTCAAATATCCTTTGTGGAGGGAGCCCAGTTCAACAAGCAGGGCTGAAACCCAGAGTTCGCCAACGTGCTGCATCACAGCAAACATTGGTGAAAAAGAGTCAGATGTTGTTTTAAACTATGATACTGCAGATAGAAATTGTCTCCCCATAGATACTGAAATGAAGACACAGGGCATTGAGGAGGATACTGAGGACACAAAGGACCTACTTATGATTGATGCAACCAGTGTTGTCAAAATGGAGCTGATCCCATCGCCCAAGAAGGAGCATGTGCACTATTTTGCCTCCATTGCTAATGCTGAAACCAGTCCATCGGATGATCAAACAATTGTTTCTTCTGAGTTAAACTACCAGCTGAATCAAGACATGACAACTGATCAAAACGCAGAGCAAATGAATGAAGCCTCTGAGACCGATTTAGACTCAAAGCATTTGGAAAAAGAAGAACAAAAGGGAGAAAATGAAGACTGTTTCCCCTGCACGCAGCCATCTCCACTTTCTGAAAGGGAAACCTTGGAAGAACGTGCTGAAAGGATCCTTGGAATCTCTCTACAAGACCATATCACCGAACAGAAACCCAAAGACAAAGAGACCTTCCATGATTCACGTGTTGAGGTGACAAACGAAGAGGCCGGACTGTCTCCCTCTGAGAGGGAGGACAAAGCAGAGGAGGGAGAGTCACAGAATCACTTAGAGCTTGTCCAGAAGGAAGAAGCGTTGTGCTCGGAAGACGGCGACGACATCAGAAATCTAGTGACAAATGAACATGGCGAAGATTTTACTGCATCCCCTGAAGATGTGGTGGATATATCTAAAGAGAAGGACTCTCTTTCCCAACCTGAAACAGACAAAGCGTCACCAGAAAGTGAAGCCTCACAGGAGCTTCTATCCTCTAGTGAAACATGTAAACATGAGCATATACTGGATGAGACGAGGCTTACTGATGATATATCTTCTGAACCTCCGGACCTCTGTATTCCTTCACTTTCCTCTCTGGAATTAAAATTAAAATTTCCTTGGAATATCTCGGAGTCAAGCATAGATGGAGGCCCTGATCCTGAGCTGATTGAACCTACAGCCACTGCAAACCTCCCTTCTCATCCTGAGACTTTAATCCTTTCTATGGACCAGCTTCCATCTCCTCTTCCCTCTGGATCAACTGACTCGTCGTCAAGGTCCACTCCTCGTCCAGACCCAGACCATCTCCCAAGCCCTCCTCCTCCTCTTGATATAACGTTTCAAACTGCTAATGCCCAGTCTGGGAATGAAGAGGGAGAAACGTCATGTCTAAACAAAAATGAGGTAAACTGTGAGTCTGTGGCCGCAGATGTGACAGAGGACGTGGCATCACAGCAAACAGCCAAATCTCACCATTCAGTTGAAGATGCTTGCGTCATAGACGAGCAACAAACAAAGGAGGCTGATGAGGATCCGGATTACGGTGTTGAGCAAAGTCTTGAGACATCCAAAGACACGTATTCAGATGTTTTGCCTCAGCAGCTTGAATTCGTCCAAACAGAATGTGACACTTGTTCAAAGGAGAGTCATTTGATTGAAGAACGACCTCATATAGAAACCAATGAGGACCCCACTGACTTTATGGTGCAGACATCCAAAACAGACAAAGAGAATGAAAGCAGAGCAGTTGATGGTCAGACAGAAATCAATATTTTCCAACAACAGATTGACTTTGGCCAAAAGAAGGATATTTTCTCTTGTGTGACTGAAGACCAGTCACAAATAAATTCAACTGAGGTTGCTGGAGGTCTCTTGGAACAGACACTTAGCCAAAAAGAAGCGACAGACCCTCAAACTCAAATGGAGATTGACATTTTGCAGGACCCGGAAGCACAAACTGAATCCTCCACTCTCCCTCCAGCCTTAGACTGCGAGGAGTCACTTTTGGATGACCTCTCACTCTCTGAGCCTCCATCTCCTCCACATGCACCACTAGACTCAGACACAGAGTTTGGTCCTCTTTTGGATGTGAACTTGGTCTGTCCTGCTGCTCCCGGTACTGTTGAAACTGCCCCCCCTCCTCTTCAACTGGACTCTTGTGAAGAAGCCACTCACTTCTCATCTGGCTCTCTCACCGATTCATCTCCTGTTCTGCCTCCCAGCTCCGCTCATCCTCCTCAAGAGGAAAATGTTTCTCCTGGCTTCCCCTCACCTGCTACACACAAAGAAGAGCCCCAGTATCCAAAGTCACTTTGGGATGTGGTAAACCGCATAAGGAAACACACGGCACCCGACTCTGAGAACGAAGAGGAGGAAGGGTGTGAGCTGTGGGATCCAGACAGCGTAGGGGACAACTTGAGTTCTCCAGATGTGGCAGCGGACATGAACTCTGAGAAGCTTGTCTATGATGAAGCAGAGCATCGAGATGTCTTAGAGGACGGTGCAGAGATGGGACATGTGCAGCAGGATCAAAAAGAGCCCGAGGGACATGCTGATGAAGATACAATGTCCTGCTACAGCACCAGCAGCCACGTCTCTGAAGACACCGTTATTGTGGCGGATGAGGACGGGAGTGAGGAAACAACTCTTAGTGCCATGACAGAGAAGAATGAGAAGTTTGACACCGATGACGAAGAGCAATGCTGCTCTGGTGAAGCCAAAGATGAAACCCTTGCCGAGGAAGGTGAAGTGGAAGAAAAAGAAGAGGCAGACACAAGTAAGTCTGGTCAGAGTGAGGAGTGTCTGGTGGAAGTGATGGAGATGGATTCTCTCTGTGACTCACCTTGTCTAAAATGATATCAAACGTTATGACCTTACAGCTGGATGAGAATCTGTGAATCAACAGAATAAACACCACTGGTCCAATATATTTAACAACCACGGTACATCTGTACTATGTCTTGGTAATGAATGGAAGTCAATAACATTCGGAAGCACAGATTTTTTAAAATACTGTTATATTTTGTAGTTATAGAGTATAGAGCTTCTATTTGGATGGCTGATTGGTGAAAATAAGTGCATATGTATGATATGTTCAAAGCTGTAATAGATATAAAGGGATTTGGCATGAGTGATAACAAGTATCTTAAAAAGATGTATTTATGTTTTAAAACTATTCTTGGTTTTGTTGTGCTGTTCCTTCCACTGCTGTTATATGCAACTGTGAAATAAAAAATAGATAATATATTATTTGATGTGGTTTGAAGTTGTGTTCTTTTCAGAAACAAAAAAAGAATCTAGCTATTGGTTTGGATGATAATATCGGTTTGTATTGTATGTAAGTAAACACCAGAATGCATTAAAAAAGCTTTTTTATCTTCTATGGAACCAATGAAGATTAACCACTTAAAATTATTACTCCATAATTTGGAAATCTGAATATTTATATATTAATATAAACTAAACAAACACCAAGGTGCCTGCTAGTTAATTATTACTACTTAACAGTGAAATAAGCCATTTTGTACAAGTTCTTAGTTTATCACTGGGATTTCTTTTTTTGTAATGATCCTCCTGCACTGTTAGTGCATTTAAATTTATGCCTGTGGCTATTAATATTACTTTAAGACAGGATACAAGTCTCTTCTTATTGTGGATTTACAGTCTTTTTAAACACATCTTTACCTTCATATTATTTAGCTGGAAAAAAACAAAGATGCAAATTTAATAAATGCTGATCAGTCACCGCCTCACTGATCTGATACATGATTTTTTGCTGTATAAGAATGACAAAAAGCTTATAAAGCAAGTTTATGACTTGTTATAATATATTTTTTATAAAATTACCAGAATTGTGTATAAAAAAAAAGTCTGAAACTTGAACAGATGAATTTGTTCGCTCATTACCAACTGCAATGATCTGTCACCTTCGTGTGCTTTTGACATCCAAATATGAGAATATGTTGGTGCGAGATGTTTCAGAGATGTTGTGATTTAAGGGAATTAAGACTCTAGCGATGGCTGTGACATCATGGGAATGACAAGGTGAAGTCAACTTGATGTTGTATAAATATAATCTGAAGACAAAACGGAATCTGAAATCGTACAAAATTTATACAAAACAGGAAATTTCAGGACAATGCTCACAAGACATTATTGTGATATTTTTCACATAAATGACAGCAGAAATACTTCCTGATCTTTCTACAGTAACTCCACACGCCTGGGTACGTTACAAGGCTTCTTGTTTACAGCACACTGGGTTTTCATGGGGGCACAGTGGGTTTCATTTGTATGTGAGAATCTGTGTAGCTGAGCCTCGTTTATAAACTTCTTTGTCCATGAAGCTACAACTGAGCGAATGATTGAAGACTTTGACGAGAACATTTTAATTTCTAAGCATAAATATGTCGACTTTGCGCTGCCTGTCTGTAATGGAGATGAACACTGAAAGGGAAACATGGGTAACAGAAAAACTCATTAAATTTTGTGTGGATCTTAATTACTTTATAACTACAAAACAGGTCAAACACATTTATGAAATCTTGCACTCAAAGTGCCCTACAAATTGAACTGAATTACTTTTGCATTAACTACACACTCAGCTCACTGCTCATGTTTGAGGGAGATCTACCCCTCAGAAGAAAAACATGATCTGTGAAACATCTGATGATTAAGGCATACTAATGTTCTCACTGCTGTGGAACTAATTCCACTTTAATTATCCACATTTCTCATTTAAAATGTAGCAATTTCAGCTTTACTTAACAGAATATCCAAACATGGAAACAACAACTAATTTTGCACCAGTTAATCCTGTGATTTTGGAGAATAAATACCAGGGAGCATTTTAAACTATCTCCTAAAGCTACAGCTAAAAGCATAATGTGGCATCAAATAACGGTGTGGCGACAGTACTAGTGTCCATCTATTTAAACTAATTGACAGATATCTGCAGGGAAAACACAAAATTCACTTTTGAAGAGAGTTTTTCATGAATATGGACCACTTGTCCACATTTAACCTGATTTTTTGTCAGAAAGCCTGGATCTACAGGCAACTTTAACTTAACTTTGCAGTTTCACAAATTCAATGTAACCCACTGGGAGCATTTAATGTGAAGGCATGAGCCTTCACATTACAGACAGAACATGGACAAACATTGTAACTTACAGTTCATAGGCAGGTGACCAAAGAGTAACAAAGTGTGACAAGGTAAAAAAAATGATCAAGTTTCCAATTCTAGATGGATTTTCATGTTTTTATGTACTTTACTGAAGGATTTGTGTACATCTTGCACTGCCACCCTGTCATAAATAGTTGAGGAGTGAAAACTAAATGTTACAGCACCAAATGTCTCCATTTCTGCAGGTTGCGAGGATATCAGAGCTCATCGTGGGGGATGTTTAGAGCGTGGTCACAGAGGTCTACAGAAAACATAAAAACAGGAGAACATTAGAAACCTGCAGAAGAACATGAAAAAAATGTGTGCGTGTGTGTGTGTGGGGGGGGACAGACCACGAAATGTCTGGCAGGATGACTGACAACATACCTGTTCTCCTGCTGCAGAGTTTGTCTTTGACATTATCTGTTTCATGAGCGAAGAATTCAATGATTTCATCCTCATGATGTTCAACAATAGTCTCACACTAGACAAATAATAAATGGTTAGAAGAGGCACCGTTGATATGTTGATATGTTGATAAATTGAACATAGATCTGTACTCACTGCAAATTTTAAACCGGATGTAACTCTTGAGTCCAGGGCGGCCTCCGAGGGGTCCATAGCTTCACCAGTCCGAGACTTGACCCTGATGTAAGACTTCCTGTTTGTGGAAGGGTCTGTGCGCTCGCCGTAGTCTTCCATCCTCTCACAAACACTCTCCATCAGCTCCAAGAGGTTTCCCTCCGAGCGAGCCAGAGGAACCTGGTGGCAGCAAAGATAAAAAATTTCAAACACCAGCCGGCTGAATCTTCAAAAACAATTTTTTTTTCTGGTTATAGATGGTGGAGCTAGTTACAGAGATCCTATCACCACATTTATCACCAAATGGAGCTATATTACAATCATTTAAATTAGTTACTGGCTGCTAGGAGTGGGAGAAAAAGAGTCAATTCACATAAATAATCGCAATTTTTTTTTTTGTTTCACAATTTTTTTTTTTTTTTTACTGGTCTTTTCAGGCATTATAGCAGCAGAATGATGGTCTGGCTGCTGTGTTGTTTTCTCCAAATCTAAATGCTTCATTTTCAGCTGGTTCAAATATATTCCTGCTGACTAAATCATCAAAACTGCCTCACGCAGTTTTTTGGGGGGTAAATATCGTTCCTGATTCAATTTTTTCACATGGGGTTTAAAAAAGCAAACTTAAAATCACAAAAATCGGCAATATCGAAAAAAATCGCAAGAATCACAATTTAAATGGAATCAGCCCCCAAAAAATCATGAAGGAATCAAATCGGGAGAAAAGTATATCGCCCCAGCCCTACTAGCTGCTTGCATGAGTTTCACTGCTTATTCTCACCTTATTTGCAACTTGGCTCACAACCTTGAGACCAGACCTAACTGTACTTTTTGGATGCAAAAGGACAGCAGAAACTGGTTTGAATATGCATATAAAAGAACTGGTGCAATTTAAAAAAAATAAAAAGTAGGAAAACACTGAATATGGATTTCTTTATTTCAGGCTTTTAAAATTTAAATAGAATGTTAATTGGTAAAAACAAATAGATTATTATGGCATTTATTTTCAGTAGTTTAGTTTTTGTGAACCCTTGCATCCAGCTGGACACCATGATAGAAAACATTTGATATAGAATAATATAAATTATTTATGGAAAGAATAACATGAAACAGTAAATTAATTCAACATAATCTTAATCTTTGTGTTATTTAGTGTTACTTAGGAAGCTGACAGCGTGTCATACAAATAGACCAAACCCATCCTCTGCCTATTTACAGTAATGGCTTATCAATATAAGAATTTCTTCACGTTCTGCATGTGGTGTTAGATACTGATGCTTGTGCAAAGTAGCATGAGTTACTTTTAAAATTTAACAAAGCCACCCAAACCGCTGACCTGCATCAGCTGCAGAACTATTATGTCTTAATCAAGTACAGCTTTACTTTTTTAAAAGTGTGATTTTAAATGATGAAGGAAAAGAATTACACACATTTGACATGTTTGATCCTTGCTACAGACAGTTCAGCCAATATTTCAACTGTGGCATCAAGGTTAGCACCATTTTCAATCGTAGTAAAAGTTTAGACCTTGTTTTAGATAACATGCAGCACGTATTTCATTTAAATAAGTGTAGAGAAGCAGCCTCCACAGTGGGACAGACAGATATATACTACGTGGCTGGTCTGTTGCCTCACCTCTCTGATGGACTGACTGCCGTCTGGATTGATCCTAAAGGATCCCGTCTGGATCACTTTCTTGGGATCTATCTGGGAGATAGCCCACTCCATCTCATCAACCAGACCCCTGCAGGCTGAGGAGGCAGCAAAACACAGAAAGGACTTTTGTTGAGTGTGCGGAGAAAACTGAATGAAGACGACACACACAAATACCTCCACATCTGACATCCTGTCCTTGTCTGGCAGCCTGGTTGAAGCTCAGGAGGAGACACACCACCACACACGACGTGAGCAGGATAGCGGCTTCCCTCATTTTGCGTCTAAACACAAATATTTCAGCACAACACAGGCTGACACATCAATTAGCAAAACACACTCGAGTGACTAATAAGTTATACGCCAAATAAAATCTCAGTCACCGTAAGATACCATTCTGTTCCACAAACAAGACGAGATGCAAGCGTGGAAACACACTTTTATTAACTTTTCATTCAACTTACATGCCTCTGCCAGCGTTCAGGAGACCAACCTTTTACGCTTTTCCACACTGTTCCATAGCATTCGGCGAAATATGGTGACGTAGCAACGGAGCAGCTAAACAGGATGTCGAACTCGAAAGATGCCTGGACAGCGCCCCCGCGTGGTCAGGAAGATTCCAGCAGCTCGGCTGTTGCCCTGGTGACACGCGTTAAATGCAAAATGCAACTACAAGGTTTCAATCCTTCTTTGCGGGATGTAACTTCTTTTTTATAAATTTCTATCATTGATAGAAAATGAAAAAATTAAGAAATTTATAAACATTTACAAAGTACCTTTTCCTGAAACTAATTAATCAATATACCCTTGTCTTTTAAAAAAAAATTAATTGTTTATAGGCCCACAGTTATTTACCTATTCATCTTTGCAATTTATTGTATATATCCATTGACATAACTTTGTTTAATTATTGCTTAATTTACATGTCAACCTTAAATCTCTTCTTGCGACCTCTTTTTCTCCATTTGTTTGTAAAATGTATAATTTCACCTATATGTGTATATACATATATGTGTGTAGGCCTATATA
>JAOXYM010000003.1:27504588-27514721 GCA_028567055.1 Leptatherina wallacei | reverse complement strand
CAGTATTTACACATTTTCAGGCTGATGAGAGCTAATGCTTAGTATGATTTTCAAAAGGCCAGTCAGTCAGTTTCTACCTGCTGGTTGGTATTATGGGTATGTTTACATGTGGTATATATATATATATATTTAAAAAATTGGCCCTCATTGAGGATCAATCAGGAGCATTACATTTTTAACCCATTATGCTCTTAAAAAAAAAAAACCCCAGACAAAATAACAAAAACAAAACAAGCTACCATCCTGACAGCATGCTTTTTGCATTGTGTTCTGCCTCCTGCACGTCCTGCTCAGAAACCACAACAGAGTGTTTTGAGTTGTTAGAAGACCTCCTGCCATCATGTGGTTATGTATACTGGCAGCAGTGGGCAAAGTGTGTAAAAATGGCTGTAGTTATCCTGAGGAGATGATGTTGAATTTCAGATGACAGGTCAGGCTTGCATACTTGATTTGTGCCTGCATGTTTCATAATGATGTCACTCAGGCAAAGGCCTTGTTTGTGACATTGCTGATGCCATTACAGCTAATAATAAACGTACGTCTCCCTGTTGACTGATGAATACAACCAGCAACTTGAAGAATTACAACAATTATTATTTTTTCTTTTTACATCATATAAGGATTTTCAGATAAATTGACTCAAGCATCAAATATGAGCATCTACTTATACTGCGCTGGTGTAGACTTTATTACGAGCCTAAAAAGCAGCAATTTTGATCTCCAGCCCCACATTAAAATAAACATAGAACATCAGTGAAAAAATGTGCTTTCAAGATCCTACATGATCTTGAAAAGTCCTGGTTGTGTACAAGGCTTTCCCAGAGGAAAGAGAAATGCTGGTGGTTACTGTCGTGTTCAGCTCTAGGAGTCGTACTCAGACTGCTCCTCTATGAACACAGCAGGTCGGTTGCTTACCCGGCTGCCAAAGTCCAGGCAGGAAACCCCCAAGGCAATCAGACAGTGCCAGGCCTGCAGACAACAGGAAAAGAGCAACAGGTCAAGATGTAATATAGCACTTTTACAACACTGACAGGAGTTGAATCACTTTTTTTTTCTCCCCATGCATTGAGCTTTAATGTTACTTGCACTATGATCTAAATCCATACTTGCTGGAAATTTAGTGTGTCAAGTTAAGTTTAGACACATGCATGCTCAAACTCTTGGTAAAAGGAGAAAAGCAATTAAAATGGAAAGTTACATTTGAACATGGTTATTTCTTTTTAAACAATTCTAACATGTATTTTTTGTTTAATAAAACTTTTTCATCTCCTTCATACTTATCATTTCCTGTCAGGTAGGGGAATTTTCCTAAACTCATTGCTGGAGACAAACATATCCACCTGAATCTAAACATCATTATCGTTAAATTGCTTAACAACTCTTTTAACCAAGCAACCACTTTTACATGCCAAGATGCCAAATGAGGCCTGAGCTGTGGGAAGTGTTTTTAAAACAGGGTATATTAAAGAAGATACCTCCTGAAGATATCTCCAAGAGATGATGCCAAGACTGCATGAAAGCATATAGTATTATATTATTGGCAGACGATAACTGATGGTTTTGTGAGTCGCTATAATGCAGGAACCAAAGTAATTGGTCAGCACCGCTGAGAACCCAATTAGACTTGTTAAAAACAAGATTTCCATCCATCAGACCGTGTATGTGTGTCAGTGATATCTTTGTAAAGAAATAAGTTAAAATATTGAAGTTGATGTTAAAACATATTTTACTAAAAACAAGGTTAAAATGTCAGTATATGTGTGCTCTTCTATAATAATTAAAAATCATCTTTTCTGTTTTATCTGTTGCCGACTTACCTTTTGAATATTTAATGCATTAGAAATTGAATATAATGCAACAGTGTTAATCTTTTTTAACTTGTGCCTTTTTTTTAATCAATGTGCTTTTCCACATATTACTACAGTGGGTAAAAACAGATGCTTTTCTCTTTACTGTAAATTATTCACATCTTCATTACTAATTAATAATTCTATATCTTAACACTTATTGGTTATTTGAAAATAACTTGTGAAGTTAAACAGACAACGACATGTAAATGGTGTACTGCTCTCAATGACAGAACAAGCATCCATGTACAGACTCAGTCATCAAGTTATAAAGACTCATGAGTTCTTTGGTATTTTTTATGAGAATCACAAATATAAGTAATTTTCTACACAGTCCTACTACGTAAACTCACCAGGTAGCCCACAAAGCACAGATATCCCACAGAGAGGACAGCAGCGAGAACGTAGAGCAGCACGCTGTTCAGCGCAGTCACGTAAACAATCACAAAGTACATGTTGATTGCACAAACCACCAAGATGACGATGCTTCCTGAGATCTTCCACAACCTTGAACAACAGACACCTTATCAGTCCAACACAAAATCATGTTTTTTTTTTTTTTTTATATATAAATCAACTTTGTGAAAATACTTTGTATTCAGTGAGATTTACTGGCAGATAATATCTGGGAATACAGTTGTCTTGAATCAGTTTCTCCTGTTATAAATCACACAACTGAGTAAATTCCTAGTTGACACATTATTACTTTGGTTTATGTATATAAAAAAAAAAAAAACTAATTTAGATGTTTTGTAATACACAACATCAAATCAAAATGTCTGGGAAGAGTCATGTGATGACCCTGAGCAGACAGTCTATTCAGATAGAACAAACTGTCCAACTGGATGTCACACCTTTCACTTCCTCTGCTGAAATGCTGAACTCATGTCAAAACATATTTAAAAAAAAATCAGGATTCAGTCTCACGTGGTTTATATTCAGACAAGACTTGTTAAAAAACTATGATTAACTTTTGCTAATACTTTGTCCTGTCTTTTCCCCAAATATTGAAATGTCCTGCAGTGGAAGGTGAACTGTTATTCTTGGGAATGAGCTACTTTCCCCTCTAACAGGGCAAGAACCCAGGGGAACATGTAAGAATATGTAAGAATACTTAAATGTATGGTAATAATGCTGGAGCAAAAAAGCTCACCATTATAGCAAATCAGTCCATTAACAACATAATGAATGTAGTTTTTACTCAAGTGCCTTAATTAACCCTTTTCCATATGGGATTAATTAAGTGTTGTTTTGAATTTCATTAATTGAACTTCATTCATATAAATTCTTAAAAGATGATACCAACTTAAAAAACATGTTTTTTTACTTACAGCCCATTTGCAAAGTCATTCATTATGGAAGTCAGACTGGTGAAAGTCAGAATTGGGATCAAAGCAAATGGAAGCTGTTGGATGAGAAGCGAAATGAGTGTAAATCTTTAAAAATCTTATGTACTACCGATAAGAATATCCATCTGGGCTAAATGTTCTGACCTGCATGCTTTGAAGCACGTTGAGGAAGTCATTCATCCCAGTCAGATGTCGAACATCCTGAAAAATGGCTACAAGCAGTGTAGGTGTGATGGCGATGGAGCGGGTCAGCAGTACCCGAGCAAAACGAGACCACTTCAGGTTCAGGAAACCCTTAACGAAGACGACAAAAACAACAAATGTAAAAATTCTGTAAAAATTTTGAAGCAATCTTTGTTTTTCAGTCACATTCCCACCATATAGCATGCAACCAACAGGGAATCTTACCTCCATCACAAACTGCCCAGAGTAAGTGCCAGTCATTGTGGAGCTCTGACCAGCTGCAAGAATCCCTATAGCCCAGATGTAGAGAGCTGCAGGACCGAAAAAACAACCCAGGACCACTCCCTGAACAGAACGATAAAATCATTAATTATTTAGTACTGACATTAACTAAGTTGCATGAATGAATGACAATAGATTTAATCATGCAATGTATTGAAAACACCCAGATAAATATGTCTTAAAATAGAAACTTTGAACTGACATGAACTTTAAATTCATTGCCTGTGGCATTGTTTCGATAAGTTTCAGCAATGTCACAAGGTTTATTTCCATCCAGTGTCGCATTCATTTTTTAATCAAGATCTTGTCTAGACGATGGGAGAGTGTGAAAAGCCTTCTCCTGCACTTCCGGAAGATTCTCAATGGGGTTCAGGTCTGGACTCTGTGGTGGCCGATCTATGTGTGAAAATGATGTCTCATGCTCTCTGAACCACTCTTTCATAATTTGAGCCAATGAATCCTGGTATTGTCATTGGAATATGGCTGTGTCATCAGGGAAGAAACAATCCATTGATAGAATAATCTGCTCATTCAGCATATTCAGTTAGTCAGCTGACCTCATCCTTCCCCACTATCCTTCCTGTTTTTAATAATAAATTGGATTGTAACCCTTCTTAAAACAGACCAACATTTTCTCCACATGGTTGTAAATGAGAAGCTACTTATTGCACCAGTTGGGATTAAATAACTTGTTACCAGATGAAAGATAATCACCTATGCAGTAATAATCCAATAGGAGGCTTGTATCGCTTTGCTTAGTTAAATCCAGGTGGTGACATTTGATAGCTGAAGTTTGGTGTCTAACCAGACTTAGTACACCCTATTTACCAGTCAGAAGTGTGTGTCCTCCTTGTCCATGCAATTACTACATGTAATTTCTTATAATCTATGAAGTGAGAGTTAGTCGTTGCAGCAATGCCAATGAAACATACCCCTTTGTAAATGTCCACCTCCAGAGTTTCATTGTTGAGAGGGAACAAATCTGTGTGAGGGCTGCCGGTCGCGTTGCATTCGGCATTCTGCAACAACAAAATTAGCACAAAAATAGATTTTTACCGTGTGTCAAGATACTTAATAAAAAAAAAAAACAATCATTTCATTGAATTGCAAAATAGCCAACAGGGCTGCGGCGGTCCATAGTACTCACCACCT
Source organism: Leptatherina wallacei (assembly GCA_028567055.1). Taxonomy (NCBI): domain Eukaryota; kingdom Metazoa; phylum Chordata; class Actinopteri; order Atheriniformes; family Atherinidae; genus Leptatherina; species Leptatherina wallacei. The sequence continues at coordinate 27,509,908 of JAOXYM010000003.1, read as the reverse complement.
CCATGTTGGTTTTATTGTAAAAGGCTTGGGCAAAGACTGCGACGACAAAGACGTTGATGAGGAAGGAGACAAAGAGGGCAAGAGTTGACTCAATAAAGTAGTACTTGTTGGCTTCCTTTACTTCTTTCTTATTTTTGCGATCTACATCCCGAGACTGGAGGAAATAAACAGAAAAAACACATTTACTTTCATCTCCATCTTTCATTTCTCATTAAAACATTTTCTTTTAATTATTCAGGCTGTTTTCAGCACATTTAGTTATCACTTGAATCTTATTACATAAACGTCTCTAACCTTGACCAATGCTGAGTGCAGGTAGATGTTGTGGGGCATGATGACTGCGCCTACAATTCCCACAGCCTGCTCCAACTGAAGAGGACCACAGTCGGCACAGTAGGGTACAAACATCCCCTTTAAAAGCTCCCCTTGGTCTGGCTTCACCAGCACATACTAAAGGAAAAACGATGCAGTCAAATAGCAGCCATGAAACTCACACTTGAATCAATGTTTGAACTGCGAAGGAACCTTACCTCATAACCAAAACTGATAGCCATTACAGTGATCAGAAAGCCAAAGAAAGCTTCAAGTTTCCTCAGGCCTACAGATATATACAAAATAAATTAATCATGGGATGCACACATCAGTCAGGTTGGAAATCTGTTTGGTTAATTACATACCATATTTGTCTAAAAAGAGGAAAACAAATGTATCTGTGATGGTGATGAGAACTCCCGCCCACAGTGGGATCCTGGATGTAAAAGAGATGAATACAAATATAACCTTTTCAATGAATCTGTAAAAACGTTTACCATTATTTTTGACAGAAAAGAAGCTTACCGGCCCACAGAGAGAAGGTTGAAAGCTATGGCACAACCAATGACCTCCTGCATGTCTGAGCCAATAATTGCCAGCTCAACCATTAACCAAAGGATGATCCGAGGAACCTGAGAGAGAAAAACAATTCAGTGAGACTCGTGTTTCTTCTCCAAAATAACATTTTAGTTTATCAAATAAAAGGAATGGTTGTACCAAAAGGTAAACAACTAGACAACTTAGAGAAATACCTAACGAATGATAAGAAAAATGGATTTCAGGTGAGTTAAGAGACAAGGGGATGCTCACCGTGGGATACTGGCGATTACAGACTTCAGCCAGGTGCATCCCTGTGACGACCCCGAGACGTGCAGCTAATCTCTGCAACAGCAACCCAATGATGGTGGCTCCAAGGAGAACCCATAAGAGCTGTGAAAGAAACTCAAAATCAATACAAGTTGCTCTATGGTATGAGGGTAAGATTTTGGCATAAAAACAAATTTTAAAAATGAATATTTCTTGTAAGTGTTACAATTATAATAATTAAAGATGAAAACAAACAACAAAAAACAGAGAAAAATTATTGAATCATCTAGTAGTATATACATTAGTGAAGGGAAATACAGTAATTCATGAATTAATTTCATTGTGTCCAAAAACAGAACAATGAACCAAACGGGGACAAATTTTGACCATAAGTAAGAAAATTCTGCCTTTAAACAATAAGATTAAGCAAGGAAGGTTGATCATGTCTCCCAGGAAAGAAAAAAATAACAACAAAAAAAATATTTATTTCTTTTAATGGTGAAAAAAAAAACATATAACAGCCAGGTTAGTTTATTTATTCATCACCTTAAAGCCAGCTTTAGCTCCAGACTGCAGATCTGACTCGATGTTTCCTGGATCCAAGTAAGCGATGCTCATTAAAAACCCTGGTCCAGTGAAGGCCCAGAGTTTACGAAAACTGAATACCTGAGTAAAACAGCCAAACAGAACAATTATTGTAATTCTAATAGGTACAAAACATACAATAACATCTTAACCAAAGCTAATTTACAGTTTTTAAAGTGTTTTTACAGGAAACACTGGCTGCTAGTGGTACCTGGTTGACACTCTCTGGAATGGGAACCTTCGCCTCAAAGTATGTGGAGAAGGGTTCCTCCTGGATCTCAGGTGAGGTAGGAGGGGAGATCGAGCTGTAATGGTTTGTCTGGACCCCATTCTCCTGCTGGGACTCATCTAAAAAAAACAGAGTAAATTAGTGAGGCACTTGTTAAAGGTAGAGTCCATATACGTCTTTCTGTGAGTTTCTGTCGTTTGTCCGTGTTTTAGTAAAACAGACAAAAAGAAAAATCCTTCTCTAAAACCAAGAGCTTCTGTATGTTTGACACAACATTTCACATAACTTAATTCTTAGATTTAGGGATGTGGCAATTCACTACTATAAACTGTTAGCCAAGCAGTTTAATCTGAATATTTGTCTCACGGGAACCGCCATGCTCGGAGATTTTGATTAGAAGCAGTGAGAATGTTGAATAACAATATGACATTTGCTAAATAAGACCTCTTCAACAGCATTGCATCATCTGATGCTTTCCATTTATCCCAAACCAAAGTCTTCACTTCAAGCTTGATGAAAAATTTAAACCTGCCACTACTGCACAAAAATCTTTAAAAATCCAAATGTGAGGATTGATATTATGTTAAATCTTTTAGTAAAGAAAACATGTTCAGCATTTCTTTATAGCTGCAACATAAAATTTTAATCCATGGCAAGGAAATGTCACTAATAAAAACTTGATGTTTATTCCAAAACAGCTACACAAGTGATTCAGTATAAGACTTAAATTTACATGTCTAAACACAGTCAGCAGTAACCACTAATTAGCCTCATCTTAAACACAGGGACTTAGCTAGCATGTGTTATGAAACCAAATAAAGGATTACATTTAACACAAACTATTCCTCAGCCCTGTAATTGCTGTTTAAAATGTCAGACAAATCTATAATTAGTTGTTAAAAGTATGTATATAAATGCAGTCTGTTACTCACGGAGTCTGGACTGTTCCTTATTCCCCCCCTTCATCTCCAACTCACTGCTAGTCCTAAAGTCCACTGTTGCCTAAGAATGACGCTGCTTTTATATGGCTTTTTTTTTTTTTGGTGGACATTAAATGTCACAATGACTTCCTGACCCACAGAGCAGAGTAAAGCCACACATAGCAACCATGTGATGGAGGACTTTATTAAAACACAAAGCCCCTCCTTCAGTAACAAACTGACACACAAACTAAACAGTTTTCCAGAGACAAAACAGCAATTTATGGCATTCAGTGTCTCAGAACTATACATTCTGAGATGAAGCATTAAGAGAATACATTTTTTTTTGTAAATTTGTTTAAAGAAATATTAGCGTATTTTAGTCTTTAACTTTATTTTAGTGTATTTCAGACATAGTTTAGTCTTCTACCTTTTAAGTGTTTTTTTTTTTTGGTTTGTGGAGTGTCTTTATGTCTCTACATGTCCAACAATTATGTTCTATATGTATACATGTGTTTTTATAATTTTCTATAGAAATAAAGTGGATCGGAAATACATTGTTTGACTTTTCAAAAGGTAAAGTGGTGATTTGGATACTTTAAAGCAGCACAGCATGCTCTGAACACCAACACTGCACATATACTGTAAACCTGTAATGGGATGTTTCTGTTATCTTAAGCGCTTACCTTCCAGGAGGTCTCCGTCTTGCTCAGCCTTCATCGAAGCAAGCTGAAGGATCCCCAGGAACTAGAGGGATCGATATCAGCCTCCCCTGTAATAACACAATAGTAGAAATATGATCTGAATAAAATCGTGAAAGATGTGATTGTATAATTTTTTTGTCATGTAAAACAGTGATTATAATATTTGCAGGGGAAGGTTGCAGGCTCTTAGAAAAATGGGGGAAAAAAAGTTATCTGTGTGAAAACTTGAACTTTGTAAATGCAACACATAAGCAACTTCAACATGACTATGCAACAATTTGTTCTCCTTTTTTGTCTAAAAAAGAAAAACATTTAAAAAAAAACACAAGATACAGTAATGTGAACTTTCACAGAGCCACAAGTCTCCAACATGTGCCCAAGTTTCACTTCCATAACATGCATTCTTCCCTCTTGATTGAACGGAGCATGTATACACACTCCAATTTATGATTGCTGACGGCTGTGACTGCTGTCACAAAAACAACTGTATTTAATAACACCGTGTTCTCTGACACAGTGTCTGTCGTTTTTAAGCATATGACCATGGGATCATGACCAACAGATAAGCTGCTGCAGCACATGGAGAGAATTTCCAAGTGTCAAGGTTTCCACTTGAATGCAACTTCTTTAAACTAAAAATGTGCACAATATACAGTGTATTATCCAGGAGATGCATTTCTGGGCACTTTATTTAGCAAACAAAATGGCATTTGAATGATCATATATCATAGTTACTGGAAGAATATGTCCAGAAACATGGCGCAAAAATAATTTACGCCAGACATTTTTCCACAAAGACATAACTTATTTTATGATGACACAGGCAAAATGTGTTCTTCTCTCCCATGATGTAAAAAGTTTGTTTTTTTTTAATCAGAAATTGAGCCTTCAGAGGTCCCTCTCCTCACCTTTCTATAACATGAGCTCTGCATTGCTAGTGCTGCAAGTCTGCCTTTGTTTGTTTTCCTAGGAAATGGAAGTTTTCATACAGCGGATCCGAAGATGCAGTCACATTTAAACCACAGCAGAAACCTTTTAAAAGTTAATGCTACCTCTTACTGATTAACTCACTAAAAAGAAGCATTTAGGATCAAATGTTTTTCTTAACCCAAAATGCTTAAATAATCATGATGACGTAATATGAAAAAGAGAAAGAAAGAAAAAAGGGTAAATAATTAAAAGCAGTCTAGCAAAATGTGCTTACTAATCACTGGCCTGACACAGAGTGGTGAGCCACAGTTCTCTGCATCTGAGACTGAAGTATTTATCAAGTGCCATCATGTGACCACAGTCAGCAGACATAGTTACCAAACACACTACAAAGACATTTAAAATGAAGCATCAAATCATTTCTAACACTACTTAATGTATTATTATCATTCCTCATGAATAGTTCAATATCAATTAAACAATTGATCCTAAACTAGAAAGAATTATACTGTAGTTTAAATCTGCTGCAGCTCTCAAGCATCACCGTGAACATATTATTCTTTTCAATCTTACCTTCTAATAACAAAAAAATCATTCAGCATATTATTTTGGAGCAAGGTTCAAAATAAAGATGTGTTTTCCAAATAAAAAGTGCTGCTGATAAAGGCCACAGAGGAGAGTTCAGTTGATTGCCTTTGTCCTGGCACCTGTTTGAAGCTACTGGCAGCATACCATGGATTCCTTCATTCTTCTTCATGCATTTAAACAGCATCAAAGCAATCATTCAGATCTGCTGTATTCTAATTAGAATAAACCTGTCTGCATTCTTATGC
>JAOXYM010000003.1:27483433-27494622 GCA_028567055.1 Leptatherina wallacei | reverse complement strand
GAAAGAAAGAAAGAAAGAAAGAAAGAAAGAAAGAAAGAAAGAAAGAAAGAAAGAAAGAAAGAAAGAAAGAAAAAAAATCCACACTATGAGAAGATATTTTTAACAAGATTCCTTAAAGTCATTTAGAGGAAGTATTGTCATACATTTTTATAAAACATGCATAATATCTTAATGTTACATTCTTGTTGACTAAATGACTAAAATAACAGACACCAGTATTTCAGATGTTTGTTGGACTCTTGTGTGTTCAGGTGTTTAGACTTCTTGCTTGACAACGGAGCAAACCCGACTCTGAAGAACAGCAGAGGTTACAGTGCCGTCCACTATGCAGCAGCTTATGGGAACAAACAGCATCTGGAACTGGTCAGTAGTGTGTTTTTTTTTCTGTTTCACTTACTAGAGGACAGACCTAACTGAAACTCTGTTACTCTTACAGCTTTTGGAGATTTCTTTCAACTGTCTCGAAGAGGTTGAAAGTAATATTCCAGTCAGTCCTTTGCATTTAGCTGTGAGTATGATTAGGTCAATAATTTTAAAGATATTATCTCAAAGTGATGTAACTTTTTTTGACTGAAGTTCTCATAGCTTACTGTTTTTTAATGTTATGAATTTTCGTTACTGTAGGCATATTATGGTCACTGTGAGGCGCTTCATTTGCTCTGTGAGACTTTAGTTAGTTTGGATGTGCGGGACATTGAGGGCCAGACGGCGCTCCACCTGGCCACTCAGAGAGGCTTTTCCCCATGTGTGGAGGTTCTGTTGGAGCATCAAGCCTCCTACACACTGAGGGATCACAAGCACAAGTGGACAGCTCTGCATGCTGCAGGTATGTGTGGATTGGTGGGTGTTTTTTAGTCCGGGACTTTTTTGTGGGACTGATCTTTCACAGCAGGTTTTCTTTGTCTGTTTTGTTGCATGTTTCAGTTCTGAGCCAAAAAAATCTTTGTGTCTAACAAATTTTGTTTCCCCTCACGAAGCTGCCGAGGGCCAAGTGGACTGTCTGCTTTTATTGGTCAACAGGGAACACAGTGCAGGTATCATTGACAGCCAGGACACACAGGGACAGTAAGTCACTGTTTTTTAGTTTCTGATTTGCTCAGACATCGTAATTCAAAGGATGACATATTTTCCAATTTGATGACAGAATGCACAATAACTACAGTTTTCCACCTGGGACTGAATCAACAGTCCAATCAGTTACAAATATAGTGTCCTCTACTCTGATTTAGATTCAATTCAACAGATTTTACACCTGTTTTTGGTCTAACTGAAAAGGGTAAATAGGTAATCAAATTCTTTTTTCTTTGCAGACAAACTTACAAAATAAGTAATGATTTCTGATGTTAATTGATGGTTATTAAACAATAACAAAAGAAGCAGTTAGCAATTTACAGGATTTAGCAGCCATTAGATAAACAGAATGTAGTACATTTAGACATTATATAAGCAATACAGACATCTTCTGTAGGAAGCACTGTCAGTATTTAAACAAAAGCATGCGATGTACAAGCAGACTCTGTGTTTATTGAAAGCTGATATAACCAGTCAAGGCATTTATTCCTCTCAGACATGAACAGTTTTTCCTCCTAACCCTTGACTATTTAATTCTGTTTGTTTTTCAGGACGGCTCTCATGCTCGCAGCTCTGGGACGTCACACTGACTGCGCATACATCCTGTTGGAGAAAAAAGCGAAGGCTGATGCTGCAGATAAGCAAGGCTTTACTGCACTGCACAGAGCCGTGAGTTTAGTTTTTCACTTTACTCAACAATCATGGGACCCCGAGTTTTCTTCTTACACAGTAGCTTATGTCCTCACCCTGCAGGCCATGTTGGGCAGTGAGGACTGCGTATCTGCTCTGTTGGAACATGGGGCTTCTGCTCTGTGCAGAGACTCTCAGGGGAGGACACCACTGCACCTCGCAGCTTCCTGCGGTCACACAAAGCTACTCCATACTTTGCTAAAGGCTGCTAAGAAAGCTGACCCTCTGGACTCCATGCTAGACTTCAGAGGCTACACGCCCACACACTGGGCTGCCTATCATGGTGATAAGAATTAGTCTTTCATATTTCTTGAAAAAAAGAGTTGGGTTCAGTGTTGAAATGACCAAATGGGGACATGAAAACAAATAAAACACGTAATGCACATGGACTAAAAGAGTAATAGAATAACAGTCATTTGTATTCTGTCTTCCTCAGGGCATGAAGGATGTTTACACATTTTACTTGAAAACAAACTTTTTGGCAACCAGGAAGGAAACCTGTTCACTCCTTTGCATTGTGCTTTGTGAGTATCACTGTACTAATCATAGTTAAACTCTATATTTATACATATGATAATTCGACATGAATTATAATAACTTATTCCAACACAGAGTCAGTGGACATGATGCTGCTGCTGGGCTTTTGGTGGAGACTGTTGGCCCTCAAATCGTCCATGTTAAAGATGCCAAAGGAAGGTGGGCGCAGTTTTCATGATGAATCTGTTTTGTTTAGGATCACCAGTATGGTCCGCAGCTGTTGGAAAAGCAAAAAAAAATTAATGTAGGCATTTATTTGCACATTTTCAACACAGTATTCTTATTTTTGCATTCAGGATATTCCACAAAATATATCATGTTCAAATGTGTTTCATCATCCCGCTTTGTGATGACGTGCAGGACTCCGCTGCATGCAGCTGCTTATTCAGGAAGTGTTGCTGGGCTCCAGCTGGTTCTGGCCCGGGGGACAGATGTCAACTCTGTGGACCACTTTGGATGCTCGGCAGTGATGGTTGCTGCCGACTGCGGGCAGATTATGGCTGTTGGTATGTTACTGAATTTTCTGAGGTCAGTTTGATCAAATCTTTTAGTTGATTTCTACACCTGGGACACCTTACAACAACCAAAACTTTCTCATGGTGGTTTTGACCCTCAGAATCCTGCCTAACCACTACTCATAGTATTATACACCAGTTGTTCTGTTGCACCAATAGTATGTCACTCCACATGCCAAACCTGCTAAAGGCTTAAAATGTTTGATGTTGCCTATTTTTTGTATTTCAGAGTTCTTGCTGCACAAGATGAAGCCAGACCTGACCCTGGTGGATGCTAATAATAATACTGCACTTCACTTGGCCTGCAGCAAGGTCATATACTCACACAAATTAACATCCTGTTTGCATGCAGTGCATTTTGTTTCCCTTTTTAAAAGTGCAATTATGTCTTGCTATACAATTTCACTGAATGAAATTAACAAAATGGAAGATTTGATTAACTTTTGGCTTCTAATCTTATATTTTAGGCAGTTTAAACAACACTGATTAAATACAGAAACTTTCACTGTGCTTTGATCTGCAGGGTCATGAGATGTGTGCTCTGTTGATCCTGGGAGAGATCACTGACTCGTCCCTCATCAATGCAAGAAACAACACTCTCCAGATGTGAGTTGAGTCTTAAAGCACTGACCTTCATGCTATTAACTGAAGATATCACAGATGAAAGCATCAGCCATGATATAACTTACAAAATCAACTTGTGAAACTATGGAGCTGCGTTCACGTGAGCGCTTGGTAGAAGTTTCGCTTGTCCTCAGTTCACTGTGGTCAGACCTCTCTTTGTCATACAGGCCCCTTCATATTGCGGCAAGAAAAGGCTTGGCCACTGTAGTGCAGGTGTTACTGAGCAGAGGAGCCGCAGTCATGGCTGTAGATGAGGAAGGTAAACTGGAATATGTATATTCCTGTGAAAGAATGTCAACATACTCCGCATGTCCTGGTCAGAAATGTCCATAGTGCATCACACAGTGGTTAAACCTTTGCCTTTCCTTCTTTCCTCTGCAGGCCACACTCCAGCTCTGGCCTGCGCCCCAAACAAAAATGTAGCAGACTGTCTGGCTCTGATCCTCTCCACCATGAAGCCTTTTCCTCCCAGAGAAGCTGACACAGGCACAGCCTCCCATTTCAGCCCCATCCTGAAGAACTGTGGTATTTCTGCCACCTGCGGGTCCAATGGAAACTTGTGTCATGCCTAAGTCAAGGACCACTGGGAACTATAAGTCTGGCAGAGGGAAATTTCATATAGCTGAAAGTCATGAACATATGTGTCATGCCGCTGCACATCAAGCATATACTCATGCACACTTAACAACGATTGCTTCCCTTAAATCTAGTCTTAAAAATACTAATGATAACATTAGACTATCTTGTCTCTTAGAATTGATGAAAGTACTAACTTTGAGAAATGACTGAAAGTTTTAATGTGAGCACACAACACAAACCTCCCCAGTTTAACCCTGACTTGTTTTAATTTTAATCCTTTCTTTTTTAGTAAGCCCTTTTTACGGTGAATTTAGTTGTTCTTTTTGGGGTTTTTTGCCTGAGATCTCCGTCCCTTTTATTTGGGTGTAGAAGAATTGATCCACTTCAGCCCTTCGCTCTCCTTAGCATTGAATTTGATGGCCATCACTATATACAGCATTTGAGCCAGAGTAGACTAAAGATTACCTAAAAAGTAAGTGAGGATAAAGCTAAAAATTGAAATAGCCACAGGACGGGTGAACTTAACCAGCTACTAAAATGACCTGTGTATAGTCTGCAGGGTTTTACTTGAAACGGTAAAACCAAAAATATGGAGTCTCCACTTATGTTCATTCACCACTTTTTATTTGCAGTAGAGAGAATATATAACAAATATGACACGGATATATTTTCTTTGAATAGCTAAACATTCTGCAGTTGTAAAATAGATCTAAAAATGTAATTAATGGCTTTTTTTTTTCAGAAACATGGAATCACTTGTTCTTGAGGAAAAAATTATGGAATCATGAAAATCTGTGGTTTGTTGCACCTCCTCTTGGGACAGCTTGGGGAGAGGGCACTTTAGTGCAGGAGTAACTCCAGTACTCCTGTCAACACTTCTTCCATGAATTTGTGTGAACATTCATTAGTAGCAGAACAACCCACAACTCCAGCTCGTCTTAGCCCCTCAAAGGTGTTGTCAGAAAATTTTGTGAATTATGACTCCACCATTTTAAGGTTGTTAATCACAGCATCCTTGCTTAATCTAAGTCTGATTATATTAATTTCTGTGCACATCAGTAGCCTGCACACAGAATACAAGGGAAGATAAAGCAAGGTTGAAAAATCCTGGGCGACTAATTTTCCTTTAGCCATCAAAATCTTAAATTTCCATGTTTGTCCTCAGCTATGCAAGAATGCTTGGATGTTTGTGTTTGATTTATAATTGCCTCTTCATATAGACTTTCAGAATATCTAACAGAGGCTGTAAGCCTTTTATGCAATTGATAACACTATTTTCTTATCCTGTCTTGGGTGCAGCAAACACTGCACTTATGTGATAACCTTGTTACGCTAATATTACTTTGATTAACATTTCATTTCAGATTATAAAAAGTCACAAATGTGGCCATAGCTCTAATCATTTATTTCAGAGTTTTGTGTATTTATGAAGTTTTCAAAATGAAGTTAGACTTTTACCGGTATTATCTATAAAAATGCAGAAATATTGATAATCAACCTCAGGTCAGTCTGTACTGTACTGTAAGTGCAATAACAAGCACATCTTAAGCTGGATGTTGCAGATCAAGTGTAACTTATCAGAGAAGTATCACACTTCAGTCAAAAAACAGACTGAAAAGGGTCGAAGAAATGTTACGTTTCTCTTTTGGTAGATACTGTTCCACTATAGAGGGCTCATTTTGAATTAATGGTGCATATTGCAAGTTCCTTTTCTTATTCTTTTCTCTAAAGCAATTAAGATCCAAAGAGAATTTATTTACACTTGTTTAAAACCAAGAAAATTAGCAAATATTCGAGAAGCTGAAACCATAAAATATCTGTTATTTTAGCTAAATGACTCAGTTTGTAACCAAACTATGCAAAAAATATTAAAGGTTTGACTTAACAGTTGTTACAGCACTAGATTTATTGTCTGTATTGTAGAATGACACAATCTTTGTGAAACACTAAAAACAAAATTAAGTCGATTTTAGTTGGGTTTTTTTCAAATCTAGTATGAAATAAAATCCTCTGCATCCTGTATTTGATGTTCATTAAATATGTCCATGCTCTTTTTGTCTTGTATGATTGAATCAAAGGAAATTGATTGTTCACATGATATTCTAAATTGTTTCATAAATCAGAACAATATACCTGCCTTCCGCTGTTAACATCATGTTTTCATCAACAGTGCTGTGCATCAAGTGTTTACCCATTTTGTAATTGGAAAAGCCCACATACAGGACATTTCCAGTAATGCCTGCTCTGCTATCTAAAAATGGCTTTAAACTATTTGCACTCAGACATAAAAGTTTACATCTTGCAGTAAGGAATCCATCTTTGGATAATGAAAATATTGTTATATTTTAAATGTGGTTAAAATTAATGGGAAAGACCTTTTTTTAGAGCCATTTCTTAATACAAGTAGCAGTGAAATGTTTGAAATTTGGATTTTTCTGCTGAAGCTGCTCTGCTGCAGTGTGTATCTTCCATGCTTCATACTAAGATTTCATACTGTAATAACTTGAATATTATATGTGCTTTACTTGTGCTTGGCACTCATTTGACAGAAAATAAACAAGTCACTACCATCTCAAAAGTTATTTCATTTATTCTTTTTCTTCTTATTATTATTATCTAGTTCTTTATTTGTGTGTTTGTCTAATTCCTATTTGAGTGGATTTAGATAGAAGCACAGATTTGGCTTGACTAAATCCTCCCCTATTGGCTACAATGTCTGAAGGATCAGTCTGCAGCCTTATGGTCAGTGCCCTCATTGCTATGCCTTGTGTCACCCTGATGTCATTCCAAATGGGGGATTCCAAAAGGCTCTGAATGTGCCTCTTGGAGGGAAAAACTGTGTTGTAACTTTACAAAGTTTATGCACACCAGGTTTCACCCCATTCAGACTTCTTGATATCTGACATTCAAGGTTGTCCATTATCTCTGCAAGTCAGTACATACAGTCATAATCAATTCTTAAAAGAGTTAATGACATGAACTGAGTCGATGAACTGCGGTGAAATGCCCAAAGTGATACAGACTCATGTTTTGTTTTATATCAAGTAATACTGCATTTTGTAGATAACAAAGACTGAGTTATTATACCTGAGAGAACTTCCATTAAATGATAAGTCTAAAATAGTTAAAACAATAGATACTGTGTAACACAATAAATAGGCTTGAAAACATTGGATACACTAACAGTAAAAGCTCTAATTGCATGCAATACATGACCAAGTGTTTTGTTAACGTCTGCCACAGCATGTGAAGAAGAAGTAGAAGACAATTTGTTCGGTAAAAGTAGCCATTATACAAAAACTTCAATCATTTCACTGAAATAAAACTATAAAATTCATGATCAGGGAAATGTTTGAATTTTCATTCATTAACTTTTGTATGATTGTAGGAGATTAAAACGGATCTTTCTAAATAAAGAATCTCAAGCAAAATGAGAATATTGGAAAATGGATACCCATAATTTTTCATATGTATTTTAACATCGTTATTTGCTTTTAAGATTGAAAGTTAGCACATAAAACATTTGCAGAATTTACAATTCACATTACAAGTGCAGTATACCAGGAAGAGACAAAATAAAAAGTTAAGACAACACGAACAATTCTAATTGTGAACTCATTTACATGTAGTTACAACGTCTCACCGATAGAGGACGACAAAAATCGCAGATCACTTTTAAACTAAATTGATAAGAGCTTTTTTGTCCTCTCCCGGCTACCGTCGCCGCCGGTGTGGGTTTCTTTACGGAACGACAGTTGTCTGTTCAGTGTTCACGAGCTCGCTGTCTCTCAGCTAGCCATAAAAATGGCAAACATAGTGGTGGACTTTAAGGCGTCTGCTGGTGATTCGGACCCACAGACTCGTCCTGTCCTGATTATTGGACATGAGGCAAACCTACAGCAAGTCAGCTGGAGCCAGATCAAAGGAAAACTGCAACCAGTCGTTAGCAAAGAGGTGAACTATCGAACAATTGCTGTAGTTTGGTGGCGGTAAATGTTAGTGCCACGCTAACCACATAGCGCAAGCTAACACAGTCAAATGAGGTAGCTCAAATATTTGAATATAATAGATCTAAGGAATATACCCCAACGATATCTGTTGGAAGTTAGCTGGTTGGCTAATCAGCTAACTCTAAAAGTAACTGTATTAAGCATACAATTTCTTTCCCGTTAGCAGTCAGTTGACGGTGTTATCTGTAAATGAAAAACTTAACAAAAATAACAATAATGCACGTGTTTTTCCTACGAAGTTGCCAAATTGTTAAATAAACTGAACAGCCGTCTGCAGTAAATGTATCTCCTGGATCAGCCAGGTCACTCTTGAGGTTAAAGTCCCATGTTTAAGTTTCCTGGTTCTGTGGATCGACATTTTCACCCACGGGTGATTGTTTCCATCTGAGACCTATCTAATTGACTGGGAAACACCACTCCAACTTGTTCAATGTGCTCCTGATAAGTGGTTGGGGCACTGACAGGTTCGCTGGTAAAAGAGGGAAAAAACACACTGCTATAATGGCGCCTTATGGAGCTGTTACAACCTGGATTTATTGGGCTGCACAATCACAGTGTTCTGCATTTTATCGTGTGAAATGAACAGAAAATCAAAGTAGGGGTTTCCAAAATGGCTGTATTCGGAAATAATCCTCATTATCTTAAACTTACTGAAGACATTTCATTATATCTTTGTTACATACATAGTTGGTTTCAGTGGGCTTAAAAAAGAGAGCAGTAGAGGCAGTGAGTTCTCAGAAGTGACTGAAGATGGTGGTGGTTCATGCAACAACACCACTTCCCCAAAAATCTAAAATGATTATATTATTCTGAATAGACAACTATTCTTTTATGTCTTTTGCAGCTGAAACTAAAGCCACCATGATGGTTTATCTGTATTGCTTAAATCAGTAATGGAAAATGAGAACTTTTGGATTTTTAAAAAGTTATATCATGACATGACTGGAGTTAATTTGCCTCACTTGGCTGTGCACATTTTTAAAAATGTTTCAGCATTGTCTGCTGAAATGTCATAGTGTACCATGCAAACTCTTCCGGGAGAAGGTTTATGTGATAGTGTCAGGCAGTCTGTAGACATGGGACAGCGAGTCTTAAAGGTTTGCAATTATTCAAAGAGTTTGTAAGTATTTGCTGAAGATTAACCCAACATTGCTGTTAATCTACCTCTTTTCTGTATTGGATTAATGGCTGGAAATAAATGATTAAGTGATTGCCTGTGTGCAGGATTGTTTAGCTTAGAGACCAAAAAACCTGTGCAAAGCTTAGTTTCTAGGTAGAAAACCAGAAGTGTCATTTCATTTTCTCATGTCTTATTAGATCTGGCAGGCAGCTCTCAGTGCTTTGAAACCCAACCCCACAGACAGCTGCCCTCTGTACCTCAACCAAGCTGCGGTGGCTGCCCTTCCTTCACGGGTCAGCAGACACAACAGCCCGTCCTCTGCCCACTTTGTGTCCCGTTTGGTCCGTTCCTGCCTTCCTGGAGGGAGGAACCGCTGCATAGTGGTCAGTATCTTTATCAGAATTTTATTTCCCTGTTCTTTGGTGGAATGGTCAATGAATATGAATGATTTTTTTTCCTCAGTTACTCTGGCAAAGCCCAGGGAGCACCTTTAGCTACAGAACAGATCTGCTTTTTAAACAGGGATGCTTTCTTACTGGGACTCTCACTAGGAGTCCTGTGATGCTCAAATCAGGGTCTTCTCGTGTTACCAAGTGGGTAACATTTGTTTTTCTTCCTCTTTAGATGGTGTGTGAGCGTTCAGATGTGTTTGCATCCTCCTGTGCCATTGCCAGGGCCTTCCCCATCTTCTCTCGCCGCTCTACATCCTCATGCAGGGCTGAGAAGAAGCATGTGACTGTGGAGTTTTTGATTGTCGGGCATGACAGCAATCCTCTGGATGCTGCAGAACTCGAGGTACATGACTGTGAATTCATGTGTTGTAGATTTTCTTTTTGTCTGGAATAGCCTGTTTTGATAGTGCACGTTCACTGCAGTCTGCCTTAGCCTAAAGGTTCTTCTCATGATTAGTGTCTCTCCAACGCTGCCGACGGTGTACGGCTGGCAGCTCGCATTGTGGACACACCATGCAATGAGATGAACACAGACCACTTTCTGGAGGTTAGTGAAATCATTTGTCTTTGGGAAATTTTGTTGACTTTACCACCAGAATGGGTCAACTTGTGATATCCCGTCTTATTAATTCCTGTGTGTAACAACTTTCCTGATTTGAGAAATGAACAAATGTGTTGAACTCCAGGACTGTTAATGTATAGCGTATAACAGTCCAACCGATATGAAATTTTTGGGGCCGATACCGATATTGTGGGGCTTTAAAAAGGCGATATCTGACATATCAGCCAATATATGAAATAAGAACATGGATATACACAAGATACATACTTTACATGAACACAAATACTTAATACCCAGAATATAGGGCTGGGCGAAATAGGGAAAAAAAATATTATCACGATAATTTTTCCCATATTGATCGATATATATCACGATATAGTTTAATAATGATGCCAGTTTGAAAAGTATCCTGGTCCCATCAGGCCATTGCCTGAGGGCCATGACTGAGAGGTTGAAGAGGAGTTTCTTCCCACAAGCCATCTGTCTGCTTAGGGCTGGGCAATATAGAAAAAAGTATATTGATAAAAAGAAAAATCATATTGATCCATATAAATGATTATTGACAATTATAAAACGATTTTTAAAAATATGTTTTAAGTGCAGCCCTGGCCATATTATTCTTTTGATTAATGACCTACTTTTACTAAATAACACAAACACTAAATTCAAGTTCTAACCTTTATTCAACCTCCTTTTTACCATAACTGAAGGTCGAAACTGATGGAAACTAAGGCCGGCAGGGTTTGTTTTAAAATCAATGTTAAATTACCATTAATCTCCTACATGTCCAGTTAACTCACAAGTAATTGCATTCTTTTTTTTATTATATCTTTTTTTTATTTCAATTTTATATATTTTATTATATTTTGAACAGGATATTTATCATTATATAATACTTAATGATAAGCTGTTTGGAAACCCACATAAACTCTAAACAGATAAACCTGATTATGTTATTTCTTAACATTGTAGTTGTCCTTGTATGAGGTAGATTGTTAGTTGTTTTTTCCTAGCTAACCCTGAATGCAA
>JAOXYM010000003.1:27467101-27478774 GCA_028567055.1 Leptatherina wallacei | reverse complement strand
GTGTGTGTGTGTGTGTGTGTGTGTGTGTGTGTGTGTGTGTGTGTGTGTGTGTGTGTGTGTGTGTGTGTGTGTTAGTGCTGTCAGTCGATTAAAATTTTTTATCGGGATTAATCGCATGAGTTTTTTTAATCTATTTTATTTTAAGATATTTTTAAACAGGATATTTATATTAAGACAATTATATATTATTATTATTATGATACTGTAATGACCCGCTGCTGCAGGGAAGACACTAGGAGACCACTCCACTCACTTTCAGGTATTTATTTAACCTGAAAACACAGAGTCACTGTCACAGCCGCAACTCGCGCTGCCAAAATCCCCGTCTCAGTCTCCCGGTCACTCGCCACTTCCACCCGTTCTCTGAGTTTAAGTTTCATTTTCACTTCCTCGACCGGGGACTGGTTTGAGTCGCCTTCTCCTGCATTATTTGGAGAACTTGGGTGATAAAATACTTCAGCCTGGTCCAGAAGACCATCTTGCAGAACTTTTAAGCTAAACTGTCCGTGTAAAACATCCAGTCTCCGTCCGTTTCAGCTTCAAAAACACAAACGGCTTTCTGCATCCCTCCCTGAAATAACGCGTTAATCCCGCGTTAAAAAAATGACCGGTGTTAAAAGGATTTTGTGTTAACACGTTAATAATGCGTTAACTTTGACAGCCCTCGTGGAAACACATACATATACACTGTATTTAGATAATAACATCCACATGCAAACAAATATATACAGCAATACCTACGAGAAGTGATGTTTTCGTTGGACTAGAGTATTGCGTTTCAGAAATCCATCAGGTTTTAGAATAATTTTTTTTCAACAATTCTTAGGTTTAAGAATTCCTTTTGGGGTAAATGCTGAAGTCAAATTTCTTGAAGTATAAAAGCATGTTTGTAAACAAATAATGATTCTTCTAAGTACTATTTCATTGTTTTCTTTGTGCCAGACCACTATGCCTGGGATGAAGAGAGACTGTGGTGGAGCAGCTGCCATTTTGGGAGCTTTCAAGGCCACTATTAAACAGGTATGGCAGCAATTTAAATGTGACGTCATTTGTCTGTAGTCGGTTGTATCTCAGATGTTTCTTAATCAGAATCTCTCTTCTCCTCAGGGATTTAAGGATAACCTCCATGCAGTGTTTTGTCTCGCAGAGAATTCAGTCGGGCCCACAGCCACGCGCCCCGATGACATTCACACTCTCTATTCTGGAAAGTGAGACTCTTTTTGTATAATAATGGGTTATCCTCAGAATCGAATTGCTTGTTCTGATTTGTACTTGCTGCTTGTTTTATCTGTGCTGTCATGCTGTGAGTGCACTTAGGCTGTGTCTAATATCGTTTTACAAGCTGAGCATGTGGGTCTTGGTATAAAATGTCCAGAATGTGTGTGTTTTATGCTCAAGGACAGTGGAAATCAACAACACTGATGCAGAGGGCAGGCTGGTGCTGGCTGATGGTGTGGTGTATGCCTGCAAAGACCTGTCTGCTGATATTATTCTGGATATGGCAACGCTGACAGGTGCCCAGGTGAGTACTGTTTGAACATAGCGACTACACCAATAAGCAGATACAGACTCGAAGTTTATTTTTTCTGGTTCGATCAAGAGATCAAACTAACACTGAATATATCTTCCCAACAAGTGTGATCTTTGAATCTATGGCCCTTTTTGTTTCTGTTGTTCAGGGAATCTCCACAGGGAAGTACCACGCTGCAGTGCTGACAAATAGCGAGCAGTGGGAGGTTGCGTGTGTGCGTGCAGGCCGCAGCAGCGGTGATCTCGCTCACCCTCTGGTTTACTGCCCTGAGCTCCACTTCAGCGAGTTTACCTCTGCTATAGCTGACATGAAGAACTCTGTGGCTGTAAGTTTTTTTTGTTTTTTTTTTTAAACTCCAAGTCATTCAACACGTAACACAAGCCATGAAGTCTGACTCATTTGAATGAGAGCAATATTACCCTCTACTTTAGAAAATGCAGGAAAAACAGCATGGCGTTAGTGCAGCTCATTGTGCCCATCTTCTTCATTGTTATTCCTCTGTGTTGCTAACAGCTGTTGTAGTTATTGTTGAGATATTGATATTTTCTTCTAAATAATTGAGTATTTACAGGTTGTTGTTTTATTTACACTTCCATATGAAGGCTTTTTTTGAATACTGGAGGAAATGTTTAAAAGAAAAAGAGCTTTGTTGTTGTTGTTGTTTGGTCTCTTGTCCTGAGGATATTGAACTGAACCATAATTCAACCATAAACAAGTTTTGGTATCCATTTTACTTGCCAAATTAAATCCTAAGTGCTGGAAGAAAAATCAACTAGGCTTCTCTTGGTTTTATAGACGTATTTCCTTTTCATCCAAAGGCCTCCTCAGTCCAAATCCCAATGAATCTTGAAGTGTTTCAGTAACAGCGTTACTAGCCTGAAACTCCTCACCACTCAGAACTGAAGAAGCTTCCACAGTCGCTTTCAGTTCAAGCACGTAGGATTACCATGACCTGGATGACTGATAATCTATACGGATGTATTGTTAAATGTTTTATGATTCAGTTGCTGAAACTTGATCCTTCAACTTGTATGTGTGTGTGTGCATGTAAAAAGAATATTAACTGTATACGATGGAGCAAATCGCATATCCACTAAGGTTTTAAAGTTTTACAGCATGAATAGGTGGGGATCTGCCCTTGAAATGCTTTGGTATACTAGTTATTTTAATGTACTCAGTACTGTGTACAATCCTCCAAGTTATCATCATTAACAAGTCAGATACAGTATTTAAGTGACTGATGTCATGATTTATTTTGGATTAGTTAATTATGTATAAATTCTTTTTCTTGTGTTTTACAGGACCGTGAGAATGCCCAGAGCTCCTGCGCTGGCCTCTTTATTGCTTCCCACTTGGGTTTTGATTGGCCAGGTGTATGGGTCCATGTCGACATTGCTTCTCCAGTTCATGCAGTGAGTACCGCAGACGTTTGTACATAAACACACACGTAAACAGTTGGTGGTTAGGTTTTTTTTAAGTGTTTTTTTTTTATTTTATTATTATTATTGTCTTGGAGCAAATCAGGTGATAATCTTTATTCTAAAGTGAAATGTTATTTGGTTTGTGTATACAGTAACGACAAAAGGCACTTGTACAGTTAAACTAGCAGCATTTTTTCCATTAATTTTAATAAAATTACACACTTGTTTTGAGTCCAAGATCATTTAGCACGATCCTCCAGGAATATTTTGACAATCTGATTATCGTGCCAATAATAATGTGTTCACTCTGTTTGGAGCACCTGTCTGCACATGGCTGAGTCATGGCAAATGAAATACTAAAATACGGTATGGTCTTTAGTAACAATACAGTTGGATTTCTGCTTTTTCATTTCTCTTTATTTAGAACCGTCACTCTATTGTTCACATGAAGAGTAAACTTCTCTATGGAGAATACTTTAGTTGATGGTTGGTAGTGTGGTCTTTTTCTTTTAATAACTCTTATTTGATCATCTGTTATTAATGCAGTGAATTTCTTACATTTTTAAGTGACCTTAGTATCAAAACTACTCTTCCCAACAGCTAGTTTGTAAAGACACTTTCCAGCTCAAATGAATAAATGAGTAGAACAAGAGCATAATCACAAATCAGAAGTTAGTCATCTTTTAATAAACATGTTGGAGCCTTATCTTGATGACTTTATTGTTGAAGCCAATAAAGACATGTTTGTACGTCCACTTCATACTTAAAGGGATACCGTGTAACTTCTGACCCAAATATTAGCCTTATGTGAGTAATAATGGATGATTTCTGGGGTCAATATACAGTGTGTGATGCATGTCAGCGCTGCGATGGGGCTGCCCTCTTCAGAAACCAGACATTGTATGTTTGCAGGAGCGACTCCGTCTCTCTGAGATCATGTGACCTGCATCGCTTTGCTTTATGGCTCCCCCTCTATGAACACAGAGGGCTCTGCTTTGTGCTACTTTTTTCTCATGGCTGGACGAAGTAGGAAGGTGAAAACGGTGTTTGATGAACTCGGCAAGAGAAAGACTCATTCATTTTGTGTGATAGTGTGATGTGGCCTGTGGAAAGTTACAGGTTTAGTGCCCCTAGTGGCTAAAAGTAACACGGTATCCCTTTAAGTTGGGTGATGTTAATCTCTAAAGAAGCGCTCTGGCAGATCTGAATGAGGCGCCTCCTAACGATGACTAATTCAGCATCCATCTAGCATCCTTCCTGTACTGAGCTTTCAAGCCAGTAAAGGTCCATCTGATGTTGACTTTTGTTTTATCTCTTGCTGTCATTTTCTCTCTTTCACTTCCTGTCTTCCTCCGATAATGTTTTCTTGCATGTCTTTGAATCAGCCACGTTGCACATTCAAAACGACTTGTCTTGATATCCAGTTGCTGCCATGTGATGCAGTGCCATAAAGCTAAACACTGCTGGGCAACAATGGCTACAGGAATGTACATAATACATGTTACTTTGCCATTAAAATGAGTCAGAAACACATTTTTAAGGTCATAAAGTTCCATAGCGCTACTTTAAAGTTACTGTTGACCAGTTTAATCTTTTTGATCAAAGTAATGTGAACATGTCTCAGGATACTACAACGTTTGTAGCAGCAGCTTTGGGAAGTTTCTTGTGCTGTGCAGCAGTAACAACAGTTGATCAATTCTCTGTAATCCAGCGGGATGTTTTAAGGAAGTTGGCAGCAAAACTTTTATGAAACCTAACCTGTCCAAAGTTGTTTAACTGCAAATTACCAAAGCAGTGTGGGAGGGTAATGCAATACATCAAACTGGTACAAACGAAAGTTGTTCAGCAGTCATGCCAGTGAGGTTTTGTTTGTTCCCCAGTCTGGTTTTCTGTCTGTGTTTTACAGAATGTAGCTGAGTCAGCTGTCAAAACTCTGACTTTGTTTCAGGAAAAGGCAATTTTCTGATTCATTGTGAAATTCAGCATTATTTTAGTAAAGATACCAAGTGTAGCTGACTACGCTGCTTATTGTATAATCTTTAACTTTCCTGCCGGTGGTTTCCTGAAGCTGTTGGTGTGATTCAGCTCATAAAGAATAGGGCTCAATCATTTTTGCTGAACTGAAGCTTCTCAGTGTCTCTGAAATTGATTCATCTTAGTATTTACGGGTCTTAAACGCAAGGTTTTGGTCACATTACTTCTTATTTTTTTTATTCCTAATTTCACTTTTTTCTTCTCAGAGGGAGCGGGCCACAGGATTTGGCGTTGCTCTGCTCATGGCCTTGTTTGGTCAGGCATCGGATGACTCCATGCTGAACCAAGTGTCTCCTCTGAGTGCACCCACCAACACATCCGAAGGCCAGATGGAGCGTGACTGTAAAAGACGAAGACTGGTGTAGAGCGCACAACTGTTCACTCCTCGACTGCCACCACGCACCCAAACTGTTGAAGCTCATCCAGTTAGTTAAAACATTTTAAAATGATTCAACAGTCTGTTTGATTTGAAATGGACTTTAGTGAATAAAACAGAGGATCATTAAATCAAATGTAGTATACATGACTATGATCAAACACAGGCCCCCACTTTTCCTCCTTACTGTGCACAAACTGTCCTGATTAACTCCATAGCTTGTCCATTACTCAGTTTCATTGTGAAAAAGGTGAAGTATAACATTAAAATCAGAGAAAAGCAGGCGGTTTATCTTAATGATTGATTCATTCAGGGTTTCAGCAGTAAATTTCTTTTTTTCACAGTTCTTTTGTTGTTGTGTTTTTTAGTAAACTTTACAGTTATTAAGTTTCATACCTCGCTGACTTTGGTTTCAAATGTCCTCAGCAGCAGGATTTGTTTTTTAAAGTAATTCTTTATGCAAATCAAGGATTATGCCATACATCTTGTTTTAGGACATTAGAAAAGTTACTGGATCAAGATCAGTAAAGTCAGACTTGTTGGTAACCACCGCACTTTGTATTCATCCTGTTTGTTATAGCTGGACTGCGTGATCTTTGCACCAAACCGAGGAAGAAGTGTTCCCTGCAGTTTTTAACTGTTTCACAGTGTCAGATAAATGACTTGCTCTGTCAGCACAGAACACACATGCAAGATGTTAACTGTAAGTTGAACTGTTAGTCAGATTTCTGCACAATACACTGTTTTTTCACTCTTGTGACAATCACGTTGTCCTTCAATAAAGGCAGTGCCATTGGTCATCTGTGAGCATGAGCCTCAAAAACTAATAGCAGACTCTTGGCAGAGAGGTGCAATTAAAATCTGTGGGTAAATAAAAAGTAAGTGAACTTTATTTGGATTTTTGATGTGTATTTTTTTCTCCTCAGTGCTTCTAAAGTGACCTTTATACCCATCATTCATGTGATTTCACTATCAATGATGTTTAACTTTGACCCAACCTCAATGTCGTGTACAATTCATATTTAATTTTGTCCAATGTTTACATAATTGAAATGTTTATATTTGATCAGAAACAAATTAACTCTTGTCATTACAGATTTAGGAAAAAAGACAACTTCATAAATCAATTAAGATTTAATCTGAGCTGTTTGTGTATCTTGGAGATATCAGTTTATTCTGACAGCAAATTAGTAAATCAAAGCCCTTGTACTTGAGGTTTTCTACTTTGTGTAATATTACACAGTATTTCTGCATTTCTTATAGATGCAACCTTTTTTTGTACCCTTTTGTAAGCTTTAGTTATTCAGAAGAGCATTTTCATGCTCTTCCTGCCCCAGATTAAATCTTCCTAGATAGTGTTTTTACAAGAAAGTGCAATCCTGTTTAATTTATAGAATATGATGCGTAAGTGAGTAAAGTAAGTCGAATTTGCTCAGCAGCATTACTAGACTGATTTTACTGTGGTTTCCCTAACTCATATGCTCTCACAAACATGTCCCGTAAATATTTTTGTGTCTCGTGACTTCCTTATAAAACATGTGGTTGCCTGCATAATGTATGGTCATGTGACCGAAATCTCAGTACCGGCTGGACTGCGGGCGACTTTACCTACATACACAGTAGTGTACACAGGTTGTCTCTGCTGCAGGTAGCACTACTGAACATCTTTCCTCTTCACTTGGACTAAAGTCCCGCTTGG
This sequence comes from Leptatherina wallacei, assembly GCA_028567055.1. Lineage (NCBI taxonomy): Eukaryota > Metazoa > Chordata > Actinopteri > Atheriniformes > Atherinidae > Leptatherina > Leptatherina wallacei. The sequence continues at coordinate 27,471,713 of JAOXYM010000003.1, read as the reverse complement.
TATCGGAGATGGCTCGGACAGCTGCGGTGTTTGTCCTGATATCGGTCGTGCTGTCCTGTGTGTCGGCCGGAGTGTTTTTCAACAAGAAGCAGCCGTGTTATGTCCGCACACCAAGGAAAAACAACTTTGGTCTGAGGTAAATTGGTCAAATGTGTTTGAAGTTTATTTTCTCTTTAGTTTCAAATAACGAATAATTACAAAAGTGGACAAAGTTGCCGCTAAAGTGTTTTTACCAGCTAGCTAGCTAACGTTAGCTACAGCCAGACGTTAGCTCGCCGGCAGGACCATCAGGGTGGGATGAAATCTGTCAAGACAATTTAAAAAAATAATAATTTTTACACTAACATTTTTATAATGAAATACATCAATTCATGGTTAAAATAGTTCTAATGAAAAAAGTGAGGGGGACTTTTAATAATTGATCAAGTGGCGAGATTTTGGTTTAATTTCATTTTGTTTTTGGGCTAGTTTTTTTTCTTTCTCTCTTCTACGTAAAAGGAAAAAAGGAGCCAATAGACGATTACCTTCAAAACTTCCTTGTCAGCAAAAACCACAAATCATGAGGTCTGGTGAATCATAAATTGAGGAAGTTGCAGCCTGTATGACCTGACAGATTAATTTACATAAAAACTAGAAAGGAGTATTTACTGTAACCCCTGTAGAATTAGTTATAAAGTTCCATACATCTATACAAAACTTACTCATTAGATTAGTTACATTATGGCAGATGTTTTCATATATGAGAAATTACCCAACTATGATATTTAAATTAACCTGAGTCTGAGTTTTAGGTTTTCTTTCCGCTGCTCTGAATTAAACTTGTGGAGTGGTAGGTAAATATTGTCTTAATGTTAAAACTAAGCTTTTATTTTACTTAAAAGTGACTACTCGGACATTGCTTTAACATTTTTTCTTGTTAGCTGTTATTTTACACATATGCTGAAACCATTATGTCTCCAAAAAGTTAATATTGGTTTAGCTGATTAATCAGTGTGATTGTTTAAAATCTCTAAATATACAATAAGGCTATAACGGTGTGCTGTGTTGCACTGTGGTTGTGCCCCAGCTTGAGTGTATGCAGTTTCACCGATCTCCTTTAGCAAGAAGTGAAACGGAAGCGTAAAAATATCTAGACCCATCTGGATTATTTATACTCTGTGTGAGAATGAAAATGCAGGAAATGTAGACAACAGGTCCACAGTTATAGAAGCATATACAGTAGTATGCTTGTGGTAGCAGCTGACATTTATGGCAATTATTAATTAATTTATTTGTATTTGAAAAATAAACTTTACACCTTTTAAAAAAGTGAGAGCACAAGGTTGTTCAGATTTCTTGTTTCGTCCAACCAAAAGGCTAAACCCCAAAGACATGGCTCCATAGGATCATCTTTTGTTTGCCACCGTTTTATCTAAAGGTAAATTATAAGATCTAAAGATCCAGCAGGTTTGTGTCACTGATTGTGTGGCTGTCCATTTACAGGACCACGCCTCGACCTCACGAGTATTTAAACGTTTCTGATCTGCCCAAGTCATGGGACTGGAGGAACATCAATGGCACAAACTACGTCAGCACCACACGCAACCAGCACATTCCCCAGTACTGTGGCTCCTGCTGGGCACATGGCAGCACCAGTGCCATGGCAGGTAGGACTTTTCGTGTTTTAAAGCATGCTAAATCATTGTGTTTCACTTCTGTTTAGCTTCAAAACTATGCTTTATCTTTTCTTAAGATCGCATCAACATTAAGAGAAAAGGAGCGTGGCCTTCAGCCTACCTATCTGTCCAACACGTTGTTGACTGCGGTGATGCAGGCACCTGCCACGGAGGGGATCACACTGGTGTTTGGGAGTATGCTAACACACATGGCATCCCAGATGAGACTTGCAATAACTATCAGGCTAAAGACCAAAGTAAGTGTGCACAGAGTAATGGTTATATGTATTGATACATTATGAGCCTGATGTGTTTGTGTGTCTCCTAAAAGAGTGCAAGCCCTTCAATGAATGTGGCACCTGTACCACTTTTGGAGTGTGCAACATTGTCCAAAACTACACGCTGTGGAAGGTGGACGATTACGGAGAAGTGAGTGGGAGGGAGAAGATGATGGCAGAGATTTACGCCAGAGGACCGATCAGGTTTGCAACAGTTTGTTGTACTTATTTGATCTTATAACTCACTTGTATTTACACATATTTTACTGCTCCACATCTGCATTAAGAATGAATAAGAAGCACATCCTCTCAGCAGATATAAGTCACAAACTCACACACATTAACACAAACACCATTACCAGTCACATCCCTGGAAAATTCACAATCTCTAAATTGCCATTAACTGGTCAGCACTAAATGGTTATACCATGGTGCCTGTTTTGGTAGGACTTTACCAAAAACCTGTGTACAAAAGCTCCCTGTGCACATCATAAATAAGATTTGCATGTATAGATGCAAAAATTTCTTAAATGTGCTTCTCTTATTTGAATGATGGGTGTCGAACATTGCTAGGAGTCAACACCTTGTGGCTGTCAGATCATTATCTCCACTAATCGTACTATTTAACCTACAAGTGTCGTGCATATTTTATTTTTGATATCTTCAAAACGCCGTTAAACAAAAAGCCAAAAACAAAATAAAAAACTGGAGTAGAACAAGTTTAATAACTATGTAGCCTAATACTTTTTGATGTAAGGAAATAAATAGTAACTAATCAGTGGTTGTGTAATTTTTTGGGGGGTTTTTTCAGCCTAATAGTCACCTCTACTATTGAACAAATGTCAGCATCAAACCAGATGATCATTGTTGTCTTTGTTTCACTTCTGCTCTATGTTTCATTCGCTGATTTCAGTAACTGACCCATAAACCTGAAACAGGAATTCATCTGTTGTGTTTTGTATCTCTAGCTGTGGGATAATGGCTACAGACAAGCTGGATGCATACACCGGAGGCCTTTACTCTGAATACCAAGAAGAACCTTTCATCAACCACATCATTTCAGTGGCAGGATGGGGCGTAGAGGACGGCGTTGAATACTGGATTGTGCGTAACTCCTGGGGAGAGCCATGGGTAAGTCATCATATATCAGAAAGCATCAGGCAGTTATGGTGGCAATGAATGTAGATTTTTATCAGCTTTCACCCCCCCTAATAAGATAAATACCAAATGAAATTGTAGCATCTGTAAACTTACAATGTCAAATCTAAAAGTGTGTCACTGTACTGTTAAATAACTAAGTTTAGAAGTTGTTAAATCCTGACAGTCAAGCTAATCAATTGGCAGTGACGGCTTTTTCTTTTCGCAATGAAATGTTACTGAACCATCAAACACTTCAAAGTCTGCCCACTTCCAACCTTAAAGAAAACACACATTGCAAAAGACCCTTGCATTTTAAATAACCTGATCTTTTAAATTCGCAAATATGACTGTTCCTTCAGTAAAGCATTGAAGTCGTCTTCTGATTTTTTTATTTTTTCTCCATCATAACCTGAATTAACTCTTAAGTCATTTTCATGATCAACTCAAACTTTCAAGAAACTAGAATGAAAAGTTTGGTATTTTGGCTTGAAAATAAACTAAAATAATAACTGTCTGTTCCTTCTCTTCAGGGTGAGAAGGGTTGGCTCAGGATTGTGACCAGTGCCTACAAAGGAGGAAGTGGGAGCAAGTACAACCTGGCAGTGGAAGAGGACTGCATGTACGGAGACCCAATTGTCCCTAAAGCTTACCTTTAGATCGCCTCAATGTCAAAGTGTTGCTGGAATTTTACATCTTATTTTAATGTTAAAGGGAATAAGTTCAGGTTTTTATTTTTTTTTAGGTAATTATTTTTAAACTTAATGCCAAGGTCATCCAGCTGGAAATGTAGAGCTGCTTGCATCAATGGAGATGATCAGGTTTTACCACTAGGTCGTCTGGAGGCTGTTTAAATGCTGGGAACTATTTTTTTATTTTTTTTATCAGTACAAATCGTTTCTATGCATAAGACAAATTCAAACTGCATATTGAAAAGCCGTTTAAAGCTGCAGTTTAACATCAAAACTGTGTAGAAGAGTTTTCAGTAGTACTTTGTAAATGAATCATACTCAGCCAAAGCATGTTATGACACTGAATGTTTCAGTTTGTCTTGTGAGCTACTGATGGTATTGCACTATTGCAGACGAGGAAAAATGTACTCTGAATGTGCCTTATAAGTGCTTAGAAATTAATATAATTTGTTGTGTTATCATGCTGAAGAATCTGCACCGCAAATTTAAAGATTTGTTTTGCCATAAACTATGCCAATAAACACTTTAAGCTTCACTGTAGTAATTGACTAAATGTATTTTCTGGCTCGAGACCTTGGTCCTCAGCCGGAAAAAGGTGGAGTGTTCTCTACGGGTTGGTCCTGCCCCAAGTGGAGGAGTTCAAGTATGTCAGGGTCTTGTTCAGGACTGAGGGAAGGATGGAGCGGGAGATCAATAGGCGGATCGGTGCGGCGTCTGCAGTGATGCGGGCTCTGCATCGGTCCGTCGTGGTGAAGGAGGAGCTGAGCCAAAAAGCGAGGCTCTCGATTTACCGGTCGATCTACGTTCCTACCCTCACCTATGGTCACGAGCTCTGGGTAGTGACCGAAAG